>LNAC01000097.1:2651708-2785197 GCA_002007465.1 Ailurus styani | reverse complement strand
CCGCTGAGCAGGGAGCCCGATGCGGGCCTCGATCCCAGGACCCTGAGATCATGACCTGAGCCGAAAGCAGAGGCATTAACCCACTGAGCCACCCAGGCGCCCTGTCCTTTTCTTTATTAAATAAAACAACTGGCCAGACAAAACCACGAGACCAGATTCTCTGTAAAAGCTCGATTAGTTTTGGTTAAGGGAGATAGGAAGGAAGGGCTCACGATGGAGGGGCTGCACTCTCCGTTTGGAAGGGTGAACTGCAGCGTGCAGGCAGGAGACGTGGAAGAAATCCTGGCAAAAGCATGGACCAGAGCTCAGAGCGGGGGGAGGACACGACCCCCGTGGAGGGCTGAGTGAAAATGCAGGCCACATAGAGTGCTGGTGTCTGGTGGTCGCTCAGGGCTGGCTCACTCATTATGGGAACGAAGGATCTTACTGCCCACAGTTAAGGGTTTGACTTCAGTCTGGATGCTCGGAGAAATCTTGCGCTTTTTTTTTTTTTTTAGATTTTATTTATTTATTTATTTGACAGAGAGAGATCACAAGTAGGCAGAGAGGCAGGCAGAGAGAGAGGGAGAAGCAGGCTCCCTGCTGAGCAGAGACCCCCCCCCCCCACCGATGCGGGGCTGGATCCCAGGACCCTGAGATCATGACCTGAGCCGAAGGCAGAGGCTTAACCCACTGAACCACCCAGGTGCCCCCCTCCCTTTTCTTCTTTTTTAAGCTTAAATAATTTTCAACTCACAAAAATGTTGCAGAATCAGTCTTTCCCCCACCCCCGGGATAACATTGTACAGA
Source organism: Ailurus styani (assembly GCA_002007465.1). Classification (NCBI taxonomy): domain Eukaryota; kingdom Metazoa; phylum Chordata; class Mammalia; order Carnivora; family Ailuridae; genus Ailurus; species Ailurus styani. The sequence continues at coordinate 2,784,408 of LNAC01000097.1, read as the reverse complement.
ATAACCATAGCTCAACGATTGCAATCAGGGCAGCTCTAGTGACTACAGCACAGACTGGATTCAGGTTGCACTAGTTGGGCCTGCGCTCATTTTCTTCTCTCGGCACATCGTTCTGGGAGCTTCTAACACACGTGTAGTTCTGCACGGCGTGGTTTTAAGCTGGGGAGTAACACAACTGTACGTGTGTGAGAAAGATAGATCATGGCAGCAGGGAGGATGGGTTAGAGGGAGAAGTGGGGACCTGGAAGCCGTGTGCGGGGCTATTCCTGTAACCCACATGAGTGAGGGTGAGCGCAGCCGTGATGTTGGGGGTGGGGAGGGGCAGGGAATAATAGATCGAAGAGTCTTTTGCAAGTAAATCGATGGCCCTTGCCAGCTGCTCAGAAAGAGAGCTGGAGGCCAGAGTCAAAGACAGGGATTTCTGCCTCGACAAGGTTCAGGAGTGGAAGCAAATTCATTCATTCACTCAGTGAGTTTGAACACCCCTGACCTCTAGTCCCTGGCCCAGGATCCAGAGGTATACTGATGACGTAATTGAACTTGGCCCTTGCTTTTTTGGAACGTAAAGTCTACAGAGACAGGCATTAACTGAGTACTCGTGCAGATAGGCAAGTCATTATAAACTGGGCTAGGGCTATGAAGGACAGCAGAGGTCACTGTGGAAGTGTGGAATGGAGACATGGCCCAGTGCGGGGGCACCAAAGAAAGCTCCCTGAGAGAGTGTCACCTGAACTGACATCTGTGGCATTGGTTTTGGGCGGCGGCAGCAGCATCCCCTGGGAACTTTCCAGCAAGGCAAGTTCTCAGACCCCACCCTCCCCAAGATCTAGATCTAGGTTTGGGATGTGGAGCTGGAGCCCAGCGATCTGTTCCTAACAAGCCCTCTGGGTGCTTCTGATGGACTCTCAAGTTTGAGAACCACTGATCTTCACAAGGAGGAGGAGTGCATTAGGCAGACCTGACAGAAGATCTGGGGGTGGCGGTGTGTGTGTGTGTGGGGGGCATTACCCCACTCGAAAACAGAGCTTCCATGTAGGAAGGCCACACGGGAGGCACGGCTAAGGGTCACTGTGGCCGAGGTCAGGGAACTGGGGGAGGAAGACAGCTGGAGAAGCAGGCACGGTTTTAATTCTCAGGGCAATAGGAAGCAGTTGGAGTTTTTAAAGCAAGGAAGTAACATGAGGACATCAGTATTTTAAAGTCATTATTCTGGCTGATGTGAGGAAACTAGAGGGGGACCACAGTAGGGTTACATGTGTGACCGTGGTGTGTGTGTGTGTGTGTGTGTGTGCGTGCATGTGTGTGTTGTGTGTGTGTGTGTGAGATCTAGATATGGGCAGATCAGTGGTGCTCACATTGTGTTGACATAGTTCGCTTCCCTGGGAAGCCTACAATTTAGTATGAATTCACGTAGAGGACCCGCCTGAGGTTTTTGTTTTGTTTTACGATTTTATTTATTTGACAGAGAGAGCATGTGAGAGAGCACGAGCAGGGGGAGAGGGAGAGGGAGAGGGAGAAGCATTGGGCTGCTTCTCTGTTCTCCATGCTCAGCAGGGAACCCGATGCGGGGCTTGATCCCAGGACCCTGAGCCGAAGGCAGACGCTTCACCGAAGGCAGACTGAGCCACCCAGGCGCCCCTGCTGAGGGACTTGACACAATTCTCCAGTAGCTTGCAAAATCCGTTGATTATTCTGTGGACCCGCAGGCTCCATTCTTGCAGCCCGGTAAGGTAAATAAGAAAATCTGCCTGCCAATCTGTGCTCACGCATTGCTCTCTTATTTTTCAGAATCCACAAATTCAGAAGTAGTTAATTTTGAAGGAAATGAAACGAAGTAGCACCAAAATACATGCCGCCCTGGTCAACAGCACCAAATCCTGCAGCACCAAGGCCAGGTGAGCCGCCTCTCTCTCCCAAATGCCCTGTCTGCCGGCGGGACCCAAGAGGGCGCACTGTGTCCACTGGCAGGGCCAAAGGGGGCGAGGGCGCCGTAGCCAGGCATAAGACCTCCCTGGAGAGAAAGTACCTTACAGGCTGATCAGGATCCTGGGATAGCTCCTGTCTCGTTTGTGTCATTCATGCAGCAGGTGCATACTAAATGCTGACTTGGGGGCCAGAGTGGTCTAGGAACTTACATATTTATCGTATTCACAAGCATCAGCATATACATTTGAAAGTTGAACGTCCTTAGTTCGGGGCTCATTGTGATGACAGATACTCGACAAGTCTGGAGATATGGAAAAACCAGGGGGCCCGCGGGGTAGGTTTGTCCTCGGCCGCATACGCTGTTCTCCTGATAGGTGGCAGCAGCGTCCAAACTTTTGCTGAACTCCAGCGGGGAAAGCATCGCGACTCTCCCTTGCCAGCATCCTAGGACTTGCTCAGGCGGCTACACTATAAATAGGATGTGTTAAACGCTCCTTGTCTGCTCACAGGAGCTGGAGGAGAGAGCGTAATGGTTTCCAGCTCGTACATTTTAAAAGGCTGCCAGGGAAACAGTTTCTGAGATGGGAACAGCTGTCTGACAGCCGACGTGCGGTCAGTTCTTTTGACACAACTTGGTTGTTGCCTGTTGCCATATCTGCCATCGTGGTAGGTGTGGTGGTGAGTCTGAGAGTGGTCATTAGGTGAGAGTGAATTTCTGTGACACTTTCTGAAATTAGATTTTTGTGTCCGGGATCGAGAGAGCACGTTACAAACAAAATAGTGTAAGCTTTTCCTTCAGAATCTGTGTTCCCGCTGATAGAAGTTATCACAAAACCACAGCACTCAGTCCAGTTAAACTTAACCTTCCTTACTTTTTGGACCACCGTAATCAGAGGTGGCCCCTGGTGTCATGACGTTAGTCATCTAACGGGAAAGACCGACCTGGAACAATGACAAGGGTCTTGGGTGTTAATTGAGATCTTTCTGACGCTGGTCACCAGGTCTTAGGGGAGGGACTGAGAGTGAGAAATCAGGGGTGACGCAGAAACTTCTGGACTGGCAGGCAGGAAAGGGGGGAGAGGACCCTAAACGGGGTCCGGAAGTAGAGGGACGTGTGTGTGTGTGCGTGCATGTGTGTGTGTGAGTGTGTGTGTGTGTGTGTGTGTGTGTGTGTTGGGAGGAGAATGCTGTTGAATGACAGGGCTGTGAAAATCCTTCATTCATTAATTTGAGAAATATTTCCAATTATGTGCCAGGTACTCTGGGGCTAGGGGTTCAGAGGTGTAAAGGCCCCATTTTATGTCACGGAGCCTGTCACCCACATTGTCATTTCCCAAACCCCCAGCTGCGGGGAAAGCAGTGCCAGGAAAGGACCGGCTGTGATGAGAGGCTGCAGAGGAGCACACAGGGTGATGGGGGAGACCTCTCTGAGGAGGTGACGGTCACACCCGGGTCTGTGGGAGACAGGAGTTCGCTGGGGAGAGGGACCCGTGGGCTGTGAGAGGCCAGGAGGGGAGAGCGAGGAAGCTGAGCTAGGCCACGAGCTGCCTGGGGGACCCCATAGGCATGTTCTTTCCAACGTGCTGCAAGACGTTTATTAAAGAGCATTTAAAATAAAAGAGAGCACTGCCTCCCCCACGCCATGCAGCTATTTTTGTCCCATCTTGTGGACCCTGTCCACGTGTGAAAACACATTTCTGTATCATTGTCTTCCTAGTGTCTACCCCACCGTACTTTTTCTCTTAACATTGTCCTAAGCACGTTTTTCTGTTTCAATATATTTATAATCATTATTTATACTACTCCGTTAAAGCATATTAATGTTAAGAGGTTTGTGTTAGAATCCGAATTTGTGTTAGAATCCGTTAAAGCATATTAATGTTAAGAGGTTTGTGTTAGAATCCGAATTTGATTTCTGAGTTTGTGTGGGTGTGTCTTGTGATGCGTGTGTGTTGGAGGGGTAGGCTTGGAATTTATGCTGCAAGAGAAGGTATTGGTTAGAGTGAGGTTCAGGAGGAAGGTGAGAGCCTGTGTGGGGATGTGAGGAGAGGGTGAGTAGGGGAGACCCTTTGTGCAGGAAGCCTGTGGCTCAGACTCGTGGGGCTGTGGGCCCTGGAGGCAGGTCACTTAATAACCACGGAGTTTTCTGCTAAATTGATTTCAGTTGACTGGCTAAATTGTTTTTTACGGTACCCTATCATTTGGAATATATTTGTAAATCAGCTTGCATTCTTATAATCCCTATGTTTAGAACAGTAGACGAGGGGTTGCCTGCTGAGTCTAGGATGTGGAGGGGGGTATGTGGCTGGGATGGGGGAGGTGGCGCAAGCCCCGGAATCCTAATATTTGATGAGATTATTATGGAGATGATTTGTTTTTAATTTTCTACATGTTCTTACTGACACGTTTTCTTATTATTCTATCAATATACACAAACTCCATTGTTCTCATGTATTTGTTTATGTGAGAAGGCACGCAAGTCACTCATGCACCTGTGCAGGTGCACGCACACACATGCATGCACACGCGTGTGAGCACACACATTCACACAACCCCTGGCACAACTGGGCAAAAAGCCTGGCATTAAATTCAGTGGAGTTCAAGTCTGGGTCTCATGAGTGAGTTTGGCTTTTCTCTCTGGTTTTCTCTCTAAAAACATGGATAATGGTATCTGACCCACAAGGTTTTCACGAGGTTGATGATTAACTGACGGTCAGCAAGATAGCTGCTCAGTTATTGCGAGGCGAATCTACTAGAATTGCTTCAGTGTAACATTTGTGGTCTTTTACTTCATTTTGATGTTAAGCAGGGAACTTTAAAGAGCCTCCCTCAAAAACTATAGATTCATACCGCAACTTCAGGGTCTCCTAAGCACGGGTCTCAGCTTGTTAAGGCACAAATGGCTGGGCCCGCACCCCCAGAGTTTCTGACTGGTTGGTCTGGGTGGGGCCTGAAAGAATGCATTTCTGGAAAGGTTTTAGGGGATGCTGATATTGCTGGTTCAGGGACCACAGTTTGAGAACCCCTCTTTTAAAGCTACGTACATGTCTGTATGTCTGCTTCAACAGCCTTTTACAACTGATTTTTTAAAGGTGGGAAGGAAATGCATTTCAAAATAAAAAATTAGTAACAGTAAAAAAATGTTATTTCTGCATGAGGAATCGACAGATGGACTAGCTCTTTCCCCCTTGAGGTGAACTGAGGATGGCCTCTCTTGGGAAAATTCCCGAACCCTGGAGAGAGTGGTAATTTAATTCACGTTCTCAGCCACTCGAGGACAGGAAGTCACTGCGTTTCTACCTGCTACGTCAGAGTCGTTGTCCGTGCAGTGGGGATATTTTTACCTGTACCTGGGAAATTGTGGCATTTTCTGAAACTGCTGAGTTACGGTGGTGAGCTGCCGGAGGTCGGGCGGTTCCTACTCTCCTTCCTTCCCCCCGCCGTCGCCTGCACGCGGCCTGCAGCATTTGCCGGAGAACGAGTGAATCGCCGAGAGGATAGTCATTTGGAAAATGTCCGTCCTGTGAATGTTCAGGTCGAACACCAGATAGGCTCTATTGTCAGAACTACCGGGATCTGGCTGTCTGGAATATTCACATTGTAAGTGAAGTCTCACTGGCTTTTATGATCCTGCAATTGGTAGAAATTAGAACTGGAGAAGACCCAACAGGTCATCCAGACCATTCTCCTGCTGGAAGAGGATTATTCCCTGCAGTGTGCTCAGTAGCATTAGGAAGAATTACTTTTCATATGATATTTTTTTTTTCACGCCGTCTTCAACTAAGTGTTTCTTGAATTGAACCACTTTGTATTCAAATAATAAAATGCACAACAGGCAGTACATTTCTGGGTGATTATCTCACTCCTCAGGTGGTGTAATAAGGCACGAGGCCAAAGCCCTGGCATGCCTTATTGTTATTAGGAAGGGAATTTATGGATAAAATAAAGCAAGTGGTTATTTGCATCAGCAATAACTGCCACTAGGAATGCAGTTACAGTGAGTCCTCCCCATGTGCTTGCAGAGCAGGGGTGAGGCGGGGGGACGAGCGTTCCTAACCAGCCCGGCAGCTCGGGGAGCCAGAGACGCGCCACCTCCTGCAAGGCGCTTGTTAGGGATTGTGTCAAAAGCAACAAGAAGACCTTGGTCATGGCGACTGTATGAACTTGACCCGTGGGACGAGCTCTCCTCCCGGATCCAACTCTGGTCTCACCAGCGTCATGGGAAGCCCAGTATGTGCTTGGGCATGAAGAGGCTTCGGTGCCAGGTTTTCATAAATCTGAAGCACGTTTCCTGGCTCCGAGTTAGTCCCCAGTAAGTGCTCATTGAATTAGCGTCATTTATTTCGTTCTTGAAATTCTTCACAAGCCTGAGTTTCTGGTCTCTTCTCTTGCTCCGGCCCGTCCAGTTATTTCAGCGATACTGAGACTTCCCATCATGCGCGGGGCTCCATTCTGAGCAAGATGTGTACGTGGTATCCCTTCCTCCAGCACACACTCACCCCTTCCTGGATCACACTCGCTTTTCCAAAACCCTGCCCCCAGTTAGATCTGAGGCTCCGCCTCCCCAGGCCTGGCTCTTGAGTTCCTGCCTGTGGAGCTCCGATGGGCTCTTATAGCCCCCTGCTGGTCATCCTGCTTCTCCCTCCCTCCCCTGGCCGTCTCTTCTGACGACTTTTCACTTCTTGTCCTCTCTCCTGAATCCTGGGTGCCTCTCCCGTCCTCGCTTACTGCTGATGGCCTAGCGTCCTGCTTCGTTGAGAAAACGGACACGAGCCCCAGGGAACCGCCCTACCTGCTCGTCACCACGTCTGTGTCCCCTGCCCTCTCTTTCGTCATGAGCCATGGACTGACTGTGCTCCTAAAAAAGGCTTATCCAGGAGATGAGATCCTGTCTCCCCTGGTGAACCCGTGGAACTGGCAGCTGCTTCTTTCTGTCCTGCTTTATTAATCCTTGCCTAGCCGAGAATCGCTACCGGGAGTGTCCACTTGTGCTTCCCAATTTTCCTGCCTTAAAGACATTTCTTCCTTGACCCCCAGCCCTCCCCAGGTACCACACCGTTTCTGTGCTTTACAGCAGGGATTCTTTTGCTCGGAGTTTACCTGTGACCCACTTAGGCTCCCCCGCAACTGCCCAGTTCCCCAGTGTGGCGCCTCTTGGGGTTATCGGTACCACCCACAGGGCTTAATCCAAAGCAATTCCTGGTCCTTATCTTTCCTGCTGATCACTGTAGCATTTGACACACATCATCTCTCCCTCTTGAAACCTGTTCCTCACTTGGTTTCCAGGACACTCCAGTCTCCTGATTCGCTCCATTCTCACTGGCTACTCTTTTTCATTTTTTACTAGTTCCTCCTCATCTCCCTGAACTCTGAAGGTTGGAGAACCCCCAAAGCTTGGTTCTGGCATGTTTTCTCTTTTTACACCTGCTTTCTCGGTGGGCAGATCCTATCGTGTATTACATGCATTATATGCAGACAAGTCCCCACCCTTGTATCTTCAACCCCTGTCTCTTCCTGGAGCTCAGGCTCATATACCCAACTGCTTATTCAGTCACCCCCCTGGGCAGCTCTGATAGACATCTCTGACTTAACAGGTGCAGAATGGAGCTCTTGATCTTCCCTCCAAAGCTGTCCTGCCTGGGTCTCTCCCATCTCAGTTAAGGATCACTTCTTCCAACCATTCTTCTGCATGCCAAATCAGACCTGTAAGAGCATCCAGTTGACCCTGGCTTCCGAACATATTTAGTCTGGCATTTCCCAGCACTTGCACCAAAACTGCCTTGGTCCAGGCTACCATTTTCTCTTGCATGAATAATTTCAGTCCAGTTAGTCCTCCTATTTCCTCCCTGCCCCTTTAAGTCTGTTCCTGACATGTAGCCAGAGGAATCCTTTAAATGCAGATCATAACCCTGTACATAACTCTATTCTCCGTGTGTGACCCTCTAGTGGCTTCCCATGTCACCCTCGGAGGAGTCTAACTGTCACAGGAGCCACTCAGTTTTCCTCCCTCTCGCCTCCTGTTGCCTCTTTGTCCTCTTAAAGGCATCGTTCCCCTCCTGGTCTCTGATCTGGGCTCAGTGTCATCTGTTCTCTTCCTCGACTCCATTTATCTTCATGGTACTTATTCACGTGTATCATTTACTTAATTATTGATTGTCTTCCAGTATGAGAATATAAGGCCCATAAGGTCTATGATTTTGCCACTTTTGTTCACGGACCCCCAAACTTCTAGAAGGAAGCTCAATAAATGTATTTTGACTATATGAACAGATACTAAGCCATGTTCTTTAGACATTCATCCATGCTATAATTCTAGGTTTCAGTTAAACTTCCCTAGTTGAAGGAAGATGTATGTGGGAGTCTGCTGTCAGCCTCACATGGCTTCAGCCCTGGTATGGTCCCTGCCCACAGAGACCTGTGCAAATGAGACAGGTCTAGAACAGTACCATGCCGGGCAATCAGGGACTGCCCAAAGAGAGGTAGACCAGAGCACCAGCCAGTGTGTATTTCTTACACATTAAAAAAAAAAATTCTGATTCATTAAACACTGCAAATTTGAGCTTCTTAAAATCTAGGGCTTTAGACCTATTGCCTAGTTTGATTCTTTATACTGAAATAGTGCCGTGCGCGTCCATCTATTTTTGCATATTAAATAATTATGCACTTGCATTTAAACCTGGAGTCTCCTAGGGAAAAATTCTTCTCTTCTCTAAAACTTCATTGTAGAGCTAGAGCTGAATACCTTTTATTTCCTTTTCTTACCTAATTGCTCAGCTAGAACCTCGAGTACAATGTCGAAGGAAGTGGGGAGAGCAGATATCCTTGTCTTGTTCCTGATTTTAGGGGGAAGGCTTGTGGCTTTTGTTCTTTGACCATTCTATATGATATTGACTGTTGCCTTTTCATTGATGCCCTTTGTTGGGTCAAGGAAGTTCCCTTCTATTCCTAGCCTGTTGAGTGTGTTTATCACGAAACAGTATAAGGTTTTGTGAAATGCTTTTTCTGCATCTATCAAGGTGGTCATGCTTTTTCTTGATTGTTTCAATGTGGTATATTACAGTGATTGGTTTTTATGTGTTAAACCACCCTTGAGTTCCTAGGATAGTCTTACCTGGCAATGACATCTAATTCTTTTACATATTGTTGGATTCTGTTTGCAAGTATTTTGTTGAAGATTTTTCCCATGTTCCTTAGAAATATTGGTCTTTAGCTTTCTTTTTTTTTTTCTGATGTCTTTGTCTGGATTTGGTAATACTAGCCTCATAGAATGTGCTGGGAATTGTTCCCTCTTATTCTGTTTTTTGGAAGAGTTTGTGAAGGATTGGTTGGTTTTACTTATTCTTCTTTAAATGCTTGGTAGAACTTAACTAGTGAGCCCATGTGGTCCTGGGCTTTTTTTGCAGGAAGTTTTTGAGTTCTAGTTTAATCTCTTTACTTGGTGTAGGTCCACTCAGATTTTCTGTTTCTTCTTCAGTTTCGGTAGCTTGTAGCTTTCTAAGGATTTCTCTATTTGGTGTAGATTAGCTAATTTTGTGGGCACATGATTGTTAATGTATTCCCTTTCCCTTTTGTTTTTGTGAGATCAGTAGTGATATTCTTTCTTTCATTACTGATTTTAGTACAGTGAGTACTTCTCATTTTTTTCTTGGAGAGGCTAGGTAAAAATCTGTCAGTTTGCCGATCTTTTCAAAGAACTACCTCTTCATTTTGTTGGTTTTCTCAATGTCACTTATTTCTGCTCTGATCTTTATTATTTCCTTTACTCTGTTTAGTTGGGATTAGTTTACTCTTATTTTCCTAGTTTCTTAAGGAAGAAGATTAAATTATTAATCTGAGGTTTTCTTCCTTTTAAAAACACTATAGGCATTTACAGTTATAAATTCTCCTCTAAGCACTACATCCCCTAATTTTTGGCGTCTGTGCCTTTGTTTTGTTTTGTTTTGTTTTTGTTTTTTTTGTTTTTTTTTTTTAAAGATTTTATTTATTTATTTGACACAGAGAGAGAGAGAGAGAGAGATCACAAGTAGGCAGAGAGTCAGGCAGAGAGAGAGGAGGAAGCAGGCTCCCTGCCGAGCAGAGAGCCCGATGCGGGCCTCGATCCCAGGACGCTGAGATCATGACCTGAGCCGAAAGCAGAGGCTTTAACCCACTGAGCCACCCAGGCGCCCTGTGCCTTTGTTTCCATCCATCCAAAAGTATTTGCTAATTTCACTTGCGATTTCTCCCGCTTTCATCCGCTGGGATTAGTTAAGAGTGTACTATTTAATTTCAATATATTTGTGAATTACTCAATTTCTTTCTGTGATGGATTTCAAATTTCATTCTAGTGTGGTTAGACAACATACTTTGATTATTTCACTATTTTGAAATTTATCACTTGTTTTAATTCTTAACATATGATTTATCCCGAAGAATGTTCCATGTGCACTTGAGAAGAATGTATATTCTCCCGTTGTTGGGTGGAGTGTACTTTAGATGCCTGTTAGGTCTAACTGGGTTATGGTGTTGTTCAGGTCCTCTGTTTCCTCGTTGATCTGAATAGTTGTTCTATCCACTTTTAAGAGTGGGCCTTGAAATCTTCAGATGTTATTGCTCAAGTGTGTGTTTCTCTTTTCAGTTTTGTTGGTTTCTCCTTCATGTGTATTGGGTCTCTGTTATTAGTGTGCATGTGTTTACGTTACCTTCATTTATTCTTTCTCTAATGCTCTTCTTTTCTTGATGCAAATTTGCATTTCTGACCTATATCATTCTTCCTTCCTTCTGAAGAATTTAATTTTTTTTAAAAGCAGTCCTGCTGGTGTCACATTTCCTCAGTTTTTGTTTGTCTAAGGAAGTATTTATTTGTCTCTAACTTTTGAAGGAAAATGTTGCTGGATATAGAATTCTAGGTTGGTGGGTTTTTTCTTTCTATCCTTTAAATATTTCACCACACTCTTTTCTTGCTTGGAGGGTCCCTAAAGGTAAGTATATATGGGTCTTTCTTTTCTTTTCTTTTTTTCTTTCCTCCTTTTTTTTTTTTGCATGTATCAGAAATTTCTTGTTGGAAACTAAGACACTTTAAATAACATGGNTCTTTCTTTCTTTCCTCCTTTTTTTTTTTGCATGTATCAGAAATTTCTTGTTGGAAACTAAGACACTTTAAATAACATGGCGATTTTTGAAATCATATTCTTTCCACTTTTCGTGTTTCAGGTTTTGTTTACTGAACTTTCTAAACTAACTTTGTGAAGTCTGATGTTTTGTCATGGACAACCACTGAAGTGTCTGACTGGTTAATGGAGTGGTCAGCTCTTGACCGGGCAGGGATTTCCTTAAATGCCTGCGAACGGTAGTCTTCCAGCCTTTGCTGAGGGGCTCTTTGTGTGTGCTGGCGCTTCCTTCAGTCCTCTGCCGGGCCGTTTACAGCCCTGCCTCAGGCTTCACTTCCTGCTGAGCAGAGCCTCAAGCTCAGCCATAGGTGAGAGCACAGAGCCTGCTCAGTTCTTTCCCGGGCAAGCCCACAGCCCTGGGCACGCTCAACAGCCCTCCGCGTGTTAGTGGCTCCTAGATTGCCAAGAACATGCGGGAGCTTCTCAGAGCTCCTGTGGACATCTCATTCCCCAGACTGCGCTTGAAGGTTTTTGGTTAGTCCGTTATTTGCTCCACCTATTACCTAGTGCCTCAGGCAGCTAGAAGTTTAGATGATAGTCACATCTGATTTTTTTCAGCAAATGCCTTTTGACAGTTTCTGGTAATGGGGCTTGAAGGAGCTCCAGCCCCATTCTGCCCTTTCCAGTGATGGGCAGACTGCTGGGTTTTCACTGAAATTGAAGGCTTTTGGTTTCAAGGCCACTACTGATTTGGGGCCAGAGGCAGGTGGGGACAGGGGAAGTTGAAATGCCACAGAACTTGGTGTGCGGCGTCCTGAGATTCTGCCATATTTCTTGACTAAGGGCTCCCTAGATTATTGCAAACCTTTGGTTAACTTCCAGGGTTCTGAGAAAGTTGGTTCTGACCATTTTTGCCAGTTTTCTTACTCCTTTCATGGAGGAGAGAATTTTCAGAGGTTCTTACTGCACCATTTTTGGTGCCGTTGTCTCCTGCTCTGCCTCTGACAGTGATGGATATGCAGTGGGAGCATAGAGAATCCAAACCTTCCACCCTCACTGCCCACCAAAGAAATGAGTCAGTGGTAGTCAAGATGCTGATGAATTTTCCTATCTGAGAACTTCCTTATTTTCCCATTTTTGAAAGCTATTGGAGCTGCTAAAAATGAGTTTAAAAAAATCACGATTTTGTGTTCATTTTCAGAAGAGTTTTTGAAACATTGGCAAGAAGGTCATGACTTGCATGTGAGAGCCTCTGGCTGTCCTTTCAGAAAAGGCAGAGGTAGGTCAGAGGTCGGCCACCTTTATAATGTGTGCTTGAAGATAATGTAATCTGTTCTCTTTTATGTCACAGGGATTTAATGTACAAAATGGCAAACGTACCAGATTGGCATATTTCGTATCTTCAGACACAGAAGTTCATGAATTTAAGACCTCACTCTTCACCATGTAGAGTGTATTCAAGGAACGGTTTCCAAAATATGTTTAGACCTTTCTCTTCAGGTGAGTATCATGAAGACAAAACACTGACAGTAGATATCACTTAGGTATGTTGACTACGCAGCAGGCTCTGTACAAAGCTTCGCCTGTCATTTAACCACATGCGATAGAGCTATGAAGTAGGTTCTATTACTGTCCCGATATTCTTGAATGGGAACCTGAGACAGAAGTTGATCAAACCACTTGCTCCAAAGTTACATAGTTTTAAAGAGGCAGGGTTAGGATTTGAACCCAGACAGTGTGATTCCAAAATCCATGGACTTACCTCCTCACTTAGTTTTTCTTAATTAGTAGACTTAAATTCTTAAGTTTTTCTTAAGTAGTTTTTCTTAATTGAGCCGTTTTAGGGTTACAGAGAAATGGAGCTGAGCAGAGAGTTCCTACCCCTTCACTCCCCACCCTCTGTGTCCCTCATTATTAACATCTTGCATTATTAGTGAGGTGCCTTTTTTACCGTGAATGAGCCATTATCGATCTGTCATCATTAACTCAAGTGTGCAGGCTACAGTAGAGTTCATTCTTTGTGTTGTACATTCCCTGGGTTTTGATCAACATTTAAGGGCTTCTATCCAGCATTAGAGCATCACACGGAATCATTTTACTGCCCTAAAAATCCCCTGTGTTCCACCTATCCATCCCTCCCTGCCCCTAGTCTGGGCAACCACTGGTCTTCTTACTGTCTCCATGGTGTTGCCCTTCCAGAAGGGCCTCAAGCTGGAGTTGTGCAGTATGTAACCTTTCAGATGGGCTTCTTTCCCTTAGCGGTGTGCACTTAAGGCTCCTGCCTGTCTTTTCCTGGTACGATAGCCCACTTTTAATCTCTGCATGCTACTCTCTTATATGGATGTTCCACAGTTAGCTTATCTCTTCACTGCTGGAAGAGGATTTGGTTGCTCTCACATCTTGGTAACCATGAATAAAACTGCAGTAAACATTTTCATACAGGTTTTTGTGTGGATATAAATTTTAAACTCATTCGCATCTCTCAGTTTTAAAGCAATAAAATTTAAGATAATAATTTCCCTGAAGTATATGTCATGTCATCCCGCCCTCCCTCTCTCCCTTCTTTCCTGATCATTTTCTGAGCCCCGGTATGTGACAAGAACTGTCATAGGTACTGAGGATAAAGAGATGGGTCCAGTAGAGGGCCTGCCCTGGAGGCGCTCACAGTCTAGAGAGGGGGATAAAGAATTTCAGTTGCGTGAGACACATGCTACCGGAAGAGAAGCACAGGTGCAGCGAGCACGGTGGCTGCACACCCCGAGGCACCAGGAGGCCTCAAAGGGGACAGAGGCAAGGATACGCTGAATTCTGCCTTGTGGGGGGAAGGCATTGCAGTCAAGTCAATACTGGACACCGTGCTTCCTCACTGGGCAAGACTCAAACCATGCAGTCATGGGCATCTACCAGAGAGCCTTGAAATACAGACCTTGGGATGCGGACTGTCTCCCCAGATTTCAGGGTCTCTGGTTCTACGGGAGGAGGGGAGAATGGATAGTGGGTGTCGTCTAGCAGCTTCCAGCACCGTTCAGCAACTGCACGTGTACACTGTACTTCGGACGCATCTCAGTTTCCCTTTTGCTCCTGCAGAAAAGTCCGGGGTGAAGTGAGATCCCTGGATCAGAGGCTATCCCCGCCGAGGCTCTCAAGGAGCTCCCTCGCACTGCCCGTTAGACGTTTGTGCCTGGGCCTCCCCACGAGGAACATTTGGACATGTTTGTCTCTAAGTACCCTGACACAGAACATTCTCTGTTACATCTTCTCCATTTGATATGCAAAGGCAATATTCCTTTGTGATTCCATTTGCCTTTCTTTAACAGTAAAGGTAGCCTTGGTCCTCCAGTTTTCCAGCTTTCTCTCTGTCTTGTGTGAGCAGCCCATTGATATCCTTTGCCCATTTACCTGCAGCAGGTCTTTCCAGTGATTTGTAGGAGCTCTCTCTGTATGGTAGATACTGATCCTTCATCTGCCTTCACGTGCCATCGGCATCTGTTTTTCCCTTTTATCATTTGCCTTCTATTTTTACTGATGGCAATTCTCAATACTGAATTATTTTTTGTTTAAGTTAGAAGTCTCCTAACACCACTTGTCTCCCCAGAGGTGGTCAGAGGGAAGTGTCCGCTGGTCTCTCTCTCATGCATGCACGTGTGCGTGGAGGTGATGTATTTGTATAACTCGCGTATTAAATAAGTATAGGTCACAGGGTAAACCACGGATATGAGACACCCTGTTTCCTTTCAAAATGTTTTTTGCTTTATGTTCAAATGTGAAGAATTTCCGTTGACCTGACTTTCTATTCACTAGGCTTTTCTTCTGTCACATACAATCTGCTGTTAAGCAGATCAAATGAGCTTTTCACTTCTGATACTGTATTTTTAATTTCTAGCCTTACCGTGTGCTTTCAAACACAGTTGCCTTTTCTCTGCTGAAATCCCCCATACATGCAACGCGTTGTCAAGTTTTCCTGTAATCTCTTGAACGTGTTTACCGTTCCTGCCTTAAATACCTGATCATTTCTCCATCTGTTCTCTCTCCGGATCATCTGGCTATTTCTGCTCTTGATTAGGTCACCTTTTCTCATTTCATTTGTCTTGCAATTTTAAAAAAGATTTAACAGCAGACATTAGTGTGAAGCCCAGTGGAAAGAGAAGTGACTAGTCCAGCCTGGAAAAGGGTCGCCTCTTCTCTCAGGCTTCCTGTGAGCTGGGCGGCCACAGGCTCATCTCCAGACCAAGCCGTGTCTGGACTTGGTTGCAGTTGCCACTGGTTTCAGATACTTCCCTTCAATAGGTCTTGACACCTGAGCCCTGCTGAAATTCCAGGCCTTTCTACTTTACAGCCCCCCTGCTGGTTTTGGAGGGTCTCTGGGGGGCTCTCTTTGTCCTCCGGAGGCCTCTCTGCCCTGCCACCCTACCTCCCCTAGCCAGAGGCTGCAGTGGGCCACTGAGGTGCGTTCCTGGAAGGCCCAGGTGCCTCAGAGGGCCTCGCCTCTGTCCTCCTGTCTGCCCATCCTTAGCCTTTGGTGAACAGCTTTCACTCCCAGATAGGCCTGCCCCTCTGGGGCCATATCACGCAGCTCTGTGCCTTGCCCCCCCTGCTCTGATGTGCCTTTTATACCCCGCCACACCCCTGCTGGGAAAGCCCGAGAGGCTGGGCACCGACTCGCTCTGTGATTGAGGCCCCGGCCTGCGAACCTATCACACCTGTTCACCTGTGGCCACTAAACAGCACGTTCTTTTTTCCTCACCCCAGTCCAGCATGGATTTGCTTTACCTCCTCTGACACTGCAAGGATGAAAGCGTCCTGGGTCCTTCCTCTCTGAAGAGCGGCTTGTCCTTTCTGGGATTTAGGTTCTTTGCATCCCTCAGTTCTCTCGATGGGCTTAAAAACTATATAGTTTAGCTTATCCAACTTGTTCTCATCGTGAGGGTGAGAGTGACAGTCTGTTGTGACTTTGTATATTCCAAACGGATGTAGACAATTTTGTCAAATTGCCCTCCAGAAAGATTATATCAATTTGTACTCCCACCAGCAGGTTATGCAAGTTTGGTTACTGCTTTCATTTTAAATCTGGGAAGGTGCATTAGGCACGTGAAAGAAAAAGTTTTCCCTTCAAATGCCAAGGAGTGTCAAACCAGTATGTCTGATACATTTAGATTAGAATTATTGATTGCAAAGATGTGGCTTCTTGGAAAGCAACTAAAAATATACATGAGAAGCCTGAAAAAAGATTTCAAGGTGGACATAAGTTAACAGGAGAGCCCCCACCCCGACCCCAACCCCCCACGGCCTGGGGGAGCAGGAGGAGGAGCCCTGGGCTGGGTGGGCAGAGGGAAAATCGTGCTCCCCAGCCCATGTGGAATCAGGAGGCTCCTCCCTGTGAATGAGCAGCTTCTGAGAGTCCAGCGACAGTCAGAAATGGAGCAGGGAGCATGGCAGGACCCTTGCGAGCCTTGTGGGAGATGTCAGTCTCCTCTCCCTCCGAGCTGTGTGCCCAGTCCTCTCCCCCGAGTCCGCCCTCTCCCAGGGGAGCCGCGGGCTCCACATCCCTAGGAGGGATGTAACCAAAATGATAGCCCCATTCAGACTTCCCTCCTAAGCCCCAGAGCAGATCTCCAGTGGCCTAGCAGACCTCTCTGCTTGGGCTTCATCTGCTGGACATCTCAGACATGGGCTGCCAACCAGATCTCTTGTTTCCTGGTGTTCTCCATCACAGTAAATGGCATCATCATCTATGCAGTTCTTCAGCCCAGCCTCCAGTTAGCCTCGGTTTCCTCCTGCCCTGCCCTGCTGAGCCAGTCAGTCAGCAAAACCTTGTCTGCTCTGTGTCTAGACTAGCTTAGCTCTCTGCCCCTCCCCCGACACCCTGCATCCAGGGCACCTGGTTTAGGCCACAGTCAGCTTTCCTTGGACCCTTGGAGTTGCCTCGTCTCTGGGCTTCTGTTCTTATTTCTTGCGCCTCTAGAATCTACTCTCTACATAGCAGCCAGAGTGATTTGTGTACACGGCATATATTAGAGGAGATCACTGCCCTGCTTGAACTCTCCAGAGCCTTCCTGTTGCACGTGGAGACAACCCCAGTCCTTGTGCAAGTGTGGAAGCATCACCTGTCCCGATCTCAGCAATTTCTGCCCTCTATCTCACGCGACACACACATGCTCTGTCCACCCTGGCCTTTTGCTCTCTGGGACACATCAAGCTCATTCCAGGTCAGGGACCCTTTACCTGTCGGTGTGTCCCCTCCAGCTTCTCATGTGGCTGGCTCATTTTCTCATTCTGGTTCAGCTCATCAAACACCTCGAGAGGACTTCCCTGACTTCTCCACCTAAAACAGCTCCTGCCTCTCTCTACCCTGTTCGTTCTTACTGTCCTGGAATAGCTACCACTACCTTTATTCCTTTGTTATCTGTCTCTTGTCTTTCATCTCCCCTGCAGATTCTAAGCTTTACAAGAGCAGAGCTCACCTGTCTTGTTCACTGTAGTCCTTCAGTGCCTAGAGCAGTGGCTGAAATATGACGGGTGCTCAGTAAATATTTTTTGAACGAATGAATTCTGTGTCCTTCAAAGTCAGTGTTTCATGGGGCTCCTTTCTCTTCCAGCATGGCATGTTTCCCCCGTGGCTTCCACATGGCCGGTTCCCACACCTGCACCTCCAGCGCCCCCCACTTCTGATCTCTAGATTTATGTGTTCATCTTTCAAATGGGCATCCCCACTTAGAGATCGCAAACTGAATTCATTGACTTTCCCACAAACTTGTTTCTCTCCCGTTCCAGCTATTTATTGTGGTATACAAACTCCTCTAAACACAGAGGCTTGGAATCATGTATTTTGCTCCTAGATCTGCGATGTGAGTGGGTCCCAGGGACAGCTTGTCTCTGTTCCAGGCAGTTCAGTGGGGGAGGTGCGAAGGCAGCAGGTAACGACACCTGGGGCTGGAATCCTTGGAAGGCTGGCTCCCTCTGTGGGCTGGAACCTCTGCTGGGGTGTTGGCCAGAACACCTACCTGTGGCTTCTCTCTGTGACTTCTGGACTTACTCACGGCATGGTGATTGGCATGAGTGTCTTACAAGGATGAGGCACAAGCTGTGACGCCTTTTGTGACCTCATCTTGGAAATCACATAGGATCGTTCTGCCCTAGTTACAGGCCCACCCAGATTCAAGGGGAAGGAATATATGCCCCACTTTTCGATGCGAGGAGTGTTAGCCTGGCATCGTAGGAAAAGCACGTGTTTGGGATCTTGTTGCGGCCATCTTGGAAAATGCCCTCCGCTGCAGCCTGTAGCCTTCCCTTTCCCAGCAAAGGGTGTCACTACCCGGCCGCTCACAGCACATATAGTAGGTTTATCTTTCACTGCCTCACCCTGCGTGTCATGTCAGGAGATTCCCTGGACTCTACCTGGTCTATTTCACCTTCTCTTTTATTCACCCCTACTCTACCCTCCATGCCCACATGTTAGTGTAGACCTCCATTAAGACTTGCCGGCGCAGGCTATAGTTAACCTGTCTCCCCACCATCACTGCCCTTCCCTTTCTGTCCCTCCTCCATGTGATGTCAGAGTGCAGTTTAAGAATGAAAATTGGGTGATGTCGTTCTCTCGATGGAAATCCCCCTTGATGTCCTATGACCAAGGCACAAAGCTAGACAGGAGCACCGGGGATGTGGCTCCTGTGACCTTGGCCATCTCTCTAAAGCTGATGCCTCCTGTGCTTGTCCCCTCCCCGCTGTGCCTCGACTGGCTGTCCTCCGCACTTCCAGCCCTTCTAGCCCCTCTTGCTCTCGGGAACACCCAAGTTCCAGTTAAAGTATCACCTCTTCCTTCTACGCAGCTTTTCCTGAGACCTTCAGCCTGTCACCCCAGACCAGCCATTGTCTTTTCTCTAGTGTGTTCTGGTTATATACACCCCTCCCCGAGGAGCCAGTGGACATTGTGAGTGAAAGACATCCCCAGCACCTGGGGGAGCTCAGCGAGCATCAGGGAAGACAAGAAAGGTTCAGTTCAATACCTAGATAAGAAATTCTCATTTGAAAGGAAGTAATTGCAATCACCCTTCCCTCGCTCCTGCTTGTGAATGAGTTTACAAAAGATGAAACTGTTAAAGACATTTAATACACACCCAGAATTTACTATGTAAGGCAGAGCTACTAAATAAACCGTGGTCACCAAGCCTTTGCAATCTCATAAATAGAAGAGATTTACCAAACTACATGTATTTTTAGCCTCTTCTTTCTCTAGTAGGTTATAAAATATCAAAATGGAATAATCACATCTCCATGCCATGAAACTGATCCATTCCGTGAGTTGATTTGTAGTTAGTGTTTCCTTGTTTCTAAGGCTCTTTCGTCGCAGACAGAGGGGGAGGGAGGCTGAGGTGTATCGGCTTTCCTTTGGTGACTCAGGGACTCCAGGACTTATGGCACTGTGGCCCCGCTCCATTGCGTTTCCTCCCAGGGAGTGCAGGCCCTCCCGAAGCTTATTTGGTGTCTTTTCACATCCATTCGTTACCTCTCAGGGCCTAGCCATTCTCATCTCTTCCTTGTCTTAGAAAGGGAAATGATCTAGGTTAAGAATTACATGTTTTCCCCTCAAAAATTGGGAAGGGGATGAAAAGTGAATATGATATTTTATTTTATTTTATTTAAAATTTATTTATTTGACAGAGAGAGAGATCACAAGTAGGCAGAGAGGCAGGCAGAGAGAGAGAGGGAGAAGCAGGCTCCCCTCGGAGCAGGGAGCCCGATGCAGGACTCGATCCCAGGACCCTGAGATCATGACCTGAGCCGAAGGCAGAGGCTTGACCCATTGAGCTACCCAGGTGCTCCATGAATATGATATTTTAAAGATTTATTTAAATGATATTCATAACAGAATTTTATTCCAAAATCTGTGTTCTTTGCTTGTCATGACGCATGTCCTGTATCAAGAGTATTATCTTTGCTCTACTTTTTATTTTTACTGTCATTACTCTCATTTTACATTGACCAGATTTCGGAGGTAAAAAATGACCGTAGACTTGCCATCACAAGTCATGCAATGCTTAGATGTGTGAAGCAAAGTACAGTAGAATAAAGAGCGTTTTGGAAGTTTATTTGATTTTAGTCCTCAGTGAAGTGTTTTTTTGGAATCTTTGCTTTAAGCATGTCTAATAAACAACTCTATCTCTTTTATAGCCACAGCTATTGCAAATCCAATACTGTCCTTCTTAGATGTTAAACGGATTTTGTTTCAAAAAATCACCGAGAAAGGAGATGAGTTGAAAAAAGCCTTTCAGCTGCTCGACACCAGTCACAATATGACGGTGTCAAAGAATGAACTGAGAAGAATTATCACAACTTTCTTGATGCCTCTCACGAGAGAGCAGTTTCAAGATGTCCTGGCTCAGGTACAGTATGCACGGCAACTTAGAACAACCAACTATGGGGGCGCCTGGGGGGCTCCATCGGTTAAGCTTCCAACTCTTGATTTCAGCTCAGGTCATGATCTCAGGATTGTGGGATTGAGCTCCATGTCGGGCTCCATGCTCGGCGGGGAATCTGCTTGAGATTCTCTCTCTCTCTGCCCCCTTCTGCCCTTTCTTCCCTCCCCTAAAAAAATAACCTCTGGGAAAGTGGGAGTCAATTACTGGAGTGTGAAATCCGTTCTGGCTTTTCCCCTGACAGTTCCAAGTGAGCAGTTAAAGTTTTGTTTATTTTTTCACAATTCGGTGAAATTCTGGTAGATGTGGGATGATCAACATACGTGTGGGCCCATTTCGTGTGGAGTACGGGCACAACCATTTGCTTTAGTTTTTAAGGCTTCCATATAAAAGCATTTGGTCAGCTTCTATTTTGGAACTTAGTATTTTGGCATTTGTTCTCTTAGCCAATGGTTATTGAGCACCTACTATATGCTGGACCCAATGCAGAATATACAGACGTGGGCCTGACCTTGAGGGGGTCCCAGTCCAGTGAGACGTGTTGGGAAGTGTTGTTAAGCATGGGACTTAGAGGAGGGAGAGCTATCTAAAAATGGGCTGGTGGTCCAGGAAGGCTTTGGGGGACGAAGGGGTGTATTTAGTTGAGTTTTGACAGTGGAGTGGGTATTAGCCAGATGAAAGAAGAATGGAAGGGCATTAAAGGCAGAGTATTAGTGCAAGTGAAAGCTTGGACGCCTGTATCAGCACGGCTGTTTGTTCAGGGAACTGGGTAGTTTATACCTGAAGAGAGGGGTATGTGTCAGGTTGTGGATAGAGGGGCCAGTCCTGAAAAGAACCATCCAAAGAGTTTGGGCTCTGTCCTGGAAGCTGTTGGGGGTGCGCGTGTGCACACACACGCACACACACATACTCATACACAGAAATCAACATATTTTTACTCATTCATTACTTCTTAATCAGTCTGGCATTTCATAGTATTTAAAAGTCTGTTTCCTTCTAGAATTTGTTGACTGTTCTCTCCTTCCTTTCACTGATTTAGGAAAAAAATATTTGTAGATTTCTTTGTGGTTTTTTCTTGAGCATACCATGGTGCTGTTTCAAGGATTTCTCTTCCTTTAATTTGCTTTTTTACTGAATTTGAGGTTTGTAGTCACTATATATATATAATTTCATCTTCCCTGAGACATTGTGGTATTGTCCTTAGGCCCCTGAAGCTCTGTTCATTTTTTCAATCTTTTATTGCTGGTTTTCAGATTGGGTAATATCTATTGACCTGTCTTCAATTTCAGTGATTCCTTCTTTGCATCTCTGTTCTGTCATTAAGCTCGTTCAGTGAATATTTAATATTAGATATAGTGTTTTTCAGTTCTAGAATTTCCATTTCGTTCTATTTTATAATTTCTATTTATCTGCTCACATTTCCTGTTTTTTTCTTCAATTTTGAGCATATTTCTTTTTTAACTCATTAAGCATAGTTAAAGCAGCTGCTTTAAATTCCTTGAATGATAATTCTAATATCTGGGTTATCTCAGGGTTGGGTTGCATTGATTTTTTTTTCCTTCTAATAGGCAAGGGTCACATTTTTCTGGTTCCTCATATTTGAGTATATTTGGATTATATCCCAGACCAGTGCTCTCTAATGGAAATATAACATGAGGGGCACCTGACTGGCTTAGTCAGCAAAGCGTGTGACTCTTGATCTTGGGGTTGTGAGTTTGAGCCCCATGTTGGGTGTAGAGATTACTTAAAAATAAAATCTAAAAAAAAAAAAAAGAACTGTAATATGACTCACATTTATAACTTAAAATTTTCCAATAGCCACATGAAAAAAATTAAAAAGAATTAATTTGAATATTTTTATTTAACTGATATATCTAAAATATTACCTTATTTCAACATGTTGTCACTATTAAAAATTGACAATAAGTTATCTTGCATTCTTTTCTATGTACTAAGTCTTCAAAACTGGATGAGTGCTTTGCATTTACAGCCGACTTCAGTTCACACACTAAATTTTCATTGGAAATACTTGATGTTTCTTTAGATTTCATAAAATTTATAATTAAAATGCTAGATTGACATACTGAGTCGTTCCAAACATACTTAAAAATTTTCCAATCGCTGAATTAATTTAAAAATATAAATGAATTAACAATGACCAAAAAAAAATTCAGTTCATTAGTTGCCCTAGCCACACTTCAAGTGCTTTGCAGCCACAAGTCCCTGTGGCTGCATGTTAGATGGTACAGGGCTAAACATTACGAATACGGTGCTGTGGAGACTAGATTCTGCTACATTCCTCTGAAGACTGTTGATGCTTCTGCTCCAGCAGGAATTAACCTGCAAACTCTGCTTCACCTGCGGTGAGCAGTTGCTTGCATCTCAGTTTGGCTCTTTTGTCTCTAGGTGGGTCTTTTTTGAGTCTGACCTGTATGTGCCTGCTTTGGGCGTCCGCTGGAAACTTGGACAGAATTTATACACAGAAAGTGGGTCTCCTTCTCTGCCTCTCTGGTTGGAGATTTTGCTCACATTCTCAGTGGCTGTGCTTGCTTGGGTTCTGCGTACCAGTTCCTCAGGCCAAAGGACAGGGTGGGTTTCCTTTTCAGGTTTTCGCCACTTTGTGCTAGCGAGTGACTGTGGCTTCCTCTCAGGCTCAAAGCCATGATGAACAGGAAACTCCCTCCACACGCGTCCTTTCTTCTGTGTTTTGAATTTCTCTGAAGTCTTCCTGTTTTCATTCACTCTCCAGGGCCTTTAGATAGTTGGTTTTTTGTTTGTTTGTTTGTTTGTTTTGGTATTTATCAGAGTTTATAGTTGTTTTCTGTAGGGGGTGGTCTGTCATGAGCTATCTCTACCACAGCTTCTTCTGCCTGATCATTTTTTAAAAGCAACCACACAAGTTAAAGAGAAGTTGGAAGTTTGGTGGGAAGAACAAATTTTTTTCCTGAACCGTTTGGGAGTAAAGTGGCTCCATCACCCCAAATATCTCAGTGTATGTGTCCCTCAAACAAGGATAGTGTTCTACATAACTACAGTCTGACCATTAGAATATGATGTTAACACGAATTCACTACTACCATCTCAGCCCCGGGACCCAACCCAGGTTTGCCAGTCATTCCATACAGGTCTTGTAATGATCCAAGTCAGAACATGAATTCCAAGTGCCCTGCAGTTTAGAACAGTTCTCACCCTTTCCTTAGCTTTCCTGACCTTACCACTCTGAAGGTTGCAAAGGGCAGCATGTTCCCTGTTTGAGTTTATCTGATGGTTTGTGATGTTTTTCGGATGACTGGGTCCAGGCTTGCATCTTTGGCAGGAGGATCACAGAAATGCTATATTCTTCTCATTGTAATTTATTGGGTTGCACTCAATTGTAGTTTGTCCTGTTATAGCTCATGTTGACTTTGACCACTTGATTAAGGTGGGACCTGTCAAACTTTCTCATGGTAAGGGACCACTTTGTAATTAATCCACTTTGTAATTAATAAGCATCTTGGGGAAAAAATTTGCAGCTATGTAAATATCCCATTCCTTACCAGACTTTCAATTTATTCATTTATTATTTTTATGTTTTCAGGGATTCAGGATTGCCTATTTTATTAAGTGCTTATGCCTCATTGTGTTCATTATGTATTTTGATTTTTAAATTATCTCTAATTTGGCCAGTTGGAGCCCCTTCAGGCTGGTTTCTGTGTGCTTTTGACATGCCCCCATCATTCTTTGAGCACTTCCTTGCTTTCTGATAAAAGATATTCCAAACTCATCTGTACTTTCCTTGCTTTGGTCCTGAAGTCATCCATTTCTCCAGAAAGCTCTGGTTCCTTTCAATGGAAAGATATTCAGAATCCAGAATCTGGGCCCTGGGGCTGCCCATTGCCATTGGGAGGGCACTCCAGGCCTCTCTCATTGGGCAGGGTTCTAGGGGCTATGTTCCCCGTCCCCCACTATAAATGTACATTTGCACCTACGTTTACTTCTCTATCAACTTCTCCCTGTATCGAAAACTGTGAGTTCATACCAGTACTGCTAGTTCTAATCCTATACCTCAAGGTGTTTTCCAATTTTCCTGCTTTTCATCTTTGTAATTATCTTTTCAGACAATAAAAACTTGGCTTCTGTTATTTTTAATATATTTACTTTTTCAGTCTGTCTCCCTGCTACATGATCACCTCCCATCCCCTGCGCCCCACCCCGCCACGTGGATGGTCTCTTCACCTGACTTGGGTCACATCCCATTCTGGACTCCCACGGCTCCCCCCAACATGGCGGATACTGTTTTCCTCTGCCGCATTAGACTTCAGGGCTTGTTAGGGGACAGGAGGAAGGGAAGAGGAAGAAAGAGGAAGAGCTTTTGTCCTTTTTAAAAAAAGTTTCCCATTTATTCACTTTAAAATTTTGCAAATAATACATATTATTGATTTCACATGTCACTTTTTACTGTATCTACATTTTTATTAGAAACTTTATTAAGCTATAATTTATACATAATAAAATTCATTTTAAAAATTTACAAGTTACCAGTTTTTATACATTCAGGGTTGGGCAACCATCACTAGTTCCTGAACATTTTCATCACCCCCCAAAAAGAAACCCCACACTCATTACTAGTCATTCCCCATTTCTCCTTCCCCTAGTCCCTGATAACCATTAATAGACTTTCTGTCACAATAGATCTGCCTCTTCTGGACATTTCATATAAATGGAATAATACAGTTCATGGTCTTTTGCATCTGGCTTCTTTCACTTAGCATCAAGTGTTCAAAGTTCATCCGTGTTGTAGCATGAACCAGTGCTTCATTCCTTTTCATGGCTGAATCACATTCCGTTATACACCAGACCACCTTTTTGTGATGTTATCATCAGTTGATGGACCTTCAGGTTGTTCCCACTTTTTGGCTTTTGTGAATAATGTTACTATGAAAATTCATGGGCAAGTTTTTGTGTGGACATAGGTTTTCATTTCTCTAAGATACATATCTCTTAGAGATATGTATCTCTAAGATACATACTGAGGAGTGGAATTGCTGTGTCATATGATAATGTTCTCTCTCTCTAAGTTTTTATTTAAATTCCAATTGGTTAACACACAGTGTAGTATTAATCCAAGGTGTACAATTTAGTGATTCAACACTTACAACACCCACTGCTCATCACAAGTGGCCTCCCTAATCCCTGTCACCTATTTCCCCCCAGACACCTCCCCTCTGGTAGCCATCAATTTGTTCTCTAAAGAGTTGGTTTCTTGGTTTCTTTCTCTCTCTCTCTCTTTTTTCCCCCATTGCTCATTTGTTTTGTTTCTTAAATTCCACATATGAGTGAAATCATATGGTATTTGTCTTTCTCTGACTTATTTCACTCAGTGTAATACTTTCTTGCTCCATCTGTGTTGGTACAAATGGCAAGATTTCATTCTTTTTTTTTGATGGCTGAGTACTAATTCATTGTGTGTGTGTGTGTGTGTGTGTGTGTGTCACATCTTCTTCATCCATTCATCAACTGATTGATACTTAGGCTCTTTCCATAATTTGGCAGATAATGCTGCTATAAACACCGGGGTGCACGTATCCCTTCAAATCTGTATTTTTGTGTCCTTTGGGTAAATACCTAGTCGTGCAATTGCCGGATCATAGGGTAGCTCTATTTTAGCTTTCTGAGGAACCTCTCCACTCTTATCCACTCTGGCTGCACCAGTTTGCCTTCCCACCCATAGTGCACGAGGGCTCCCCTTTCTCCGCATCCTCACCAACACCTGTTGTTTCTTGTGTTGTTGATGTCAGCCGTTCTGACAGGTGTGAGGTGATGTCTCACTGTGGTTTGGATCTGCATGTCCCTGATGATGAGCACAACTGGTCATGTTCTCTTGCTTTTAAAGAGCATTTGTCCTTGCAAACATTGCATCAGTTTCCTTATAAGCTTGATTTAACTGATACTTTATTTATACCAAATGGAGAGTTAAGATATTTTTCCTGCTAATGTCTCCCTATATTCATGATCTAATGTTAATTTAAAATTTTGACAATCTTCCCAAGCTAATCAACTATGCAGGAAGAGGAAAAGTACAGAAAATGTGAAATGTGTATCCGTTTTTAAAAGCTACATCTGTTTTTAAAAGAAGTCACTGAGAACTGTAGAGCTTCAAAGACTTTAAAAAACAGGTCCTGGTAGTCTGTCTGAAATAATAAACGTGGGTTTTCTAGAACCTCGAGCTCCTGTGACCTGTGTATAAACCAAGGAGGCTGGACTGTGGTGCATTTTCCGGAGGGCAAGTTCATGGGAATGAAGGGCAAGGTTTCTCTTTCCAGTAGCTGGAGTTCACAGTGTGTGTGTGTGTATGTGTGTGTGTGTGTGTGTGTGTGTGTGTGTGTGTGTGTGTGTGTCTGTGTGTCTGTGTGTGACTTTTCTAGATCTTTTACTAACAAATCCCTTTCCAATAGTGAATGTAAGCCTAACTGGAAACCTATAAAACTGGCAAAATACTTCATGGGAATTTCACACTTAAAATTAGAAAAGAATTTTCCAGTTACAGTGAATTCACTTTAGCTTTAATTTTATTTTAAGAACCATGTCAAGAATGTTTGAATGTCAGAGTGTTTTGATGATTGATCAGGGCACGAATGATGAGGCATCACTTGTAATCCATCCTGTACCTTAGTTTTCATTCACGGTAACGTGAATTTTTAAAAAAATGTGGCCTCAGTCTCTGAATGTTAATAAAAATTTTATAAAAGAAGCTGAATTGGCAAGGAGATTCCAGAGAAGAAAAACAGAGCTCTCTTCTGGTCCCATGGCTGTGCTGGGCTGGGGAAAGAGATGTCTTTGAAGACACTTGTCAACACGATGGATGTGGATTTAAACACTACCCTCCTCCACACCAGTCTAAGAGTTTACTTTTAGTGCCTTATCTTTGGATGGTTATAATTCTTAAACATTTTTGCCAGAATCACAAATATTGAAGACATGAGTTCTTAGCAGAGCCTCTCCTTTTAGACTAGATTCTTGGGTTGTTTAGGGGCTTAGCTTCGGAGACTGGGCTTTGCAAAAATGTTATCTGCCGTGTTAGATTTTCATTAGATGATAAGTAACAATATGAAATGTGACAGTACCTTTAATAGGTTGATGGACTTTCTCTCTCTCTCTCTCTCTCTCTCTCTCTCTCTCTCTCTCTCTCTTTCTTTTTTTTCTTCGTAGGCAGGGTTGATGTAGGGAGAAGAAGGTGGGCTCTGGAGGCACTTGAAGGGAGTGGCATGCAGGGAGGTCACATCTCTGCTCCACGAAATGTGGCAATGACCACACCCTCTGGACCTGGTTTTGGGGGTAGATGAGTTAACGCATGTAAAATACCAACAGTAGTGCTGTCTCCTGAGTATGAGCTCAGTAAATGTACATTTCTTCCCCTCGTCGTGAAGTCTTGCTGCCAAAACCATGAGGGCCTCCAGTCTTGGAGCAGCTCATGTACCCGTTCTGGCCCTTCTGTGGTCAGGCTAGGGAAATTGGGAGATGTCTACCCAAACTTACATCTACTAAAAAACACCCTATCTGAAACAGAAATCATGGATGTTCTTTCCAGGACAAGGCTTCGTGAAAGGCCGCCCTGTGAGCTGCTATCCCTCCAGTCCCATTTCCTAGTTATATATATTTTAAATAGTAAAAAGAAATTTGTCCTTTGGGGAAGACTGAGAGAACCATGCCCAGCATTGAGGCTGGAATTTTAAGTGCTAAGTAAACATCACACTTGATTGCATGGACATGGGAGCCATTCAGCCGTATGGAAAATGGTACTTTGTGTATTTGCACGAAGCTTAATAAAATATATCTGTATTGATTATGTATTTTAACTTTAGTTTCATAATCCTTTTTGGGGGAAATAATTATTTTCACTTTTTAAAAATTTTGACTTTTTATTTAGAAGTAATTTCAGGGGCGCCTGGGTGGCGCTGTCAGTTTAGCGTCCTACTCTTGGTTTTGGCTCAGGTCCTGATCTCAGAGTCATGAGATCGAGCCCCACATCAGGCTCCACACCCAGTGTGGGTGTGAGATTCTCTCTCTTTCTCCTTCTGCCCCTCCTGCTCATGCTCCCTTTCTCTAAAATAAGTAAATAAATTTAAAAAAAAAAGAAGTAATTTCAAATCTCCAGAAAATGTATAAGAATAAGAATAGTACAAGTAGTACCAATATGGTACAAACAATACCCATATACACTTAACCCAGATTTGCCAGTTCTGAACATTCAACCTCATTTTACTTCTCCTGTGATCTCTTGTTATCTATGTGTGGCATGTGTGGATATTGCAAACAGTTGACAAGCTACGTACAGTGTATACCTAATTTTTTCTGAACCATTTGAGATGAAGTTGCTTATATTACGGTTAGTTACTTCTTTTTTTTTTTTAAAGATTTTTTATTTATTCATTTGACACAGAGAGAGAGATTACAAGTAGGCAGAGAGGCAGGCAGAGAGGAGAGAGGAGGAAGCAGGCTCCCTGCTGAGCAGAGAGCCCGATGTGGGCCTTGATCCCAGGACGCTGGGATCATGACCTGAGCCGAAGGCAGCGGCTTTAACCCACTGAGCCACCCAGGCGCCCCGGTTAGTTACTTCTAAATACTTCAGTGTGTATTCCCTAAGACTAGGAACTATTCTCTTACGTAATCACAGTACAGTTATCAACATTAGTAAACTGAACAGTGAGACAATTCTTTTATTTAATCTATAGTCCATATTGACCCACTGGACCCAGTAATGTCCTTTATAGAATTTTCAATTTAAAAATGGCTTTTTTTCAGGGGCGCCTGGGTGGCTCAGTTGGTTAAGTGTCTGCCTTCAGCTCAGGTCATGGTCCCAGGGTCCTGGGATCGAGCCCCACCCTTGGACTCCTTGCTCAGTGGGGAGCCTGCTTCTCCCTCTCTCTCTGTGGCTCCCCCTTCTTGTGTTCTCTTTCACTCACTCACTCTCTCTCAAAAAATAAATAAAATCTATAAAATAAATAAATAAATAAAATGGCTTTTTTCTACCTTAAACGTATATAAACGTACAAAAAGTTCACAGGGCATTCAGAGGGTAAAATTATGTTGTGGCCTCAGTCTCTTGGGGAAAAATACATTCTAATACATATGAATATATTTTGGGGGTGCCTGGGTGGCTCAGTCAGTTGAGCGTCTCTCTGCCTTTGGCTCAGGTCATGATCCCAGGGTCCTGGGATCAAGCCCTAAGTCAGGCTCCCTGCTCATTCAGGGGTCTGTTTCCCCCTCTTCCCCTTCCCCTCCCCCCCACTTGTTTTCCCTCTTTATGTCTCAAATAAATAACTAAATCTTTAAAAAAAGAATATATTTCTACTAATTTTACTTTATTTTTTAGATCGAACTAGACTTTAGATAATTTTAGACAACTTGTTGACTTTGAATTGAGCACAGACTGGGATTCTGGCATTTAGGCTGCTTGTAACTGCTTTACGGGGGACGCCTGTCACCTCAGACACCTGGGTGAAGTGGTCGTGTTTCCTAGAGTGCCCACCCCACTAACAGTATCCTGCCTTCATCACAAAAGCTCCCGTGCTGTCTACTACTGGGATCTGAGTCCTCTAACTGGCCGTCCATCTTCTTGTTTGAATGTAGATCCCCCTCACCAGCTCTGGTGCCATCCCGTACCTTGAATTCCTGTCCCGGTTCGGTGGCATGGACCTAAATATAAATGTTATAAAGAGGTAAGTTTTTTTTTTTCTCATATGAAAATGTGAAATATGGAATGATAAGAGAGAGGGCATAAGGTCAGGACAACTAATCATGTCAACAGACATATATGGCAGAGGAGTTGGTAGAGCCTGTCCGTATAGAATTTAATGTAGTTAATCCTCAGCCAAAAGGTTATTTAGAGAAGACTCTAACCTCTATATAGGATCTATTTCAGAATAAAAGAAAGAATACTGTATTGAAAACCAGATTAACATATTTTATATGCAGTGTATTTCGGATTTGGAAATAATAAATTTTAATTTTGAAGAAAGAATACTAAGATACAAAATTTAAATTTGTTCATTTTTATTTTATTTTTAATGGCTTTCATTGGAAAGTGATCGTGTTTCAGTAGCTAGAAAGGAAATATTTTTTAAAAGACTTATATTTTATTTTAGAGAGAGAGCACACGCACACACGAATAGGAAGGGAAGAGGGATGGGAAATCTCAAGCAGACTCCACACTGAGCAGGGAGTCTCATGTGGGGCTCCATCTGGGGACCCTGAGATCACGACCTGACCTAAAACCAGGAGTCAGACGCTCAACTGACTGCAACATCCAGGCACCCCAGAAATGACATATTTTTTAAAGAGACTTTTGTATGAGTTCCTTTGTTATCTTATAACTAAGGTATGCATGGGGCTTATTTGGTTTGTGAGCTGAAAAAGGAGAGCGTTAGAGTATGAACTCTCGTGTCTCTCTCAGCTGGAAGGTTCTCGGATTCTAGCATATGATTAAGGAAAGACCATTTTAGGAAAAAATTACTCACGTAGATTATTTGACTCTAAATGAATAAACCTCATTTTCTCAGGAATTGTGCAAACAGTTGTAAGAGTTAAATTTGATCCTGTAAAATTAGCAGATTTTGGTATGATAGTTTTCATGACTGAGTCTGTCGTGGGCGCAGTGTAGGTGTGAGAATTTGTGCAGCAGTGGGGAGGGGGAACCGGGCCTTATTCCGCGGGTTTAAGTTGCAGTTTTATAAGATGAGGAAGTTTCAGAGAGGTGTTGCACAACAGTGTGAATATACTTAACACTATCGAACTGCACCCTTTAAAATGATTAAAATGGTAAATCTTATGATATCTGGGTGGGTTTTTGTTTTTTGGTTCTTTTGTGGTTTTGTTTTTAACTACAATTAAAAAAAAAAAAAGAATTGGTGCAGCAGCTCCGACAAGAGTGACAAAGTATTACCCCCTCAATGGTCCTGTGGTTGGGACATCTCTGTGCTCTGTTGAGTTAATGACCCCTACGTGTTGGACTGAGATAATCTCCAGATTTATCTGAAAGAATGACTGGTTGGTTTATAAACTGAATATTCATGCTCTTAACCTAAAACAATCCCCACCTGTGATAAGGCTGTTGGGTGGACAGTAGCCGAATTTGAATATTCTTTGTTGAATAAGCTAAACAACTAGACAAACTGAAAGCAGGAGTGTTCTTTTTTTTGTCTTTTGTTTTTGTTCCTTTAATTGTGAAACGTCAGTCCAGTAGTTAATTTGAGATGAAAAAGGATCACAAGTTACTTCCTTAAATATAAAAGGCTAAAGCCATGTTCGTATGCTCAGAGGAAGGAAAGCATGGACTCCATGTATAAATATGAAATAACAGGCAAAAAGAAAAAAAAAAGATTCGAAGTACAGAACAGAACTTCTGGTAGTGAAAGATACGATCATTGTGGATATAAAATCCTGTGGCTGGGTGGAAAAAGTAGATGAAACACAGCCAAAAGGAGCATTAGTGGAGTGGAAAGTAGGTCCGAAGCCATCATCCAGAAAGCCACACAGAAAGAGATATCGAACATGGAGGACATATACGAGAGACATGGAGGGGAGAGAGGAGGCCTAGCAGGTTTCTTATCGGTTTTCCAGATATTTAGGGGAAGGGATAGGGAGGAACCAATATTCGAAGGGATCTTAAGCCAGAAACCCCCATGTAGGGCGCCTGGGTGGCTCAGTGGGTTAAAGCCGCTGCCTTCGGCTCAGGTCATGATCCCAGGGTCCTGGGATCGAGGCCCATATCGGGCTTCCTGCTCAGCGGGGAGCCTGCTTTCTCCTCTCTCTCTCTCTCTGCCTGCCTCTGCCTACTTGTAATCTCTCTCTCTGTGTCAAATGAATAAATAAAAATCTTTAAAAAAAAATAAATTAAAAAAAAAAAAAAAAAAAAAAAGAAACCCCCATGTACACACGTCACAGAGAGACCGCAAAGCTTCGGCGTCAACTTCAGCATCAGAGAGCGGTAAAGGCAGTGAGGAGACACGCCGGGTTGACTTAGGACTGACACTTGGGCAGAGGCTGATGTCCCAGGTGTGAGACTGTGGGACGGTCTCTCCCTCACTCTGGGATTGAAGTATTTGCCAGCCTAGAATTGGTAAGCCTGAGAACTCTTTGTGTGGGAACGCCAGGACCCTGTCCCTCCTCTCGCCATAGTAGGGGCTCAAGCACTGGCGTCAGGCTGGGGGACAAGGAGAAACATGTGGCACCTTTGCCTGCCATGTTCAAGGTCACCTTTCAGCCAGATCCTCTCTTTCTTCATCCTGCAAAGTGTGCTTCTTAGTTGAATCTGTGTGTGTGGTACTTTCAGTAGAAGGAAAACGGTCCGGGACGGACAGTTGGAAGGGATGCAGGCAACAGGAGGGCAGGGAGTGTGGGTTAGATCCAAACATGCCTGCTGACCTTAGGAAGCACTAAGGGACTAGGAATAATGACAATTTGGGGAATTTAAAAATAGGATAGAACTAAAATACATGACAGTAACAATATATACGCTGAGAGGAGGGACCAGAATGGAATGTTCTAGTGTTGTTACCTTGTCCAGAAGGAAGATTAAAATTTTTGATTAAGTTTACACTTTGAAAAATATGCAGGTTATGCGCGCCTGGGTGGCTCAGTCAGTGAAGTGTCTGCCTTCAGCTCAGGTCACGATCCCGGGGTCCTGGGATTGAGCCCCGCATCGGGCTCCCTGCTCAGCGGGAATCCTGCTTCTCCCTCTCCCACTGTCCCCTGCTTGTGTTTCCTCTCTCGCTGTGTCTCTCTCTGTCAAGTAAATAAATAAAATCTTAGAAAGAAAAATATGCAGGTTATAATTTCCACAGCAACTATCACAATATTAGAAATGGAGTGACTGATTCCCAAACTTACAGAGGCAAGGAAAAGGAGTCATAAACACGGGACTGTCCAAATAGAAGGCAAGAAGCCACAGAATAGGCAGAACAAATAGAAATCTCAAGTATATCTGTAATTGTAAAGGTTCCACTTAAAAGGCAGAGACTGTCTGATTAGATAAGAGATAGTAAAATCCACTAGGAGAAAAACCTACACGCAAGTTTATAGAAAGGTTAAAAGTGGAAAGACTTAAAGACATACCATTTCAAAGAATACTCATCTCAAGAAAGCTGGTGTCGCTAAGTTACTATCAGGTAATAAGCTGTGTCTCCTGAAGGAGACGCTGAGATGGAGCAGGGGGGACAGCTCTGAAGAGAAGGGGACCTGAGTGAGCTTGACAGAGGTGCTGCCCTGGGGCTGGAGGGGGGGACGGGAGGGTGAGATTGGGAGCGAGGGCACCAGGCTCTGGACCCATGCCGCTCTGTCTCTTCCGCTGATGGCAGGTACACAGGCTTTTTCTGATTTTTGTTCTTTAAATCTTAAACATGTGTTAAAAATAGTGTCTTTTGTCTATTCAATACATAATTAAAACAAAAAATATTACATTTAGAACAGAATCGTAAGGCTGGATTCCTGGTGAGTTTCTACCTCGAACTTGGGCACTTAACCCTCGGAGCCTCAGTTTCCTCCTATGTAAAATGTAGTTCATTTCTGCTTAAAATGCCCCGATGGCTTCCCCTCACCCCAGTGTGAAGATTCCTTACGGCCGCAGCACCGAGGGATGGCCTCCACTCACTCCATCTCTGAACTCTCCCCGGCCCCCTGCCCTGGTGGGCGGGCTCTGGTCTCCCCGGCCCGCTGACAGTAGCAACGCTGGGTCATGCCACTCTGTGCTCCCTTTGCTTTGTCCAGAAAGCTTTTCTTTCCAGTGGATCGCTCTGGCTCCTGACCTCGGGGGTCTCTACTGGCTTGTTCCAAAGAGGGGCTCTGAAGCAGTTTACAGATATATGGAGAACCCAAAATAAAAAATAGTTAATAAAAGCAGATGGAGCCAGGGGCGCCTGGGTGGCTCAGTTGGCCGAACATTGGACTCTTGATTTTGGCTTAGGTCATGCTGTCAGGGTCATGAGATCGAGCCCCCCCTTAGGGCTCTGTGCTCAGTGCAGAGTCGGCTTGAGAGATTTTTCTCTCCCTCTCCCTCTGCCCCTCCCCCTGCTCGTCCTCTCTCTCTCTCTCATAAATAAATACATAAAATCTAAAAAAAAAAAAGTAGGTGGAGCCAAGGGGATGGTACACGCATCCGCCATGGGGTCCTTTAGGGAGTGGACTGGGAACCCCTTAGAGGTCAGAACAAAGTGCTGCAGCAGAGGGGAGGGGAGGTGGGGCGTGACGTGACCTTTGTCTCCCTGTCTCCTTCTCTGCAACCCAGGGCGACGGTGGCCCCTGACCCATACAGTTGTCGTGGGGATTAACTCAGACGGGGCTCGCCGCAGGAAGTGCTCATTAAGTGTCAGCTGTAATTACTCAGTTCCCACG
The DNA here is from genome assembly GCA_002007465.1 of Ailurus styani. Lineage (NCBI taxonomy): Eukaryota > Metazoa > Chordata > Mammalia > Carnivora > Ailuridae > Ailurus > Ailurus styani. The sequence goes on along the minus strand of LNAC01000097.1, from coordinate 2,749,613 downwards.
CTGCCCTGGGATGAGGAATAAATGTGGAATTTCATTTTATGGACGAGGAAACGGAGGCACGGAGAAGCTAAGGACTTGGCCCGAGTCCACGCTGCCGGCAGACGGCAGTGCCTAAGGAATACCTCGCGTTAGAAAATATATAATTTAGAAAGCCTTGTCATTTTGATCCCTGCATGCCCTACCTAAGCATTTATTTGGTTAAAACATTATAACGCAAAGTTTTTATTTTTCTTTTTAAGAGGAGGTGAGAAGGAAATGAGTTGCAGTTGGACAGTAAAAGAACTTGAGACCCACATAGGAGAAAAGGTAATCGAGATCTTCTGAAACTCCCCCCCCCCACCCCGCCGCGTCAGAAGTCATTGTTAGCAGAGGTAGATGAAGCAGAATGAGCCACATCTTGTCTGTGCTCTGCCGTCAAAGCCGGCTGACGAATAGATCCTGTAACAAGCCTCTGAAAGCTTGTATTCAGACGACTTGCGCTGCCTCGCTTGGCATCTCTTTGGATGAATGACACCAACAGAAGTCCTGGAATATTAATCGCTTTTGTATTAACTTTAGATCCCTAGTCGTAGGGCTGCCCTTTCTGGTTTTGTCTAAGACTGAAGCAAAGGATCTCCTTAGAAGGAGAAAACTTCTGCTTTCCAACAGTAAGTGCCGATCGAGAGCAGCATGGTAAAAAATAACTAGGAAAACGCAGAGTGATGGATATTTAAGTAGTGAGTAATTTAGCCACAGAAGCTACTGCGTGTGTTTGGAAGAGGAGCCCATAGCCTTGTCCCTCTTTGCTGATTATGGTTAGACATCATCGCCCGCAGCCAGGGAGGGGGGAGACGGTGTGGCTTTCGGGGGGTTGGAATCAGACCCCTTTTAAAAATGCATTTGAGCCTGTCAGTTACACAAGCAGTCTGAGAATCATGATTCAATTTACTCGATTCAATATGTTGGTTTGAAATGTGACAAATTTTCTTTCCTTTTTGAACTCTTCCGAGATTTTCATACATTTCAAAATAAAAAATAGCCAGAAATCCACAAAATGTTTGTCTGAATTTCCCTGGCTGATGCCATTAACTCCAGAAAATTCATCTTAATGTGATACTTTTTTAGCATTATATATTCCTAAAAATCTGGTTTCACTATATGTTAGTAAGAACCCTGATATAATTATTTGCTTCTTCTACTGTGGTTCATGGGTTATGCTGTAGGAAATATGTAATGTGACTGGTATTATTTATGGTACATCTTTAATTTGTCTCTCCCTAAACTGTGTTAATCATGAAATACTCCTGGGAAATCCAGCCACTTATGACAGTCATCTTATCAACGTAAACACCATCATGGGTCAACAGTGCATCATTTCAGTGAGTGTGGTGTGTATGGACGTAGGCTGGGGTTGTAAATTACCAACAAGAAGGCTTCCGTGAGGAAAGCTACAAGGGAACTCCACCACTGGCCATCTCTTCCTCGGACTCCTCTTCTACCCCAGACCCCTCCTTCTCGTCTTATCAGGGGGGAGCCCTCCCACCAGTTAGGAGTGAGTTAATCAGTGGGCTACCACAGTGCAGCTTTCAAGCAACTTCTGGAGAAAAGGCTGAAGAGGGGTGATTGAGGGAGCGCTAGATCCCAGGGTGACTGGGGGGGCAGGGGGTGTTCTCTGCCCTGCAATCTGGCCAGCGTCAGCTGCAGCCCCAGTTCTACCCAGGACCCCGACTCTGGGCAGGCAGGTGGAGCAGGACACGACTGACCTTGGGACTGTTAAAAAAACAAAACTCAGCTGAGTAAATTTGAAGATCTAATTGGCTTTATTAAGCGATTCATGAATTGAGCAGCATGCCATGAACCAAAGTAGAGGGGAGGCGCAAGTTGCTGTACGAAGGGAAAGGATTTTATAGGGAGGGGGGCCGGGCAAGAAGTCGTTAGCAAAAGGAAAGAAAGGATCGTTTCAGGCCAGGTCACCTTCCCTCGGTGGGGGGAGGGAGGAAGGACAGGGGCTCTTATTAGGTGGATTACCTCATCGTCCTTTGGGAGTGGTGGGAGGGGAGGGGGAATGGAGGGGGCACCGTGAGGAGATTACCTCATCGGTGCTGACCAGCTAATTCCAGATTGACTGGCTTAAAATTCCAGTCCTGGAGAAGCTGAGACTTCAGTTAAGTCTTGGTTTGCCCCGATGCCCGCAAGTGGCTCTCCTGAGGGACCGGGTCAGATCTGGCTTGCCATCTTGGAGCTTTGCCCTTTACCAGCCTGGAGGCCTTGACAAGTCCTTGTCACTGGGTTTCTTTATCCATTAGTGGAGATAATAACACCCACCTGGAAGTATAACCAAACTCAAGGGGTTCGCTGCCTGGAGTCCATCAATATGAGCACAGCCTTTGTTGAAAGCAAAGAACTTGGTGTTGCCTGTTACAAGTAAGGAGACAAGGAGATAGCTCGCTACTCACGGTCTCCCTGAGGGTTTCCTGCAGGAAGCATTTTTTTTCTTTTTTTAATAAGATTTTTTTTTTTATTCATTTGACACAGAGAGAGAGATTACAAGTAGGCAGAGAGAGAAGAGAGAGGAGGAAGCAGGCTCCCCGCTGAGCAGAGAGCCCGATGCGGGCCTCGATCCCAGGACCCTGGGATCATGACCTGAGCCGAAGGCAGCGGCTTTAACCCACTGAGCCAACCCAGGCGCCCCTGCAGGAAGCCTTTTTTCCATGTATTGAGGGTGAGGGCAGGGAGCTCACCTAGGCACTTTTGGCTCAATTGCACATGCTTAGTGTGTCAACATGCTAGTGCATAAACATCAGATGGTCTGAAAAAAAAATGGAAAAAAACTCTGCCTCCCTACAGGAGGGGTTCTTAGTATCATAATGAGCTAAAGGTAACCAGGACCACTCGGGGCACCTGCGTGGGTCCTCAGCTCCCAGTCCAGCTCAAACTGGCTCACCTAAGGGGCTGTCAGGCAAGATAAACCTAGAAATGGGTTTTTGGGTGAAACACCTAGTTGGGTGTGTCCTTGGATGAAACCGTGGTTCTGCAAACAAAGCACATTCCTTCCCTGCTTCTGTCCCTTCCCTTCCTGCCTTCTGTTGATAGCTTTGAGCTCTCTTGCTTGAGTAACTTCCAGTTGCATCGTGGTTAACACAAGTGCTGTCGTGTGTCTTAAAGATACGCAGTATAAAGCACCTGGCACAGCTGGAAGATGCCAGCTTTCACTAGAATGATTATAACTGCAGCTTCCTTTGAAGGATAGGTAGGAACACCAGTGAATCATCCCTTCCCACTCACTCCCAAAATAAACAGAACAAACCAAATACACTCACCTGTTTGCTGTGCATAGGAGCGTATTTCCAGTTAAGACTGGTCCTGCGAATAGTCCACACACGAGTGTTGGAGCCTGGGAAGTATACCTGGGAGCTATCAAAGGAAGGCTCTCTTTAGACATATGTTGTCATTGCTGGGTGATCTATACGGTTTGGGAATGGAAGAATGCTCATTATTTCGTTTTAAATATAAGTCCACATGGCTTGCTAGAGCCAAGAATGCATGCAAATGTCTCTGAATTTTGGGAGCCAGACTTTGTTAAATGTATGTGTCGTCTAGCCTTCCTAAACCAACAAATAATTAACAGTTGGCACCCCAGACCTACCAAACCCCAGTGCTCGTGCTTCCTGATCGTTCTCCTCTGCAGGCAGCTTGGTCCGAAGGCTGGTTCTTTGGCCTTTCCCTTCCTCCAACGTAGGTTCACAGCCCTGCTCATTATCCAGTTGAATCCTTGGGCTCTCTGAGCCTCGTTTTGTGTCAGTCACGGGCTGGGGGCCAGCCTGGGTGGTCTCCAGGTCCCATCTCTCCCAACTTGCGGTGATTGTGATCCATGGCTTCACATGGAGAGGTTGCTGTCTGATCCCATGGGGGCTCTGTGAGCCCAGGTAGTCCTTGGGACATCTTCTTCTGGCTCCAGCTGGTCCTGGTCCTCAGCTGGCGCTGCACGGGGTCCCAGGGAGTCGGCACATTGAGTCCCGTGCTTGCCTTACGGACTCTCACTCCCTTGGCCCTTGCTTTTCATTTGGTCACAGATACATGCTTTCCTTTGCTCCCTTTCTGTGCCATGACTTGGCATCTGCTTGACAGGTCCTTGAGTTCTCTGCTCACACGGTCTCCTCGGGAAGCAGAGGCATACAGTGGGAATCAGGCGCACCTGGCTGAAATCCAGGCCCTGCAGCTCCTCCAGAGGGCCTTAGACAGGTGTCTCAGTATTCTGACTTTCCTCGTCTCTAAAGTGGAGACAGCAACCAATCAGGGTAGTTAACAAGAATGAACGAGAGTAATAGACCGGAAGCCCTTGCCATACAATGGATGCTCAGTAAATGTTAGTCCCTTCCTCCATCTGTGAGTGAGTGAGGCCGGTTGTCGAGCACTACTGAAACCCCTCCGGTGGTAGGCTTTACTTGCCACCAGGTTTGGTTGCTCTACCCTGAGAGAAATAGAAACCCCCCCCCCCCGCCCCGCCCCAGTGGAGCTCGCTGAGGCAAAATGGCGCTTCTCATCTCACCTGAGAAGTCAGGAGGGAGTCCAGATGCGGGGTCAGCTAACTCACGTCTCCTCTGGTCACCAGGATGTTGCCACCGTCCCATCTTGACACGCAGGTACTGTGATGTCAAGTTGTTTTTCCAGATGCTATTCCTTCCAATATGACTCTATAAACATGGGGAGACTTTTCTCCTGACCTAGAGCCAAGAAAAATGTCCCACACCCAAACCAATCATTGGCAATGGCATTGGTCTCTGTGAGTAGCCTGAACCAACCCTGACAACTTCCCGATGTGGTGACTTGGCTCCCTCCAGGGCCCCCAGAGGGTAGATATCTACACAAAATGGAAAATGGAGGGTTTTATTAAGAAAGAGTAGGGGTGAGTGGGTTTGCAGAAGGCGATCAGCAGCATCTGCCTCAGCCCCCCACCGACAGGATCCCCCCCTGGCCTTAATCCTGTGGACACTGTAACTTTTTGGATTTTGCCAGCTCTATAAATAGTAGTACTGACTGAGCACTTACCAGGAGCTGCTCCAAGTGTTTTACTGTGTTAAAGGATTAGTTTCCAGGAGAACCCCTCAGGGCAGGTACCATCCTTATCCCATATCGATAAGGAGGAAACTAGAACAAAGAGTGAGCCTTCTGACCAAGGACACACAGCTGGTAGGCAGAGAAGCTGCAATTCTGCCTTGGCTCCAGAGTCCTTGCCCTCAGCCAGGGCCACCGTGCCTCTCCGAGGGCCCCTTCAGGGAGAGAACCGAAGCTCCCTTTGCATTCAGCAAATGTCACCCTGTTAGGCCTGCAGGTGGACCCAGTCCATCACAGAGAAGTCACACCTTCACTGCACGCACCAGTAACCTTTTTTTTTTTTTTTTGGACCACAGACTCGTCTTTGCATCCATGTAGCATCTACTTCAAATGGGCATTTGGGAGTTTTTCTTCTCTTCCTCGTTCTGACATCCTGCCCTCTTACACTCCTTCCCACACTCCCCGCCTGTCCTGAAGGTCCCCAGCTTCCTCCCACAGCAGGGGCAGGGGCTGAGGCCTAGGACTTCGGTTCTTTTCGTTCTTCAGGTGGAGAATCTGCCAGGACTAAAACAAAGCTGCCGTGCATTGCTGGGCTCCCCAAGTTTTGGTCTTGGTACTCTGTTTTATCTTTTGTCAACTCCCCACGCAAGGGTAAGGTAGAAATGCCAGAAAATCTCATCTTGCTCCTCGAGGTGGGGGTGGATGCCCATCGTGAGCCCGGCCCAGGGAATTGCTGGGAGGCGGGAAGCTGTACTGACCTACGGAAGAGCGCAGTGTACGTGAAGAACAGTCATGACCCTTCGCCGCCGCCCCTACGTACAAAAGATCTGTTCTTAACTGAAGACTATAATTCAAGAATGTATGATTCAGTTAAAGACAGAAAAAAAAAAAAGAAAAAAAATAGACACAACCAGAGCCCCAGGCTGTTTGCTCTCGTACCATGTCACCGCGCGAATCAGGGAAACTTTTTTAAGCCTGGCGCCATGATGTCAGAACATCTGGTCCACCCAGTCAGCCGTGACTAGTGTGTCTGTTGGACACCAAGTGATCTGACACGAGTTTTTATGGGATTACCCTGGTGCCTTGGAGTTGTATGGATGCAGCCTTAGTCATTTCAGAAGCAATTAGTAAATAATGAGAGTACTAAGCTGCTCGCGTGGTCTGTAATATCCTCGCACGGAAGAGACACAAGTGATGGGTTAGATTCATTTTCTTAAATAGGTGGATTTTCCTAAAAAAGAAATTAAAAAAATTATTGCTTGAGAAATAAAGAAACAGTCATTAGAACCGCAACCATTTCATAAACGTACCTTAACATTATAACACCACATTAGCATGAACGAATGTACCGGAATGCAGTCTGTTTGCCTAATAAAAAGACTGTGTCAAACTCAAAATGAGGCCATTTACTAAAACATACAAGCTTTTGGTTAATTTATAATATTCTCCTAATCCTACTTTTATCAGCTCTACTTTGGTGCACTTGGTATTAATTGCCTATTATAGCAGGTATTTGAACACATCTCCTCTTTCATCTGAAGAAAATATTAGCATATCGTAGAGCTGTTGGGACAGATTGTATCTGAGCCACTTTTTCCTCCTTGCAGAAAAGCCTATCAATCATAACTGAATATAGTGATTAATAATGTCACAGCTCTTATTCGCGTGTCTGTGTGCAACTAAATGAAGAGGAGTGCTTACATTTTGATCTAGAGAATTTCGCATAACAAAATAATCAGTTGCCATTTTAGAAAAAAAATTATTTTGAAAATGCTTCTACCCCAGGACCTATTTTTGGTTGTTCTATTATTAATTTACTAAAGGCTTCATCAGGAAGCAAAAGATACATCAGAATTTGTATCATTTCAGCTGTTTATCTTCTTCTTTTTTTTAATCTTCTTGCCTGTTCAGTAGTTTGGTCAAGATTGTAGGGGAGGCTGGCCAGAGCACGTGGGCTTCCCCAGCTGCGTGCGCTTGGAGCGCCATCCCTCACCGTGCGCGGGTCCCTGAGCAAGCCAGTCCCCCTGGGGACTGTGTCCTCGGCCGTGAACTGGGGAAAGAATAGTGCAAGGTTTTTCCAATCTTGTTGAGATTCTTGGTGACAATCAATATGAAATGATCTTGGAACATAGAAGTTATTCAAAAAAACAGGAGTCGGAGTTTGCACTTGGAGGAGATAAGACATGAGTTGTCCTGTGGAAGGGGAAATGATAGTTTGTGGTCACCTCTGGTTTAAGGCCACAGAGCGGGCCACGTGCTGAAGGCCTCCACGCTTACATCTCTGTCTGGGCTCCGGGCTCACCACTGTCCACAGGAGAGACCACACCTTCTGACGGTCCTCCTCGCCCTCCCCAGGCAGCCTTCTTCCCTTGGTCACCCCAGCACTGGAGTGAACGGTGCCTCCATTCACGGAGCCTTTCACGCAGAAACCTAGGATTAGCCTGGATTCCCGTGTTTCCATACTGCCCCCCCCCCACCCATCCAGTCCGTCTGCTGCGTCCGGTGTGCCATTCTGGAACACATCCATCTCTTCATCCCTGCTAGCACCGCCGTCCCCCATCCCTTGCTTCGTCGGGAACTCCTGGACTGCTTTTCCTGCTCCTGCTGTGTCCCATACGATCTCTATTCCACACGACACCGGAGTTATCTGTCCAAAACCTAAGTCAGATCTCATCAGACTCCCCTGGGTACGATGCCCCGTGGCTTGCGGTGGCCCGGCGAGTAAGCATCAGACACACATGCTGGCTCATGGCGCTCAGCGTGGAGGCTTGTTTTGACTAACCTATCTAAAATTCCATATTTTCCCCTGACACTTTGAGTGTTCTGAGATTTTTGTTTGTATACTTGTTTACCACCAGGATGTACATTCCCGAGGAGTAGGTGCCTTGTCTGCTGAGCTTTCCTGTTCTAACTTTAGTGCCTTGAACAGATCCTGGCACTTGATACGACCTCAGGAAACAGTTACTGGAAGAATAAACGGTTCTGTAGGAAACGCTGGCAGTAACCGGAGTAGCCGGAAAACACTGTGCAGGTTCAGATGAGACCAGTGCTTGAGCTGAGCTGCGGATGGGGTTTCAAGGTGATGAGGACAGAGGAGGGGATGAGATGTGGGGCACTGCCAGGGTTGTGCTCTGGCTCAAGAAGAGGATGTGGAGGCCGGGGCAGAGGAGAGGTGGCCGGGGCAGTGGGGAGACGAGATCTGTGACCGTCCTGGGGAGAGTTCTGTTTCTCAAGGCATGATGGGACAGAACACTTTTGAAAGGTAGGATGGAGAAAAAGATGGAATGATTTGAAGGTCAGGTATGAACCCTAAAGCATGGGGCTTGGGTGGCCGTGGTGGAGGTTCATTGCCAGTTTCTTATGAGGACAAAGCTATTTCGGTGACGGCTGTCAGCATTGTTGTGGGCTGGCTGGGAGGACGGCTAGACTAGGCCTTGGAAGTCATGTCAGAAGGAGCACCCTACATTTGCCGCGCACCTCAGGTGTTCGGGGGATACCATGGAATTCCTGGGAGGGGGTGGGCTTGCACCTCCTGGCATGTAGCTCTGTCCTGTGAGTGATCTGGGTGATGAGTACCTGGGACAGAGCTCCCATCCTATGAGTGCAGGCTGGATTAGAAAGAAAAGAGGTACAGGAAATGCTGCTTCTAGATTTGGCACATGTTAAAAGCCCTCGGTGTTTAGACATAGGGCTTATTTTCATAGCTGGGTCAGAAGTTTTCAACAGCAGCTAAAATTTCTTCTTAGAAGTCTTTATATGTTGCAGGTAAACCTTTTGAAAATGAAAATCGAATGTGGGAGAAGGTTGACATGGCCTCTGGCGTATAGGACAGCAAGTTTCCCTCTTCCCCTTGGCTACAAGGAAACCCAAAGCCAGAGTTTTCGGAGTTTTGCTCCCTTGTAACAACTCTGACTTTCAGGTTGCTTTATTTAGCTCTTTCCTTAGCTCCCTTCTCTCTGTTCCTGTGGATCTCATTTAGATGTCTTTTTGTGTAAGCTTGTTCAATTTTTGGGAAAGGCAGGATTTACATGCGTTCAATAACTACATGCGTCTCCTGGGCCTGTGAGCGGGGGGAGTGCCAGAGCAGCGAGAGGGAGCGTCAGCCCCGGGCACGGAGGCGAAGCCTTTGTTAAAGGTGAGCGATGCCCAGCCACCGCTCCTCCCACATGTCCCCAAACTGAAAGTTTGTGTTTATGGGGTTCTGAATGTAGTCTAATTTTTTCCTATCTGGTTTGGCTCATCTCTACCAGCTGGTAAATAGGAAATGTTCACGGTAGGAAGCCAATACTCTGCAGAGTGTAAACAGATGGAATCGATATAAAGTGACAAGCTAGACTGTGCTATGGAGAATACAGAGCCAAAAGTAAGAACATGACAGTCAAGCTACTTACTTCGTTCCAGTTCATTTAGTCCTGAATAGCGCTTCATATCTGCACAGCTGTGTTGTTCTTTTTTTCCCTCTTTCTTTCTTCTGGGTTGGTAATGACAATTTCAAAGAAAAACTTTAATTAAAGATTTTATACGAAATAGCCAAAAGTAGAATAATAAGGAAAATGAGCATTGATGTGTTTATTGTAAGAAAAATCCTTTTTCATGGTTTCATTTAAAAAATTTACTCCTTAAATTTAAAATGAATGTAGTCGTGATGACAGAAAGGTGCCAGACTGACAGCCGTGGATGCTGAACCCTTCCATTTTGCTGCAGAGCCAAGACATAGAGGCTGCTAGAAGCCCCCTCCCCTTGGGGTTCAGTCCCCAGGCAGGCGGGTAGGAAGCCATTCTCACCCCCTTCTGCTAAAAACTGGGCGAGGAAGCCTGGTTCTGCGGAGGAACAGAGCAGAAAAGAGCTTACCAGGAGCCAGTAAGATCCCACCGTGGACAGTTGAAGTTAATTTCCTGGGTGGGTTGCGTTCTGGCGTGCAGAAGCTTGGCCTTCCTCCGGGAAGGGCCACATCGAAGCCGGGCCTAGGAAGGATTCTTTGCAGCCTGACAGAATTCTGGCCTTCTGGGAGGAAACATTAGGCCTTTTCTCACCTCCTTTAACGTCTGGGTGGTCCTATTTATTTGGGTTCACAGCTTTCTTTCCTGGAGCTCAAAGTGCTATAAAAAGAACTTTAAACAAAGAACCATAGAGTACTAATAACAGCCACTGTTAGCAGTTGATTGAACCATCTGAACTCAGTGGGCTGCAAACGTGAAGCAGGTTGATTTTCCTCTTCTCACTGTTCTCCAGCAGGCGCTAGCAAATCTGCCTTGTCATTCCTTACGGGTGTCTTAGGCGGATCTCGTGGCTCTCTGGTCACATTTAGTTATACACAAGACTAGCACAGGCCAATCCAGTTTAAACCTTGAGCACAGATCCAGCCCAGCTGGCCAATCCTCCCCTTCCTCCTAAGCAAGGGGCATGCCACCTGTTTACTTGCTGGTCCTTCTCTCCCTCTCCCCCAGGTTGTAGTTGGGGTCTGGGATGAGGGCTGAGGAAAGGGAGTATGCTGTTCTTTTCCTTCACCGGGGTCCTGGTGTCCTCTGTGGGCAGCATGTTAGCCTGCTCTCTTCTAGGTCACATGGGGAGTTATTAGGACTGTGCTTTGGGGACCTTTGGACGGTATGGTTCCCTGATGAGAAGGCTCACCTCTGGCATAACCTCCTCTAGATCTCCTCAGCTCTACTCTTGGGGGTTCACTGCACATCCTCAGGCTGGGTCCCCTCACCTGAGGAGCAGCCCCTGGGAGTGGGACAATTCAGGCCTTCTGCCTTCTTGGTCTCCACTTCACCCGTTGAAATTTACACATGTCACCTGTGACAACAGGAGGCATGCACTCTGTGCTCGTCTGCCCCTCCCACTCTGCTCTGCAGTCTCTGACCTGTTCCCAGTTACTTTCCCCAGGAAGGTGTACAGCAAATCACTGAGTCCATGATTAAATGAGATGCCTACATGCCCCTTCTTGCAGGTTCCTGCCCTCTCTATACAAGGATTTCCTTGGCCTACTAAAGCTTCTTCCCCATGAATACTGCAGGCACCCCATCCATCCATCCATCCATGATCCATGCATCCTCCATCCATCCTTCCATCTTTCAATCAGTCTGTCCATCCATCCATCCATTTATTCATATGTATATACATTCATCCATTCAACAAATATTCATTAATCCAGGCCCTACTCTTGGTTCTGGACTCCTGCCTACTGAAGACCTTATGCCATCTCAAGGATCCTATTAGCTTGGCCTGGGGCGCCTGGGTGGCTCAGTGGGTTAAAGCCTCTGCCTTCGGCTCAGGTCATGATCTCAGGGTCCTGGGATCGAGCCCCACCTCGGGCTCTCTGCTCGGCAGGGAGCCTGCTTCCTTCTCTCTCTGCCTGCCTCTCTGCCTACTTGTGATCTCTCTCTCTCTGTCAGATAAATAAATAAAATCCTATTAGCTTGGCCTGGACAAGGGGGAGTGAAGGGGTTGGAGGAGTTGGCTGGGGTGGGACGAGTAGTGGCACTCAGAATTTCTTGACATGGGTGTGTGGTTATTTGGTTATTTGGAACTCGGTCCTCAGCCTTTGGTCCTAGTCTCCCGTTCCCATCATGCTGCCATTTATGATATTCCACACAAGGTGCTTGCACACCTGAGCTCCTTTCCTCTCAACCCCATGCTGACAGAGTGCCCTTCTTCATTCCCATTTCACAGATGAAGAACTGAAGTTTAGCAGTCAGGTTACTGTTGTGGGCTTACCTGAAAAATAGTGCAGAGCTGGGGTTCGAAGTCTCACCTCGGAGCCAGAGTCTGCTCACGTGCTACACTGTCTGGAGGTCCCTCGTGGGGGTGGGGAGGGAGGCACTGAGATGCTGGCGTTGTGGTGGGGGCGGGGAGCTGCTGAAGCCCAGAGCAGCTTCTGTGGTCCTCAGTGTGGCTCAGCATCACGCCTGGGGGAGGTTTCTGTCCCCCGTGTCCCCTGCTGCTTGTAATAATAGCACTTAAGAGTCTGCCCTCCATAAATTTGTCTAAATCTTTTTTTGGAATATTTTAATTTCATTCCTCTTGCTCTCCCCCCACCTCCTCATTTCACTTCACTCCTATGTGAAGTAGAGCTTCATTTCTTTTCTGGAAACGTTTGGTGAATGAGTCCTGGCTTATGTAGCCACCCTGCAGAACTTAAAGCTTTCCAGCCTGCTTGTCCCCAGTGCTGCTGTCCAGATGGAAGAATCTAGGCATTTTAGTCTATCCTCACTGTGGTTCCCTTCCCTAGATGCTTGGTCCACCGCCCAGCCCATCATCCCCCTTGTCCTTGGGCATCTCCCCAGCCTGGGGCTCCAAGGACATGGAGAGGGTCACATACCATCCTACTGTGGTACTGCAAGCAGGGGGCTGGATGCAGTGGGGGCCAGGGCGGGAGAAGGGGGAGCGGGGGCCAGGGTGCAGGGGGAGACTGCCCCCTAGCATTAGCTGAGGGGGTGGAGAAGTGGAGAGCCAGGGCTGTGGTGGCCAGCACCCCGCCTGGCGTGGGGCTCAGAGAGCCATGGGAAGCATCTCCTGTCCAGGCCTGGGTTAGGGGTGGGGGGAAGGGAGGGTGATGGGACTGAGTCTAGCACAGGGGATGGGGAAGATGGTTGGGAAGAGAAGATGGTAAACAGATTCTTTGTAGCCTCAGGCCCATTTCCTGACTCCCAAGTCTTTAATTTAAAGGTGTAAGTAGCTATTGTTTTGGTTTTCTTTTCTTTCTTCCTTTCTTCCTTCCTTCCTTCCTTCCTTCCTTCCTTCCTTTCTTTCTTTCTTTCTTTCTTTCTTTTTTAAGATTTTATTTTTTTATTTGACAGAGAGAGATCACAAGTAGGCAGAGAGGGAGGCAGAGAGAGGAGGAAGCAGGCTCCCCGCTGAGCAGGGAGCCCGATGTGGGCCTCAATCCCAGGACCCTGAGATCATGACCTGAGCCGAAGGCAGAGGCTTTAACCCACTGAGCCACCCAGGCGCCCCTTGGTTTTCTTTTAAATCCTCAGGGCTTCCCCTGTGTTTGTGCACATAAAGCTCCCCAACCTCCACCACCTCCGACAGAAGTGGAAGTGCACGGAGGAGAGTGGAACAGAGGCCGTGAACTTGATCTGTAAAGATAGGAAGTCTTGCTGTCTTTACGGGCCGGACGTTTTGTCCAGCTACTCCACGCTGCCCCTGTTGGTCGGGGAAGCAGCCAGAGTCGTGGGGCAAATGAACGGGCCTGTCTGGGCACCAATAACATTTACTTACTGATACTGAAATTTGAAGTTCACCTTTCACATGTCACAAAATACCCTTCTTTTGACTTTTTTTGACCATTAAAAAAAATGTAAAAACCATTTGTAAGCTCACTGGTGTACAAAAAGAGGTGGGAGGCAAGAGTCTGCCGCATGTGGGCTACAGCAAAGGGAGTCGGGCCCCCAGAGGCAAGGATGCCAGGCTAGGAGCCCCGCCTCACTCCCCAAACCCTGCCCTGCACTCCCCCCACTGCCCCCCTTCCTGCTTCAGGCCCACCTCTGGGCGGAAGGAAAGCAAGAGCACATTTTCTTTCCCAGGCAACCTGCTGGGTTTGGAGGGAGAGCCAGTGGCTCCTCTCTGTTCACCAACTGCGCCTCAGTTTTGGCCTCTCTCCCTGGCTTGGGCCTCTGGAGTCCTCCTCCTGCAAAGCAGTGGGGATTGAGGGATGGAGCCCAGGAGAGCAGAGGCTAGATAGGGAGCTGGGGACCCGGTTCAGGCAGGAACACACCCCGGTGACAAGATCAAAGTTTAGGCTTCAGCAATGGGATGAAAGTGTAATTAGAAAAGCCAGAGGGAAGGCTCAGGCTCCCGAAGGGTCAGAGAAGGGCTTGGGGCTGGCTCACTCTGCAGATAATTATGAACACCCACTCCGTCCAGGTGCTGTGTTAAGTAAGCTTCTAAGCCCCAAGGCCAGCAGCAAAGGAAACCAAACACTCCTCCGTGGAGTGTACATTTCAGTGGCGGAAGGAAGACAACAGATACAGAGAGAAATATGAAGTGGTCCAAGCGTAGACGAACACTAAGAGAAAGAGAAAATTAGGGGTCAGAAAGGGATGAGAGCCGGCTTTCGTGTGGGCCTCCCTCGGTGGGAAGCAGGTGGCGTGTGACAGACCTGAACCGAGGCCAGGAGGGAGCTGTCGGGAGGCGATCGGATGTGCAAAAGTCTTGAAAGATGAGCGTGTGCGGTGCGGGAGAGAGAGAGCAAGGAGGCCTGGCAGCCGGAGCAGAGCGAGTAGGGGAGCGGAGGAGGGGCGGGGTCGAGGGGTAGCGAGGGCCTGATCTCAAGGAGGGCTTTGCAGGCCTGGCGAGGACGTCCCAGCATGTGCGAGAGAGCCTGCCGTGCTTGTGAATTTGAGTAGTTCCTTGTGGCTGGAGCCCAGGGACTGTGCGAGGGGGCGAGATTGTGGGATTTGGAGCTGGCGTGGGGGGTAAGCAGGAGGCTGAGAGACAGTGGCTCTTAATTCAGACGTGTCCTACTTCTACCAAAATGGCACACGTCTCGCTGGCCTAGAAGGAGCTCGAGGCTGCCCACGCCATCCTGTTTTTCTGTCTTTACCCCTTCCTCTCCTGCTTCTCCTCCCTTTCGCAGGGAGCAGGGAAATGGGGTGAGGCATGGACAAGGTCCCTCTCGTGACCCCAGCCACTTGGTTCCTTTCTGCTTTCCTCTTCTCTCCTGTTTCGGATGGGACAAGTCTTGTACGCCGTGGCCCTAACTCGCCTGCCTTGGATAAGCCCCACCATCTGCAGCTCAATTCAGATCTTGCCAAACTTCAGTCTGACAAATGATAAGAAACTTGGAGACATACCTCTGGTGGGTGTGAGTTCTGTGCCAGACTCGCTGCTTCCTGGCTTTCCACGCTGGAGACCCATATGGGCTGCTTCGGGGGTTTAAAAAAGCGCATCGCCTCATGTCCTCCGTTTTACCAGGAGAGGTGAATCGAGATTTGGCAGCAGACAAGGGGTTGCGGGTTATGTGTGACCGCGGGGCAAGTGCTCTCGGCGGCCGTGGCTCTGCTCTTTGAGACAAAGCCGCTGGGCTGAGGGAGGACACCCGAGAGCCAGTCTTGGGCGGTGGATGCTGCGCCCCCTCCTTCTCGCTGGGCATTCCCGGGGTGGCAGATTAAGATCATTCCCCGGTTGGTAGAAGTGGGAGATGTGTCTAGAATTTGGCATGGGTCTTCGCACAGAACAGACATTCAACCGATATTGTTCAAGGATGATATTATTAGAATCATTATTACATCGATGGTAGACCGAGGCATTCTTACATTCAGGGCGGGCCCTGAGGGGGTCGAGCAAAGCTTCCTCGGGGTGTGGCCTTTTCCCCAGCAGGTGAAGAGAAGACAGATTCATTCATTCACTCAAACTGTTACTGAGCCAGACCCTGGAGCCGAAGTATGACCCAGCTCCAGGGAGCTGACATTCCCGAGGGACAGACAGACAGTCAAGATGAGCATTAAATCAGTTGATGAGAAGTACTCTGAAGACGAGGATCAGAGTGTGGGGGGTGGGGTCCTAACTTCCATTTGTGGTCGGGAAAGCCTTTCTGATGAGATGACAGGTGGGCCGAGATCCAGATGAAGTGAGGGAGTGAGACAGTGGGTATCCGGGGCAGAATGTTCTAGGCAGAAAGAACAGCGAAGGCAAAAGCCTTGAGGCAGGAGGAGCCTGGCACTCAGGAGGAGCAGTGGAGGGGCTGGTGTGTGGCCCCCAAGCAGCGAGCTGTGTGTGTGTGGGGGGGAGATGAGGTGGGAGAGCATCCAGAGCCAGTCTGTGGGGCCTGGAGGGTCACAGCTTGTGGGGAGATGTGAGTGAGGCAGCGTGGTCGTGGGGGACGGGGTCATGCGTGTCTGGGAGGTAGCCTCATGGGACAGGAGGGGAGGCCGCTCACATGGGTTTGGAGTCTGACAGCTGCTGGGGAGCACCAGGCCCCTGGCTGTTGTCTTACAGCCATTTCTGTCTTCCCTGCAAATAAGGGGCATGGCTCTCAGTGGTGGGGAAGGAGAGGGGATGGGAAGGGAGGTTAGGAGCCGGGAGAAGGTGGACAGAGTCGGGGTGGGGGTGGTGAGTGACTAACACAGGAAAGCAGGATCACACAGTGCCCTCCAGCGAGGGGACCCAGGAAAGCACTGAATGGGTCACATCAGGTGCTTGGAAAAGGCAATGAGCTGGCTTTAACCTGGGCTGCAGGCTTGCCAGGGCTGAGGCGGGAGGAGGGAGCACATATGCAGTGGTGATTATAGAGACAGGGCAGCTGGGAGGAAGTGAGGGGGACCTGTGCCCAGGAACTGAGTGGCAGGTGTGGGCCCTGTGTCGGGGGGAAGGCTGCGGGGTCCTGCACTCGAGTGAGGCGGCTGGAAGGTGGGGGGCGGCTGGAGCGTGGGGCTTGATTTTGGAGAGTGGCAGCCATTGGGGATGACGTGGTGTGGAGTCTGAGCAGGGAGGGGTGACGTCTGGCTGAGCAGTGGACCGGGAGCTGAGAGACCTGGGCTCAGAGGTCGTCTGTAGGGAGCTCTGAGTGGTCCTGGGAGCAGGGCCGGCGTGTCAGGGGCCAACAGCCCAGCCAGGAGGGCCTGGGACCCAGGTCCAAGCAGCCAGGGAGAAGAGGGAGCAGTGGCCGTCCTCCCACCAGCTTCGTGGTTCCGCAGGTGTGACCGCGAGGGCAGCACCCCAGGAGCGGGCTGCCAGGGGTGCCTTCCAGGTCAGGCAGAGTGCAGTGCAGGGAACCGGCAGAGGAAGTGTTGAGGAAGTAGGGGTTGTTAATAAAAAGAAAAAAAAAACAAAAACAAAAAACCCCCCTGCTCATCTTAGAGTTTTCCCCAAGCCTTTTTTCTTGAGACGCACTGATCACCCGAGTCTGGACTGGGGATGGACTTGACCTAGCCGACGGCAGCAGAATCAGACCTGGCAAGGCCCCGCTGTGCCAGTCCTTCATCACTTTTCATCCACAGTCCCGTCCCCAACCTTCATGTTCCACGGTGCAGAATGCTCTCCTGTCCTGCCCTAGCCACCCCTCTCAGCTCAGATGCCTCCTCCTGCAGGAAGCCCCCCGGATGACTCAGGCTGGAAGTGCCTCTTCTCTTCTGTGAAGACTTCCAGCTCTGTGCGCTCCCTGTTATCTGGCTCTCACTCCCACAGCTTAGCTTCACGAATATTTATTTTATGTCTTATCTCCTCCTCCAGTACCGTGGCTAAAGGGTTGGTTTGCATTAGAATCCCGGTATCATCATTGTCCGTGCAGGTGATGTCGGGTGACTCATGTAGCCTCCTTGAACCTTAGTTTTATCTAGAAATGTGGAGTGATACTTCCTGTGGATTGGGGGATTCGATTACATAGCTCTATGCTTGGCACATGTGAGGCCTGGCGATGTACCTGTCATCTAAGTACAAGTAGCTTTGGGGTAAGCACACAGCTTAGTACTCTGAATCCCCACATCCCCATTTGGCCAATCCAAACGCCTTTCATGTTTGTGTGCCCAATAAATATGCCTTTGCTGAATTTGGGAAAGACATCTGTGGAACTCTTCTATATTTTTTAAAAATTCAAAGGGGTTGAAAGGTACAGTCCTGTTTTGAGCTCCTAGTAAAAACAGTTTGCAGGTAGCGATAGAAAAATGAAGATTGTCCAAGTCCAGCCTGCCTGAACTACAGTTTGTAAGCACCAATTAACAAAAAAGATTTTTCATATGACTCTAAAAGGGAATGAATTGTGTATGAGACTTACTGCTTTACATCAGAAAGACTTTTTAAAAACTTACTGAGACCATTTACAGAGAAAATGGCTTTACAAACATTCAATAAATGCGAAGTGTTCTTTTTTACCACAGACATATCATTTTGCAATACCTGCAACTGTGAGTCTTTGAAAACATTTATTTTACAAGAAGTACTTAAAAACGTTCACTTTTTTGTGTGTGTGTGACCATTTTGGTTTTTAACACTGGGTCTTTTGACTTCTCCGAAATCACTTTTTCTACACAGATTTTCAGAAACATTAAAACTGTTACCAAAGCCTTGAAGCTCATTGATGTTAACAAGACTGGTCTGATCCAGCCCTGTGAGCTGAGGAAAGTTCTGGAAACCTTCTGTTTGAAGATGAAAGATGACGAATACAGAAAGTAAGTGAGCGGAGGTCTGGTGAGAGATGGCTCCGTGGAACTTAGCCCAGTTTCAAAGTGGGGCCTGGCAGGTGCCCTGGGACCAGACATCATCCCCCCGCCGGCTCTGTCTTGACTGTTTCTAAAAGAGGCGCCAATCCTATCTCCTATGTCAGTGGTGCTCTCTGCAAACGCACAGACCCAAGAGCTAATGGTTCAGATTCCGAGAGTGCCCAGGGTGGCCGTCATCTGGCCTGCAGTTCGGAGCACATCTTGATTATTTAAGTAATCCATCACCAGTTGTCTCTCCTTTCCTGGTTGGCTCCATGCCCGCCCTCCCCCGTGTTTCCAGTTCACAGTTGACGTTGACTCAAAGCCCGGGGTTAGAGAAAGACAAATTTCAGGATTTATTCCTTAGTTGATGTGTTCCCTGTTGGCTCTCCCTCCTGATATAATAACAGAAACTTAACTTTCCCCTGAGGACGGTTGTTGCTGGGGCCCCGGGGACACTGCAGCAGGGGGACAGTGAAAAACTAAACGTGTAGCTGCTTCACAGCTTTCAAAAGCCCCCCCCCACCTGCTCCTGATGTGAGGGCAGCGTTTGGAAATCTGCATGGGCTTTGTTTTTTGTTTTTGATTTGTTTTTTGAGCCGCCAGTAAACTCCAGGTCATTTAGAAGAAGCTAAAGGTTTGGCTTCTGTGGCCACCTGAGTTTTGAATGGAAGCCACTAGAAGGGTGGCCACGTTTAACTTCATTTCTTTTCTTTTTTTAAGATTTTATTTATTTATTTGACAGAGAGCAAGAGAGATCACAAGTAGGTAGAGAGAGAGGAGGAAGCAGACTCCCTGCTGAGCGGGGAGCCCAAAGCGGGGCTCGATCCCAGGACCCTGAGATCATGACCTGAGCCGAAGGCAGAGGCTTTAACCCACTGAGCCACCCAGGCGCCCCTTAACTTCATTTCCGTGGTAGTCGGCCAAGAGGCTCTCTTCCTCTTCCTGCCTTTTCCCCCATTTTCTAAGTATCCCCGAGGCTGTTAACAGAAGTACCAAGCCTTATTATTTCATTCCGAGCTGAAGAGTTTCACATCACACTGCAGTTATAAATCCTGATGACATTGGTGGCTGTGCTTGCTCGCATGGTGTCATAAAGGCGACGTTGCTTCTGGAAGGAATGGAGGAAGTCACTCCTGCGGTGCGCGAGCATAGGGGGCAGGTGACCATGGCCTGGGCGTCGTGGGGGCTGAGAAGCAAGGAGACTTTTTAAAAATAGGTAGTGCCTGGTCTTTTGAATATATTCTTCTTTTTTCCTCTTTATAACCCACCTCAGAATATAAAAGGACATAATAGATGTTTTAATTTTTATATCTTTCCGACTGGGAAAGTGTCCAGAATAAGATCCAAACAAAACAAATTAAATAATTTTGTGCACGCAATTATAGAACAGAAGCAACACTCTTCTAAAACAGGCCATCAAAAAACAAAACAGTGTTTTATTTGACAATAAACCTTGTGTTTGGCACTGCAGTCTCCAACCTAGTAAATCTATAAAAAATGTTACTGTCTGTTTCCCCATCTCGTAAGTATCGAATAATAAAGAACTCCACAAATTTTTATTAGAGATTTTTTTTAAGCCTCGACAACAATACTGTTTTCATGATAAGGCTTGAGAAACTTAACATAATAGAATTGCTTTTCTTTAGAACAGAAATGCAGAAGATCAAAAGTAGACCATTTCTTCGATTGCTTTAATGCTTTTCTTATTGAGGCTCGAGAATATACTCTTTCCTTGAGAAGCTGCTTCAGTATTAACTTGGCCTTTTTAGTTTTTGAGCAGGAAACACAATGCATTTTTTAATCCTTTTATCGAAAACAGCCTTCTCTTGAATACCAGCCTCCCCCTCTCAGGGAGGCGGCAAACGCCTGGCCTTTAGAGTCGGGCATGCTCGGGGTTGGGTCTGTGGGCACCCTCTCTGGTTCTAGGACCTCGGGAGGCCCCTGGGGTTCTCTGAAACCCAGCTTCCTCTTAAAGAAGTGGAGACCAAGGAGCACACTTTGCAGGGCTGGCACCAGGATTCCCTGGGATGCGCACAGTGGGCCTCTGATGTGCCCGGCACATAGTAGGTGCTCATCCCACAGTGACTGTCACGGTTATGAAGATTCCAGGAATGTGCTTTACTCCTGGGAAAACAGTTCTCTTGGGGCTGCAGAACACCACACAGCCTGTGTGAAGAAGAGGCGAGAGAGAAAATCCTCACCAGTTTTATGCTTGCTCACAGCACCCTGAGACCCGTTGCGTTTTGCTTTTCCTTTCCCATCTCTCACACCCCAGCCGCCGTTGCCCTGCAGGCTGAAGTATTCGAATACCCGTAAAATAATGGATGAGCAGCCTCAACAGCCAATAGACTCACTGGGGCTCAGCCGGCCGCCGGAGCCGAGCAGTGACGCCCACGGCTAGTTGTAGGTGGTGACGCTGGAGTGGTTTATGGGTCCATGGGGGTCATTCCCTTCGCCCCCACAGTTGGCTTTCCTGCATGACCCACTCGCCTGCAGGTCTGTGCAGATGTGTGAGCTGTCCGGCCCCGGGCGCAGGTCTCTGGGAAGACGGCCCGAGCCCTTTCATCTCAGGAACGATGCTGCCTCTCCTGCCTTTATTCCTGTAAAAAAGCTTATGAGATACTGCACGTCTGGGCCATACCGAGACTTAAATTTTTTTTTTTTTTAAAGATTTTATTTATTCATTTGACACAGAGAGAGAGATTACAAGTAGGCAGAGAGGCAGGCAGAGAGAGGAGAGAGGAGGAAGCAGGCTCCCTGCTGAGCAGAGAGCCCGATGTGGGCCTCGATCCCAGGACCCTGGGATCATGACCTGAGCCGAAGGCAGCGGCTTTAACCCACTGAGCCACCCAGGCGCCCCCGAGACTTAAATTTTTGACATTTTATCTGTAGGAAATATTCCTGTGGAATTCTGTCTGTGTGTCCTCAATGAATATGTGGCCAGTATTATGAAGGCGGCTGCGGCTGGGCCTTAGGAGAGGTCAGGATTCTCTTAGGAGGAAATACCAGTCTGAAGGAATGCTGGATTTTTCAGAAAACAGGGAAGTTGGTGAGGAGATTTTTATCAGTATCTAGACATGTTGCCAGAGCAGCAGAGAAGCCAAAGCTTTCCATAGGACGGCAGCCCAAACAGGAAGGAGCACAGTAGGTCAGCCTCCTGGGTCCCTGAGCCTACAGCCGTATTTTCACAAGGCAGAGAGTGTGGATGAAAGATGTGACTATTTGGGGAGTTTCAGCATGAGCATCTGGCAGCTATCCTGTCTCCAGATAATTTTTCTTATTAGAACAATAGGCAAGATTCATCAAAGTGGAAAAAAAGGTATGCATTGAAATGAATACATGACACTACTCTTTGTAAAATTTGGAAAACAGAAAAATAACAAATACTTTAAGTGATAATTACTAAATTTTTAGAAAGAAGCATGAAATTAGGTAATTATAGAAACCAACACATATGGAGATAATATAACCAAACATTTAAAAACTGTCAATTTTTATAAATGTAATAATGCAGAAATCATCTAGAAAACCATTTATCAAGTGGCAGATTTGAATAATAGAAAATTCATTTTAAGAAGAAAAAAATCCAAACATATTTATCTGAACTTTAAAAAAAAAGTATCTCAGTATATTTTAGGGAGAGACATTGGTTAAGTGGGTTTTTTTGGTTGTTTTTTAAAAATGTGTATTTATTTGAGAAAGCGAGAGCGTGTGCCTGAGAGAGAGAGAGAGAGAAAGCATGAGCAGGGGGGAGGGACAGAGGAAGAGGGAGAAGCAGACTCCCTGCTAAGCAGGGAGCTCTACACGGGCTGGGCTGGATCCCAGGACCCTGGGATCATGACGTGAGCGGAAGACAGATGCTTAACTGCTGAGCCACCTAGGTGCCCTGGTTACGTGTTCTTTTTTTTCTTTTTTCTTTTTTTTTCCATGGAAATCACAGAATGCTCCAAGGAAAGTTTTGCCCCTGACACAGTGAACGGGGTCTTAGTTTGTCTGTGTGATGTGCTGTGCTTGGTCAAGAGGGTGGGCTGTATTGCCCCCTGCACACCCAGCTCTAGCTGTTTCTGGTTACAGAGGCTTTCTGCTGATTGACTCATGGTCCAGATCACTGCCCTGTAATTATTAAATGCCAAGTGAGACCCGCTTTTGCTGTCCACGTGCGGCCTGAACCCTGGCCGCCCCCTCCTCTTGGCAGAGGAGGGAGAAAACGAGAACTGAGAGGTGTCTCTACCATTTGAATCTTACGCAGGCATCGGTAGACGAAGTACAGAGATCTCCAAGGTGTCTGTGTGTTTTAATCTTACAGTAGTAGCACTTCCCAGGGTTCACTGTTTAATTTCAGCTCTAGCTAGAAACACATTAAAATGAATGCCAGCCCCCATGTTGAAGGATACCTTGCTTCATCTTAGACTCTCTGTGTCATAATTTCTGATTACCAAAGAACATTTCTATTCCAGGTTTGCAGAACACTACAACATTGATAAAGATGCTGCAGTGGATTATAATGTTTTTTTGAAGAACCTCAGTGTAAATAATGATGTGAATCTGAGGTATTCTGTGGGAAACCAAGGTGAGTGTTTTATAAGTGTATAGCTGAAGGTCTCAGTACCCTTTGGCATGATAGTTCCTCTTCCACGGATCTGTTCTGAGGAAGTACTTTCAAATATGGAAACTGCCTTATGCACAAAGATAGCCATGGCATTGTTATTCAGAAGAATAACATAAATGTCTACCATCAGGAAAAGGATTCAGTGAGTCACAGCGTAACCGCCCAGTAAAATGTGCAGCCATGAGCAATGATTTCCATGAAGTTAATGGTAACGTGGGAAGTGTATGCACAGTATCAGTAAATGATGGGAAAGAAATTCTAGAATACAGATTGTCTTTAAGTGATGTGTTTCTGGGTGTTGTTTAGTTCTTTTTTCTGCTGCTTCTGTATTTTCAAGAATTTTTAAAATGAACCTGTTACTCCTTTTGTGATGGGAAAAATCTTTGTATAAAAGGACAGATAGCTGTGTAGTTTCTACATTATATTAGACAAGTAAAGCCGGGCTTGTACAAGCATATAACCTTGAGAAGGAAGATTTTTCCTTGTGCTGATGGCATTTATCCGAGCCTCATCAATAAAGTGCCCAGACTTGTTGACCTGCTGGATGGTTCTGGAGAAAGCAGAGTCCAGTTCCCTGAGGATGAATTTATGAAGAATGCACTTGGGAGATGTCCCCCTCTGGGCCTTTGGTCATTTGAGGCAAGTGGTTGCTTGCCTCGGGGGCTTATGTCACCTGTACATGGCTCATTCAAGACACGTTGTCACTGGTTTCCATGTAATCAGTAAAACAAATATGGAGTGTCTTCTGCAATGCTCAGATTTTTCTCACTAGCAAATTTAACAAAGACAGATCCTTAGATTTTAGCTCAGTTGGGCGCCTCGGTGGCTCAGTTGGTTGAGCAACTGCCTTCGGCACAGGTCATGATCCTGGAGTCCTGGAATCGAGTCCCACATTGGGCTCCCAGCTCTGTGGGGAGTCTGCTTCTCCCTCTGACCTTTTCCCCTCTCATGCTCTCTCTCTTTCTCTCTCTGTTAAATAAAAAAATAAAATCTTAAAAAAAAAAAGATTTTAGCTCAGTTTCCCTATGATCACTGAAAGCAGACTCCAGGGCTCTCCTTTTTAAAGCCTCTCGAGTTTTGGAAATTATTAGATAAGATGATCTTCCAAGGACCTGTTCATCCCTTATGTTTTGTTAGTTCATATGCAGATCCTTATACCACTAGGTCCTTCACTGGGTTCAAAGCCAAGTAACATACTCTATCTTTAAGGAGTGTGTGTGCACACTCATTCCTCTACTGTCTCTTTCCATATTCACCACAGGCCTGTGAGGCAGGCACTGAGGCAGATAAATGAAAGGACTGAAGTAAACAAGCCCACCCTACCACCCAGAATTAACTACTGTCCACATGATTCCTGGCATCTTTCCCTACAGATCTATGGAAAGGAGAGACAGAGAGGAAGAAAGACATTAGTAAAAATGGGTTCACATAGATGCTATTTTACATAAGTTTCTACTTTTCCTTGAGTGTTAAAGAAGAATAGGAATTGAAATGAAGTCTTGAATATGTCTTGGCTGAATATAACATCCGTGGGTCACACTGTCCCGCTTCCAAACGTCAGAGACTTTGACCCACTGTCTCTGATACTGAGTCCGGCTATGGAGAAGTCTGAGGCTTGCCTAATTTTCTTACTGGGAGTGTGCTTTTTCTAGCTGGCTACCCCAAAGAATTATTTGTCCCTGAATTTCAGAAACATAACTAGGATATGTCTTGCTGCTGAGCCTTCTGCATGTTTTCCAAAGTACAGTGTATTTTTAATCTGCAGATCCAATTATTTTTTTCAATTCAAGATTTTTTTTGGAGTATTATATATCTTTGAATAGATCTTTGGTTTCATTTTTCCTATGTTTACCTTTAGTGAAACAAATTATCCTTATGTTGGATTGTCTTTGTCTTCTGCATCAAATGGTCGCAAAGTGCCATACTCTCTTTGATCTTTTCCTCTGCAGTCACAGTGATCATCTCAGGTCTTTTATCTATACCTGTAATTTGATTCTTGCCAAGGTCGGTTTTATTCCATGCTATTTCTACCTCTATCATGGCCTTTCGTTTGGTCTACTATATTACGTTCCCCTCTTGTTTTATTTTTTTATCATCTTGTTTTCTGAATGTGTGTTCATCTTAAAATGTTTTGTAAAGTAATATGTACCTTTTACATTTATTCCAAGATGGGATTTTTGCCTTTTGCATTACGCTACTCTCCTTTCTTCCCAGTCCACCCACACCAGCCCCTGACTCTCTTCCAGTAGAGTTTTCCTAATTTCAAGAACATTTGGTAAATAGATACTTTTTATTCTATTACACCTCTTTAATTAATTAGTCTACCTTCAAATAATATGATACTAATTCACATGAAGTATAAGGACTTTACCATCAGTATTTCCCATTCGTCTTTCCCGTCTTTTGTTATACCGCTGTTACACGTTGTACTTTCATAAACACTGTAAAGATAGAATGCAGCTTCTCTTGCTCTGCTGAGATTTTCTATCTGTTCGCTCATTAAAAGTATATTTTCCTTGATATTCTCAAACACTTATTTTAAAATTTAAACTTTTAAATGCTTTAAAATTTTCATCTGCTAATTCCAACATTTAGGTCATCTTAGAGTCTGGTCTTTATTGATTCTCTTTTTTTCTTGACTAAGGATCCCAGGTTCCTGTTTTGTTTTGTTTTGTCTTTCCCATGTCTCACAATTTTGGAATTTATCCCGGATAGAGTAACTCTTACCTTGTAGAGACTGTAGATTCTGTAATGTGCCTCTGAGGAATTTAATATTGGTTTTAGCAGCCAGGTTATTTGCCTGCACTCAGACTCTAATCTTTGTCTCCCCTGAGGGCTTTCACACTTGAAATCTTTGTTGTGCTATGTTAGCCTTAGCTGGGTGTCTGAGTGTCTGCTCTGCACGTCTTGTTCAGGGGTTAGCTGGAGATCTTGGCAGAAATTATGCACAGACGTTAGAAATCCTCCTCTGTGCTTGTGTTTTTGGAGCTTTCCTCACTTTCTTACTTTCCAGCTGCTGTAGAGTCCTGAACTCTTGTTTTCTGTTTCCTAAAGCCAGCAGGACCCTGGGTTTATATCCAAATTCTATCCATTTAGCATCGTTTTTAACTGAGACCCGCCCTCAGGCAAAAAGCCAGAACTAACAAGAAATGCAATCAAGTGTTACTCTGTTTTTCCAAGTGTCTACTCCAGTTTATGTCAGTTGCTCTCTGGTGCCTTCAGATAGTTTTTTGTTTATATTTTGGCCAGAATTTATAATTGTTATCTGCTGGGAGGATAGGTTCAATATGGGCCAATCCACTATAATTGGAAGCAGAACTTCCTGGCTGCCCAAATTAAGAGTTTCTTCTTGCTTCAGTCTATGCTGGTAAATTTTTTTTTCTAATTTTTACTATTTTTTTTCTTTTGCTTATGTCGTTAGGAATTGTTAAGTATGTGAGTTGGATAATACAGTTTCAGTTCCAGCATGGAACTCTAATTTTTTTTCCATTTTGTTATCAATAATTGGCAACTTTTTTGTTTGTTTGTTAGGGACACATGAAATAACGATGCACCTCACAATGAAAGGCATTTTCAATTTGATTCAATATGAGATATATATCTGGTTATTCTCCTGTATATTTCTGCTCCTGCAGTGTTCACTCAAGTTCTTATTGCTATTAGTAGTTAAATTTGGGGGAGTCAAAAGCTATATGCAGAGTTTTGACTGTGTGGGGGTTGGCACCCCTAAGCCCTGTGCTGTTCGGGGGTCAGCTGCAGTAATTTGGGGCTATGGGCTGCATTATATGAACACAGAGGTTTATTTACTGGTGTATAGTGGGGAAGGATGAATCACTGGCACCTGCTGGTCATCCTCCCCATTGCCATCCCATCACCTCAAAGTCCTCAGCCCCGAAGTCTGAATGTGACAGTATTAGCATATCCTTTCTGGGTTGGCTTATCATGGGAAATTATTTCATTTGGACCACGGGTTGGCTAATTTGACCTTACTTTTTGTACCTTACTAATTTGTTTTGGGATAAGCCAAGGAATCCAGCAGATAGGTTGCACAGGGTATCAATCAAACAAAGAAGAAAGCGACATATGGAACAGGTCAAAGGCCCTTTGTAGGTTTTGATTCATCTTCTGATTTCTCTCTGTGTAAGTCCTAAGGAAGTAGGTCTTCCTGCACGGACTCAACTTCCATATGATTGCCACATTAGGAGCGAAAAGTGCTTGGCTCGCTCTTGTCATTTGGGTTGAGTCTTGTCCTCTGGTAGGTTTCTTGTGAAGTGCTCATGGAAATGATGTCTGATTTCTTACAAGTTCACAAGAATTTGTATGTGGCCTACACGGTAAAAAAAATCAATTTGTCTGAATGTAGTGATCCGAAGGGGCACCTGCCCCCAATGTTCATGGCAGCAATGTCCACAGTAGCCAAACTGTGGAAAGAGCCCAGATGTCCATCGACAGATGAAAGGATAAAGAAGATGTGGTCCATATATACAGTGGAATATTACACAGCCATCAAAAATGAAACCTTGCCATTTGCAATGATGTGGATGGAAATGGAGGGTATTATGCTAAGTGATATAAGTCAATCAAAGAAAGACCATTATCATACGGTTTCAGTCATATGTGGAATTTAAGAAACAAGAGGATCATAGGGGAAGAGAGGAAAAATAAAACAAGATGAAACCAGAGAGGGAAACAAATCATAAGAAACTCTTCATCAGAGGAAACAAACTGAGGGTTACTTGGGGGTTGCTGGGGTAACTGAATCATGGGCATTTAGGAGGGCATGGAATGGAATGAGCACTGGGTGTTATATAAGACTGATGAATCACAGGCCTGTGCCTGTGAAACCAATAGTACATTATATGTTAATTAATTGAATTTAAATAAGAAATGTTTAAAACAAACAAAAAAACAAAAACAAAAAAATCACTTTGTCTGGATATAAAATCCTTGGTTCATATTTTTCATTCCTTAAGGCTCTGAAATATTTTACCCATTGCCTGATGACTTAAAGTTTTGCTGAAGAAGAGTTTGATGACAGTCTGACTTTATTTCCCTTATTAGTGACTTGGTCTTTTTGTTCAGATATCCAGAGAATTTTTTTTCTTTTTATTTAAAACCCAGTAATTTTTCTAGAATGACTGATGATGTTGGACACTTGTGACTGATTCTGTAAGTATTTGTATGCTATTTGAATTGGCAGGTTTGAGTCTTTTATTTCAGGAAGACTTCTGGAATTATAATTTTTAGCATCTGAACCATTCCATCCTTAGATTTTCTTCCCAATGATACCTTTTACGTGTATCTTGGATTTCTTTTCCTATCATCTTTTTCAGACTGTAACCTTCTTGCAAGCGTTCCTTCCTACCTTTTTTCTTTTTTGCTTATTTGATACAATTTTTTTCTTTTTTCCCCTCCTCCTACTGTTGGTTGCTCTTCTGTTTCTTTTAGTTCAGTCTTTGTTTCTGAGACAGTTTTATTTGCTTCAGAGCTCTGCCATCCAATTTCAGAGTATTTCTAGCTCTGATTGATACTGTTCTTCCTTGTCTCCTATCATTTGAAACCTTTCTCATTAATCAATAGGTAACTAATGTGTACTGAGTGTCTAGTGAGTGCCAGGCCTTACACATTCATCACCACGTCAATCCTCCTGGCAACTCTGTGGCATTTCTGTCCATTTCTTCTTGCAAATGGGGACCCAAAAGCACAAGCCTGCGTAGCTGGTAACGGAAGGTTGCAGAGTCCATGATCGGATCCAGAGTGAATACTCCTCACCTTCGTACTGTTTTCAGAGTTTCTGAATCTTATTCACGTCAGAGCTTCCACTGAGAAATTCTTCTCTTGGCACTCCAACCCTGAAGCACATGGACAGATAAGTAAATTCTATACTGTTTCTGATTTTTCCAGAATGACATTTTTACAAGTGTTTTAATAATATTCATTTTCTATATAGTGGTTTGGGGGAAGATATTCTCAAGAGAGCAATAATTTTAAAGTATGTGTCCCTGGGGAACCTGGGTGGTTCAGTTGGTTAAGTGTCTGACTCTTGACTTCGGTTCAGGTCATGATCTCAGGGTCATGAGCGCAAGCCCTGCATCAGGCTCCACACTCAGTGTAGAATCTTCTCGTCCCCCCGCCACACACACACCCAGCCACTCTCTCTCTCTCTCTCTCTTTTTAAAATAAATAAAATCTTTAAAAAATATATGTCCCCTATTTGCATTTTTCCCCAAAATTTCATTTTCTTAAGTAAACATGTAATTCCACATTCTTCTTTATATCTGTTTCTATTTCTCATATGAACTGCTTTTTTCTTGTCTATGGACTATGAATGATAAGGATGCAGACTGCTCATGTCGGTTCCTTTGTGGGGAAAATGTGTCCTACAGGGACTCATTACCAGGAGCTGTTGGTGGATTTGGTGCTGTTCTTACCCATGTCAGGGAGTCTCTAGGTCGTATGTTTGCAGGGACCACAACTCTCGACTTTTCTTATATATAGAACAGTGTTTCCTGTTAATTTTGCGTGTTTCTGGTTTTGCTATGTTTATGTCCCTAATAAGCCATCATCTTGTTTGTCAAAAGCACTGTCTATCTGGCACCTGAAGAAATGACATTGGGAGGTGGGTTTCTTTTTGCTGCACCTATGACCTACATAAATGCACACGTAAGCTTTGGATTTCCTCTCTACCCCATTTCACATCAGCACAGACCCTCTGGGGGAAATTAGCAGGTGACAGGAATTTTTTTTTTAACACTTTATTTATTTATTTCAGAGAGAGAGAGAGAGAGAGAGAGAGAGAGAATGAGCACAAGCAGAGAGAATGGGAGAGGGGGAAGCAGGATCTCCTCTGAGCAGGGAGCCTAATGCGGGGCTCAATCCCAGGACCCTGGGATCATGACCTGAGCTAAAGGTAGAGGTTTAACCAACTGAGCCACCCAGGTGCCCCGGTGACAGGAATTATTAAACTGAGCTGGTGGGTGAGGCCTGGCGTGACTGTGGTGAGACACACCATTGAACAAGGCACGGTTGAGTTCTGTAGCCAGTCTGGGGTGGCAGGTTTAATGGCACGGGTCCTGGGACTGTGAGCTCCCAGAGGGCAGGCCTCACACCGCTGCCACCCCCCACCCTCCAGAGCCTGGCCTCATGTCTACGGAGCAAGAGCGGGTTTCCCTCCATGTGCCGTGCGTTCCTGTGAACCACCGTTAGAGCATCAGTGGCCCGGAGTGGAG
The DNA here is from genome assembly GCA_002007465.1 of Ailurus styani. Classification (NCBI taxonomy): domain Eukaryota; kingdom Metazoa; phylum Chordata; class Mammalia; order Carnivora; family Ailuridae; genus Ailurus; species Ailurus styani. Next base: position 2,719,599 of record LNAC01000097.1, on the reverse strand, counting down.
CCGGCACATAGGATGCGGGCTCAGAAAACCGGGCTCCGTGTGCCCAACTGAGTCAGAGCCTGGTTCTGTGGGTTTGCTTTCCTGTCACTCGATGAGGCTCTTGTGTGGGTTCGAAGACCCCAGTTTCAAATGCCTGGTGCACCAAGGCCACAGAATTCCAGACCAAATTCTGCCTTTGTTTTGCATTATGGAGCCAGCGGGGTCCACTGGGGGAAGCTGTTTTTCTTCTACTTTTTCCTTTCCTTTCGTTTTCTTTTTTTTTTTTCTTTTTTCTTTTCTTTTCTTTTTTTCTTTCTTGAGGTAGGAAATGAAATTCCAGATGACTGGCAGTTTGTTAACTGCAGCTGCGTCATTGTAAGTGTGCTTAATCTGAATGAAGCTTATTTGCAGACATTTTAGGAAATAAATCTGGGAAACCATTTGTGATTCTTTGCGTTTGACTTTGAGAAAGAAAATGGCTGTATTTTAGATTTATTTTATTCTCTTTTATTATAAAAGTAATACACGCTGGCTGCAAAAAAAGGCAGAAACCAAAAAAACACGAATACCCATCCCCGTGTTCCTTCCACCTGAATCTCACCACTGTGTTCTTTTTGGTGTATTGTCTTCCCCGATTTATTTTCTGCTGCATGGGTGGGTAGATGGATGGATGGGTGGGTGGGTAGGTGGATGCATAGACCTGCAAATATACAACAGAAGTATTAGAATGAAAATTAAATTATGCTAGTCATCCTTTCTTTCAATCATGAAACAATATGTATCAAGAAAAATTTTCCACGCCTGTTAATTTAGACAGGCACCTTTGTTTTTAATGTCTGTGGGATTTTATAGGCTTGACGAGCCATAATTTATAAAACCAATTCTCTATTAATGGGCATTTAAATCATTTCAATTTTTAAAAATCTTTAAACAGTGCGGAAAATACCTATACCCATATACTTTCGTTGAGTTGTCCTGTAGTACATTTGTGTACAATTCTAGAAGGAGATTTAATTTAAGTGTATTCAGGTATCAGGTTTTCTGTACACAAGCCAGGACTGATTTCTTTATCGTTCCCTTTTATCCATGCTTCTTTGACAAGTGGAACATAATTGTTAACTTGTTTTCATTAGACTTACAATTACCAATGAGTTGGAGTACTTTTTCATGCATCTGTTGGGTTTTTTAGTTCTTTTTGTGTGAATTACCTGTTTATAACCTTAGTCTATTGTTCTGTTGAGTATTTATCTGATTGATTCGTAAGAGCTACTCATGCATCATGATAATTAACCTACAGTTTTTCTCACTCATTTTTCTTTCATTGTGATGTGTGTGTGTGTGTTTTTAACCAAACAAAAAATAAATATTGATACTGTCAGACCGGTCCATTATTTAAATGATCTGGGGCTATGTGTCCCTTGGAAAGGACTTTACACACAGAGATTGTACACTATGTAATATCCATCTTAATTTTCTTCTACTGCTTTCCTGGTTTTATTATTTCACTTGGCGTACTTTTTACTCTATCTAAGGTTTATCCTAGCACAAGATAGCAAGTAGATTCACTTTTTTTCTCACTTGTTCAGCCAATTATTTCAATACCACTTATTACATGGCTTATCATGCTTTTGATTCATTCTGGTCCTACTTTTTACCAGACAGGTTAGGATGAGAAGGGAACTCTGGATATTTAAATGTACCTTTGGCAACATGAATAAGTGGAAGCTCTTTTGTCTTAATAGAGATCTCGTGGAACAATCAGCCAGTCAAAAATCCCAAGGGGGAGTGCCTCCAGAGCTCTGTTTCATCGGAAGATGTCTGGAGAAACTGCTCCTTAGACGAAATTGAGAAGACCTTTTGCCAAGAGGTGAGAGTGTCTCCCTAACGCCTGGGTTCTCTGTAGCATGCGGAGGAAATTGACAGCTGTGGAAAACCATTAGGTCTGGACATTATTTCTAAGATTTGTTTTGATTCTACCTCCACCTCCTCAAACCCTGAGGCCTCCTTCAGCTCCTGATGACAGTCCGTTGGTAATAGTTAGGGTGTTGAGAGTCTGATTCCTAAGTACTTCCTCTGTGCCACTCGCATACTAAATGTAGTGGGGAGCATTCCAGACTTCTCTAAGGACATGACACAACTTTAATGAGTGACAGAAAGGAAAACTTGCATAAATGAAGAGCTCTTTTTTTGGTTTTTGGATAAGAAGATTCAGCATTAATATCTGCTCTCCTTATATCTGGATGGAGAAATATGTATATCTATCTACATAATATATACACACATAATGTGTATACACATATACATGTGTATAATATATATGTATTTATTTTCTTTTGGAAAGTTATAGTACAGGACCTACAGTATCACATAAAAAGTTATTTATAGGAGTGCCTGGCTGGTTCAGTTGGTGGAGCGTGCAGCTCTTGATCTCAGGGTTGTGAGTTTGAGCCCCACACTGGGTGTGGAGATTACTTAAAAATAAAATCTTAAGAAAAAACTTATAAATGTATAATATTTAAGACAGTATGGCACTGTCTTACCCAACTATTGTTGGGTAATGGATGGACCTTTATGTGTGAATTGAGCATATGATATCAGGCATTCCTATGAAGTGTGGTGGGGTTAGGGAGTATGGCTCATTCAGTAATTAGGATAATTCACTAGGCAGCAATTTGGGGGACAAAGCTTGTAACCTTCCATTCTTCATACCAAAATAAATTCTATATGCATCCACTATTTAAATGTAAAAAGAATGTGTGTGAAAAATTTTTAATCTTGAAATTGAGACTTCTTTTTAAGCATGATGTAAAGCCCAAAAACCGTAAAGAAAAAGATTAATACATCTGATTACATTAAAATGAAAAGCTTTTGCACAGCAAAACTTTGTGTAAACAAATGAGAAACTTGACAAAATACATGCCACATAAACAAGAGAAAAATCATAAATATTCCGAAGGTATGTAGAACTTTTAACAATGAATATAGAATTTTCAGAGAAAAAAGGTCAATGAGGGAAAAAGTTAACAAAAGCCAGTGTTGATCAAGGTGTTGGAAAAGTGAGTATATGTAATATTGTGTTGGTAAATTAGTAAAACTTGTTTTCTGTTATTGTTGTTAATAAATTTATTGTTTTCATAAAAACAGAACCATTACAAAATACATTAGCATTACAAAAAAAGTAAGCAATTCTGAAAAGTACAAAGAAGAAAGTATAAATTATTCAAAATCCACCACCCAGAAATAATCAAAGGCAACATTTGGCGAACATAATTCTAGGTCTGTCTTTATTCATATATATAGAAGGATGGCTGCCTCGGCGGGTGAGTGGGTGGGTACAGAGATAGAAATAATTTTATAAGAAGAGAACGCTCCCTTTTACAAATAAGACATATTTAATTTAAATGCCTTTGAATTTACCAGAAGTAAAGGAGTCATGGGCCACCCTCATAATGAACCCTTCCATGGGGCCTCCCCTGTGCCAGGCCCTGTTGGCTGTTCCCCTCCTCAGTCTTCCCAGCGGCTCCGTGAAGGCACTGTTATCAACCTGGCTTCATCCTGAGGAAACTGAGGCAAGGAGGGGTTTAAAGACCAGCTCAGAGTTACCCTGCCAGTCAGGCCTGGGGCCAAGTTTAAGTCCAGGTTCTTGCCAAGTCCAGCTTCACGTGAAGTGATATATCTGCACTTTGGTAAATATTTCTTTAGCACAAGATATATTAGGTCCCAAAAGGGACTTCAAGACAAGAAAAGAGATTAAGAAAGCCATTAAGAATTGCAGAAATGATGGTGTTTTTGAAGGATCTTTCGATTACAGGCAGCGTGGGGTGGGCTCTCACTTCCAGATTCCTTCCCACCTCCCCCCAACCCCACAAGTTTGGTGGCTTCTGTTTTGTTCTTAGTCAGGATTTACAACGATATCTACATTCCATTCTGTTCCTGTAATTCCTGATTCCCCTAGTTGTTTTGTCTTCGTCTTGTGTTTACGTGGATTTAATGCACATCACTACACTCCAGTGCTCACCATAGTTAATCCCTTTCAGAGTTCATTATTTTGATTTATTTTTGGGCCGGCTGGATTTCATTGTCAAGTAATTTCCTTAAGAAAGGCTCATGGGTGCTTTATTCCCTTTGTTTTTTCATATTTGAGACTGTCTGCCTCTGACTTTCCTACTTGAACAACGTGGCTGGGTGTAATTCTTCCATTTTGCTCTCTCTCCCTCAAAATGTTGTAAGCATCGTTCCATTGTCTTCTGGCACTGGCTGCTCTGGAGAAGAAGCCTGAGATATTTTTCAGAAAACAGATATCTTTTCCCCTTGTAGGTGATTCCCTTTTTCTGCCTGGATGCCTAAAGTTTTGGTTTTTGTTTTTTGGGATTTTGTTTTGTTTTGTTTTGTTTTGGATCCTTGACATTAGAAAGCGAAACTGAGCTGCATTGTCCTTAAGCATTTCGTCAAAGTTTCCTGGACCACAGGGAATTCTTCTGATGGACAGATTCAGTCCTTCCTTCATTTCCAGAAAACTTTTTCTGCGTTGCTAAAATCTTCCCCCACCTTCCATCCTTCCCTCCTTCCCTCTGTCTTCCCCGCATCTTCCCTTCCTTCAGGGTTATTCCCAGTTATCATCCCACTGGGTCATCTTGGTTGTCCTCGGAGGCCGTCACCTGCTCCCAACTTGCTCCAGTACTTTCGTCTTTTTCCTCTGCCTTCAGTGAGATTCTTTTGAGCCATTCCTTTATTATGCGTTTGAATTTCAGCCCTGCCTCTTAGGCTTGCAGTTTCTAATTTGTTTATTAGCTCCTTAATGATATTATTTTGGTTTTCTGTCTTCCTCACTTTGAACTGTCCTTTCTCTTTCATTGTTTTGCCATCCTGACTTCAAGCTTTTCTTATAATGAATTCATATTCTTAGTTTCTTTTTATGGCATGAAACCTTTTTAGGTGATGTGTTTATATTTGTTTGTATTATGTTTCCTTACAGTCTGGGTTCTTTGTTTTTTGCCTGATCTTTCTTCTTTTCTTTCTTTCTTCCTACAGTTTCCCATTGTCTACATATACACAAATTACACATTGTCTTACAGATGGACATTGAGATTGCTCCCTGTTTTGTGCTAATTCCAATGATGCCACTGGAAGTGGTTGCATACGTATCTTTTGGCGCACTTGTGCAAAGGTCCATCTAGGAATTACGCCTGGGGTGGAATTACTTGCAGGTTGTAGCAGACACACTCCTCAGCTTTAATTGGCAGTATCAGATTGCTTTTCAAAATATCAATTTACACTCCCAGCAGAAGCATATGAGAAAGAATTCCTGATGTTCTACCTACTCACCAATACTTGATATTGTTAGACCTTTTTTTTTTTTTTAAAGATCTTATGTATTTGTTTGAGAGAGAGAGAGCATAAGCCAGGGGAGGAACACAGGGAGAAGGACAAACAGAATCCACCCTGAGCACGGAGCCTGTTGTGAGGCTCGATCCCACAACCTTGAGATCACGACCTGAGCCGAAACCAAGAGTCAGATCCTCAACTGACTGAGCCCGCCCTGTGCCCCAATATTGTTAGACTTCTAATTTTTTACAGTCTGATGCAGATAGAATGTCATCTCAGCTATGATTTTAATTTTTATGTGTCAGAGCTTTATACATTTTGCAACCTTTCTTTAAAACATTTTTGGTAAAAATATATTCGTTTTAAACAAATGTTTATTGAGTGCCTGCCAAATTCTGTTTCATTCTAGGTAATTATTAGTGAACAAAACAGACACAATGTGCTCTTGTGGAGACTGCACGAATTCACATCAGGAAGAGAGGTGTTAAACATATTCATAAATCCGATAAATACGGGAAAGGACCACATTTAGATAGGGGATCAAGGGAACATTTATACACATTAAATATACAAACAGAAAATGAGCGTCCCTTTCGCTGGTCGGTCAGTAACATGATGGCATGCCACACATCATTTAAAAGCATGGTGATAGATATAAGTTCTTACAGGGAAAAATAGCATGAGATAGTGTTAAATGAAAAAAGCACCTGTCACATCTGAATGTATAGCCATGATCGCATTTTTGTAAAGTTATATGTTTATATGATCATTATGGGAGTTTGTGCAACACTGTATAAAAAAACTGTATGGAGAGACTTCCAGATAGCTTTATGTCCTTTTTATTTTGCTGAATTGCTTGCATTTTCCCCTTTTGTTTCGTTATAAACAGTCACGATGAGAATCCCTGAAAGGTTTATACATGTCACCGACTTACCATGTCTGTTTCACTCCCTGCTCTTTTCCTAAAAGCTCTTGATTATGTCAAAAACATTCTCCTAGAAAAAACCTCAATGGAAACTAATGTCATCAAGATAGTAAAAGTGGATTTCGTTAATCCAGTGAACACACTGAGAGCATACTCCACATCTGCTTCTGGCTTCTCTCCGTGAACCCACCTCCCTGAAAGAGATAGGGGCAAATTTAGCCACATTTTGGGCTAGTTTTGTGCAACTTTCTAAGAAATTTAGGCCCTGAAATTCTCTAAATATTTTTTTAAAGATTTTATTTATTTGACAGAGAGAAACACAGCGAGAGAGGGACACACAGCAGGGGGAGTGAGAGAGGGAGAAGCAGGCTTCCAGCAGAGCAGGGAGCCCGAAGTGGGGCTCGATCCCAGGACCCTGGGATCATGACCTGAGCCGAAGGCAGACGCTTAACGTCTGAGCCACCCAGGCGCCCCTCTAATTATTTTTAAAGGTTTTCCCATTAGATTTCCAACATTCCTGTGTACCCTGTGGAAATTGCAGTGAATCGCTTCTTATTCCTTTGGTGGGTAGAGACTCTTGTACATGTATTTGTATGTTCCAGCAGGTTTGTGTGTGTGTGTTTTTAAGTCACCTTATACACTAGGTTGGTGGTTATTTTGTTTCTAATTGCAGTTGGGGGGGCTGAATTCAGACAAAGTAGAGAGGGTTGGAAATATTGGAGAGTATCATTATTACTCAATAACAAACAGCAGGAAAACCTTTGGAAGTAAAACCAATCTTCTTAGTATTTTTATGAGTCATATAAAAATCAGTGGTTAACCTACTTTGCTGAATTTTAGAAGTCCCATAAGCGAGGCTCATTCACCCTGATTCTTTGTGATTCCCCCTTTAAAAAAAAAGAATAATTAAAGAAATGTACAACGTGTACTCTGTTTATGCAATCTTTATATTAATGATTTTCCTTACTCTAAAAGCTACTTCTGTTTTTAATAAAACGTTGCCAGCTTTTTTGTTTGATTGACCTGATTTAATCAGGAGGAGCCTAGCATGGGCTCACAGTAGGAATGGCCTGAAAGTATATTAAGGAAGATGTATCAAACTGGCAGGTCTGCCGAATATTTTTAGCTCTGAAATTTGAGGTGGAGCTATTATATGTGTTGTGTTTCCCTGAGAAACTCGTCTGCCTTGTCAGTTGAGTCGCTGTGACTGGGGATCCTGTTCTGTAGTGAGCTCATCAATTAAACATTTGAAGTTCAGTGCATGCCATCGTCACCTTTTTGATCAGTTTTTGGAGGGGGAAATGTGACGAGGTTTTGGTAAAAATAAACCGGCTGAATAGCTCTGTGAAGTGGATTTCTATGAATGCAACACTCGAATTTTCATTCCCTGCAGCTTCCCAAGTCTTATGAAAAGGTTGAAAAGGCCCTGAGTGCTGGGGACCCCTCCAACAGTGGATATGTGTCTTTGAATTACCTAAAGATTGTTCTCGACACCTTTGTATACCGATTACCAAGGAGAATTTTTATCCAGTTAATGAAAAGGTAAGAGTCCCATTGTTTCCTTGACATTTTTTCCCCCAAACGTCAACCATGAGAATAAGGAGCAGCTTCATTTATTTTTTATTAATGTCTTAGACTTTTTTTTCTTGAAAACTGCAAACACATGCAAAAGTAAAGAGAATACTGTAATGAATCCGCTAACGTACCCACTACTCAGCTTCAACGTTCAGCTCGTGGTCCATCATTTCGTTTCTCTTCCTGCTCATTTTTCCATTAACCCCAAATATTTTTTTAAGCTTTTATTTATTTATTTGACACAGAGAGAAAGAGAATGAGCGAGAGTGCAAGCAGGGGGCGGGGGCAGAGGGAGAGGGAGAAGCAGACTCCCCGCAGAGCAGGGAGCCCCATGCGGGGCTCCATCCCAGGACCCTGAGATTATGACCTGAGCCGAAGGCAGATGCTTACCCAACTGTGCCACCCAGGTGCCCCAAACCCAGATGTTTTTGAAACAAATGCCAGATACCATATTTCACTGAAAAGATCTCACTATGTCTTTCTAAAAGATAAGAACACTTTTTAAAAACTTGCTAGAAATACTGGTTTTGCACCAGATAGAATTATCAATAATATAGATAAATATGCAGCCAGGTTTCAAATCTAACCGACTGTCTCAGATTTTCTTTTACAACTTGAGTCAAGATCCAAATAAGGTCTAATACGTTGCAATCGATTGATTTGCTGCAATTCCATTTTTAGTCTGTAGGGTCTCTCTCCGTTTGTTAATTTGTTCCCTTATGATGTATCTATTATGATGTATTTATTACATGGAATTTCTTCCAAAGCCTCCAAAGGACGACTCGATATGTCCTCCTGTCTCCCTCTCACAACCCCATGCCCCTAAATGGATAGATATTCAGATACGTGTTCAGGTGTTTTGGCAAGAATACTTCCTAGAGGGTGGCAAGCATATGTGTCCTGGCTTTCTCCCTTTTCGTGGTGTTAGTAGCCATGGTTGGTCATTCTAACATCCGTGCAGTCACTGGGATTATGAAGTGGTGATAATTCCACATCTGTCATTTCTTCTTTTATTGGTTGGAGTACTTCTGTAATAAAGCTTCCCTTCAACTGCTTGGTAACAATGAGACACACTTAGTCTAAGAAAGGCAGGATGTCCTTGGTTCTTTCCCTTCACTTACCACCCTCCAAAATAATGAATTGGTTCCCGAGCATCCTCCCAAAGTGAGCAATGAGTGATTTTTCTTTAAAAAAATTATCATAATTCATGAATATCCACATATTTGATGTGTTTCAGTTCATCATTATTCTCACTGATGTTCAGTCTGTACCATCTTGGCCAGTAGGAGCCTTTCATGTTGGCTGCTAAGTCCTGTTGGTGAGACCCTGGTAGTCCCCGATAGCTCTCTTGCTTTCTGATACACTCCTCGCTCTTCTGGTACATTTCTTGTCCCTGACCTAGAATCAGCCATTTCTCCAAAGACCCCTGTTTCCTTTAGAAATGGTACACATAGACCAGATTCTGCGTAAGGAATACTGTCTTTAATTTACTTGGTTTTCTGTCCGGGTAACTCAGAGCACCTTGTCTCAGGGGAAGTAGGGTAGAGGCTCGTGGAAAAACTGTCCTGTGAAGCTCTGGATAATTGGTGGACATCTACGGTTACCTAGAAAGGAGAGGCAAGAGAGAAGGGGGGGAAATACTTTGTTGTCTGTTTGTTTTGAGAGAGAGCGCGCCTGAGCTGGAGGAGTGCCAGAGAGAGAATCTCAAGCAGGCTTCAAGCATGGAGCCTGACACGGGGCTCAGTCTCACAACTCTGAGATCACGATCTGAACTAAATCAAGAGCCAGACGCTTAACTGACGGAGCCACCCAGGGGCCCAGAAAAACTAGTACTAAGTGAGGCCAGCTAGATCCATTCCCCACAGGCTCCCCTTCCCTTCTTGACCCTCTGTGCATCCAGAGAGGATGCTGTGTCCTGCTACCATGGCTTCTAGAGTGAAAGGCAAGATTTGGCCCTAGGAGTGAGTATTTTCATGGCTCAGAAAACAGTTCTGTTGTTCTATCTGAACATGGTGACAATTTTTAGGAAATACTTTGTTGGATGATTAAAAGTCATATACTGATTTCTCTCTATTTCATTTTTAAAATTATACAAGTAATAATTTAAAAGCCATAATGATAATAAAAAGCAAAAAGTCACAATCCACCTTATGTAACAAATTTACTACTTTCACGTTTTCACGCTCCCTTCACCTGTATCCACATACATATATAATTTTTATGTATTTGTAATGAAAGTGCATCTACAGTTTTACATTGTGCTTTTCAAATAGGAATGCATATGACAGACATGCATCCTGTTGGCTTCATCATCTTCAAAATTATATATTTTTAAAGATTTTATTTATTAAAGAGAGAGAGCAGAGAGAGAGGGAGAATCTCAAACAGACTCCACACTGAGCACAGAGCCCAACTTGGGACTCCATCCCAAGACCCTGAGATCATGACCTGAGTCGAAACCAAGAGTCTGGTGCTCAACCGACAGAGCCCCCTAGGCACGCACAAAATTATAATTGAAATGGATGCATATTGAGTCCCTTTCTCTCCCAGACATTATGGGAGATGTTAGGAATGCAGAAACAAATGACAAATGGTCCCACAGCAGCAGGGACCACCAGAACGGTGGCAGCTATGAAGACTGCAATGGGCGTGCAGAGTGAACATACGTATTAGGACACTAAGGGCAGCCGAAGCTGTGCCATTGTGACAACCTGTTCTCACCAGAGACCCAGGGATTTCTGAGTTATGCCCTCTGTCTAGTTCACCCACAATTCCCAGTAGAACCGGGCACAAGGGACAACAGCAAGGTGAATACCCAAGTTCGGGTATCTTGAATTATGAATTAGGTTTGTCTTCTGGTGCACGTATCTGCAAGTAAAGATTGGGCCTGGCCAACTCTTCGCTTTATAATTATGTAGTTACCTTTCCATCCCTCTTCTTTTATGGCCTGTCTTCTCGGATACTGAAATACCTGTAACAGTTTCCTTTTGATTAGTGTTTGTCCAGTATATCTTTTCTCAACCATTTACTGTCACTATTACTATGTTTTAGGTGTGTTTCTTGTAAAATAACATATCTGTATTTGAAAAATTCCAAATGAACATCTTTGCCTTTTAGCAGTTAAGTGTAACATGTTCCCGTGTCTTGTGACAGGCGTGTTTGGGTTTTTTCCCTCTACCGCTCTATTGTTATGTCTCTGATTTTCTCGGCTCTTTTTCTTTTTCCCTCCTCCACTGTGTTTGGTTCTGTCTGAGTTTTCCTTATCATGCATTTTCCCCTCCACCGTCTTGAGACTTAAATAATTTATTTCTATTCTTATAGAGGAGGTTACCCTTAAATTTTTAACACATGTTCTGAACTTAGAAAGCCAAAAGTTCACAATTTTTCTACCGTCCTGAATAAAATAAGCAGCTTGAACGTACATGTTCCTATCTGCTAGTGTTTCAGTCCAACTTCGTTTTGGTAGTAGCTGAATTAGTCTCTGTTATTGGGTTTGCTGTCGGTGGTGGTGGTGGTGTTTTTACAATCCATGTTTGTTTAGGTTTTCCCATATTTACAAGTTTGTTGGCTCATCACTGCTGCTTCAATCTCACCCCTTGTTCAGAATTCAATTTCCTGAAGTATATCCCATAGTAATCCCTTAAGTGAGGTGCTGTGAGTGGTTGGGGGGGGGTCGGTCTTGGTTTTCAAAAATGTCTGTTTTCCACTTACTCTTTAATGGAGGTTGCGTAGAGAATACAGTTCTTATCTGAGAGCTATTTTCTGACACTCTTCAGTCTTCTGGCCTCTGCTGTTACTGTTGAGACTCTGTTGTCTAATTGCCAGTACTTTCTGGGTGATCTGTTTTTTCTTTTTCTGGTTGCCTTTAAGATTTTTCTCTTTATTTTTGTTACTTTACAGTTTCCCTACAATGTGTCTTGCTAGAGATGTCTGTTTATGTAACCTCCCCAGACTCATGCTGTCTCACGGTGAGGATTAATATCTTTCATGTATTCTAGAACATTCCCTGCTGCTACTCTTTGGCTATTGTCTCCACCCCACTTTTCTTCTGGAAGTCTTATTAAATATTTGCCAAACCTCCTCCTTCCACTTCCTCATCTCTTAGACTTTGTTGCATTTCCTGTGTCTTTATCTGTCTGGGTTCCATTCTGACTGTTTTCCTAGAATCTGTTTTGGTTCACTAACTCTCAGCTGTGCCAGATCTTCTCCCAGTCTTGCAGTCCCAGGTCTCTGAGCCCCACATGGGCATTAAACCTCAGCCTCTTAGTGCCCATGGGAGATCCCAGGCCTGCCTTTAGCACAGCCTACTCCATCCAGGTCTGATACCCTCCCTGGGCTCTTGTGGGAATAACTCACATTCTCCCTGCCCCCAGGCTTCCGGCACCTGTGGATTTCCCTTTCTTGGTTTCAGTTTGCACCGTATGTTTAAGATCATTTTGTTGATATATTTATTCCAGTAGGTGTTGATCCAGTTGGTGTATTTGTTGATATATTTCTGTGATTAGACCAGGAGGTTGGGGAGAGATCCACTGTGTTGCCAGAAATCTTACTTTAATGTGTTCCTGCTGGCTGGGAAGTTAAAAAAGTCTCCAGAGAGTAAACAGAGCTGAGTGGAAGCTTTGAGAGATGTAGAAGAGTCTCCCATGTGGGTGGCTGGAGGAAGCTGTGCCATCCAGAGGAAGCAAGCAGCATTCCACCGGGGCTGGTAGACAGGGTCATGACCGCTCGTCCAGGCCCTTCAGTTCTATAGACCAGAATGTTTCTAACCAATTCACTGTTGAGTCTTTGGTTTCTTTAAATTTGCATATGTTTATTCATTTATTTGCTCAGCCAGTCCACAGATAGTTCTGGAGCTCTCACTGTGTACCAGGCACTGTGTGAGGCGCTAGGGACTCATTGGAGAGGAAGACAGGATCCCTGCGCACAGAGAGCGCTGCCTGCTGGTGGGTGAGGTGACAGTCCACAGACACACTCGGGCTGAAGGGAGGTGTGCAGTGTGATGGGGCCATCGTGAGAGTGATGGGGAGGACCTCGGGAAGCTTCTCTGCAAAGTGAGCTTTAAACAGAGACCTGAGATGCCAGGGGGAGAGCCCCATGATCTGGAGCCTGGCAGAAGCCAGGGGGCTAGAGGGAGCCAGAGGTGGGGTAGAGGGTGGGCAAGGGCCCGGGCAGGGACTGGGGTCATGGCCATCGCTGAGGGGTCAGGGACAGGCTTTGTGTCTGATTCGAGGCCAGAAGTGCGAATACTTGTGTGCATTTTTATAAGCATCGCCCAGTCTGAAAGATAATAGTGATTTATATCACATCAATGCCATATGAGTGTTCTGGTCTCATATTCCTTCTGGCATTGAATATTAACATTGTTTTAAAATATTGATAGCTTAAGAGGTATAAAAATGGTGCCTCATTATCATCTTAATTTATATTTCTTGGAGCAATATTGGGCTTGGATGATTCTGTGAGCCTGGCGTGCTGATCATATCCCCCCGATGTGAATCCTCCTTGTGTCCTGACTGGGGAATGGCCCCACTGCTAGTGTCTGAAGGCAATTTTATCACCTTTTTGTTTAATAATTTTTTATAATTAATTAATTATTAAGAGCTAACCCTTTTCTGTCATAAGCAGAGTAGCTTCGTGCAGCCGTTGTTCCCAGCCTGCTGCTTCCCCTTCATTCACATGACACCTCATTGTTCTGAAGTTTACATTTTAATACAATCAAATACATTAATCTTCTTTTGGAACGTCCTCTGTTGCGTAATCTATAAATTCATCATTCCTGCCCAGGCTTGATATAAAAACGCTTTTTTACTCTGCTTGTTTTTCTTATTCTTTGAAAACAAAACACTTTAATTCATCCTGACATAAGGTGGGCATCCAAATTCACATTCTTTTCCCAAATAGATTATCTGTTTTATCACCACCACTTACTATTCTTTCCCCATTGTTTTTGATGTCAGCTTTGTCATACATTCAATTCTCTCCATAATTTGGTTTTAATGTGTCTTTCTAGTCTGTTCTGTCACTCTGCCTCTCTCTTGTACATGGACGTTCCCGTACAGTGCGGTCTACACTGGCCCATCCAACTGCCCTGTTGTTCTCTGTCTCACCTTCAGAGAGAACACCGGGTTCCCAGCACTGTCACGTTGATTTCTTAACTTTAGAGGGTGATCGTTGGGGACTTACCGCTCATTATGTCACCTCCTAGGATGAGAGAACCTGCTAGATTCTATCATGAAAGTACTGGTGCCATGAAACAGGCATCAGAGGTGGGACTAGTGTCACCCCCAGTGGCAGCAAGTGGCACTGGGGGTGGCCTGGCCCAGGGGTTAGGCCTGTTTCCTCCCTGCTTTGCTCTCCTCTCCCGCCACCGAGGAGGCAGAGACAGTGCAGACGGGTGGGAGGGATAGTGTGGGGACAAGGGCACACCTGGTGTTGCCAGAAGTGAGCAGCCTGAGCTCCCCTGGACCTGGCCTCACAGCGTCATGGGTCCGTGATTGTGCTGGGCTAATTCCATATGACTTTTGTATCGCAAAAATGATTGAAAAGTTCACTAAAAAAATCTGTACAAGAATGTTCATAGTAGCTCTAGTCATAATTCACCCAAGTGGGAACGGGCCCAAGGGTCCTTCAGCAGGTGATTGGATAAGCAGACTGGTCCAGCCACACGATGGCGTATTTCTCAGCAATAGGAAGGGATACGCTTTCGATGCGAACAGCCTGGCTGAATCTTAGAGACATTTGAAAGAACCAGTCTCAAAGGCTGTTGCTCTAGGATTCTGTTTCTAGGACCTTCCAGAAAAGGCAAAACAGTAGGATCAAAGAAGAGGTCGATGGTCTCCCGGACTCAGGATGGGGGAGGCCTGACCCCGGAGGGGCAGCACGGGGAAGGCTGTGGGTGATGGAGCTGTCCTGCGTCCTGCGTCCTGCGTGGGGCGGTGGTGATGCAAATCTATACGTGGGTTAAAACTTGTAAAACTCTACACCAAAAGAAAAAAGTTCATTTTAGTGCATCTTAATTTGAGAAATAAAATTTAAATATACATCTTTTTTAAAAAAAAAGGTGAACAACACAGGAAAAATAAAGCAGAAAGTAAAATAAAATCTAAACCTTCATAAGGAAATGGCCGGAGAGATTATTCCCAGTATCCAGCTCAAGAGTGGGTAGTATAGGGGAAAGGCGTCTTGTTGAGTTTGCTGTTTTTAAAGAAGCCCTCAAGATCTGGGGCCTAAATCAAAAACCCTAAATCTTGGTGATAAGGCATAAAATCTTGACCGAAATAATATTTTAGAGACTTTAAAAAGCCATTTTCCATATATATCTATATTTTAATGTAATGGCAGACTTTGATTGAGCAGCTAACTTGACCTTTATTGCTAACGTGCTGTGCTTTTCAGTGTTGCCTAGGCTTTTATGTAAAGTACATCTGTTAGAAATAAAATCAGTGTTTAGACATGAAGAGTGAGGTTTGAGGGAGATCTGAGAGGATGGAATAAATTCAGTGACTTGCTCTGACTTGCGTATTCACCGAGATACTTCCTCATCCATCGTGCGAGCAGGTTCTCACTCAGAAACCTCTCCTGGTGAGAATTTTCCCACTCATCGCCCGGTGAGAATTGCCCTGGTAACGTTAGCAGCCCAACAGAAGATCTACAAGCAGAAACAATAAGCCATTTAGCCCAAATTACATTAAGCGTAGACACAATACCCAGTGGTATGTTTTCAATTATTGTCCAAACCTCTTTAACCTACGTGTTTAGGATCTCTTCCATCTATGTGACATTCTAGAAAAGGCAAAACAATAGAACGGAAGAGAGATCAGTAATTGCCAGGACTAGGGGCAGAGGAAGGTATGACTCCAGGGGCAGCATGAGGGAGATTTGGGGGATAAGGGAGATACTCTGTATCCTACTGTGGTCATCTTAACCTCTGACATACAGTGGTCAGGGTCCAGGCAGAAATCAGGTGGACATGAGTTTATTGAAGGACCCTTTACCCACGTGAGGGCAAGATTAAATGAAATCAGTAGATGGGGAAGCCTTTCTCTCTCCTAGGCCTGAAGGGGTAGAAGAGGGAGCAGTTACTGAAAGGAGCAAGACAGATAGCTAACGGGGAGGTCACTGGAGTGCAGATAAGGTCTAAGAACATGGCCATGGCCATGGGCATGGCCATGAACATGGCCAGCAGGGAGGGGGCTGGGAGAATAATTAGCCCACCTTCTCTCCTCTTGCCTTCCAGTCCCCTGGGGTACCCAACCTTCTTTTCACAGGATCTCAGTGCTTGATGATCATCTCTTTATTGGGCTGCCTCAACTGGCTCAAGGCATGGTGCGTCCTGTAGAACAGCACCCTAACCCCTGGGGATTTCCTCTCAGCTGATTGTAGATGACTCATCAGCAAGCTACCAAGCACTCTATCAAGTCTGTTCTGGTGATGGGATATGTGGCAAGACCAGCACATTCTGTGGATCTGGGCTTATTGCCACACCATCACCACCATAGATGAGTCCCTTAGTTCCCTTCTGTGATGCACAGGACATCCCGGTGGTGCATAAAACCTTCTGGAGGTCCACAGGTGGTGGTAAATGATAGAAGCGTTTCAGGCAGGCAAGGTAAATTTGTATCTGGAATATGTATCGAGACAAATCACTGCTCCCTCCATGTTGAAACGGATCCAGTGGAATCTTTGCCAGGTGACTAGGAGGCCCACCTGAAGAAAGGGGCCATAGAAGGGCTCAGTGTTGGCCTCTGCCATTGGCAGCCTGGGCACTTAGCTGGGCAGTAACCAGCTCAGCTTTAGTGATGAGAAGTCCCTGCTTTCAAACCAATGCACAGCGCCCATTCCTCTCTCCATGACCACTTGCATATGGCAGCACACGAGCAAGCACCAGGTTGCCTGGGCAAAGTGACTGCACAGCACGTTTAGCAAAAGTCAGCTTTCCTCCCGATAATCCATTGACACGGGACATAAATACTTTTATAAGCTGTGCTGCTCTTCTGTGACGAGACAGTTTACACTACAGCCTGAGCCTCGCAAATTGTTTCTTACTCAATGCCCCCCTCAGAACTGCTGGATTGCCCAAATATAGCAGAGCAGATCGGAACCGCAGGACCAAATTATCTCCAAAATCCAGAGACACCCCTCAAACATATGAATCTTTTTTTGTGGTGGGCGGCAAAAGGCTAATTAATTGGTTTTTCCCTTTAGAGGGACCGTTCCAGCATGCCTTAGACCTCTGGAGCCCTAGAAACTTTACCAGCCTGGAAAACCCTTGAAATTCCTTGAGGTTTATCTTCTTTGCCTTTCTGAGGCCTCTGGGATATTTGTTATTTCATTCTTAGTAGATCCAATTAATGTACTATCATCATGCAGTGGGCCAGTGTGCTGGTTGTAGCCACACTGGAACAATCCATGGCTACTTGGTGGGGCATCTGGGTGGCTCAATCCGCTGAGCATCCAACTCTTGATTTCAGCCCAGCTCATGATCTCAGGGTCGTGAGATCAAGGCCCTTGTACGGTTGTGAGATCAAAGCCCACTTTGGGCTGTGCACTCAGTGTGGAATCTGCTTAAGATTCTCTCTCTTCATCTCCCTCCACCCGTCCTCCTTCCTTGCTCACTATAAATAAATAAATAAATAATTCAAAAAAGAAACCAATACATAGCTACTTGACCAATGTCTGTAGGACTCTCTGGGCAAGGCTTGATCAGAGTTCCTTCACATTATAATATGGCAGGAATCAGGTGAGTTGACATAGTCTTGAGATAAGATTTGGAAGTGTATTGATCTCTCTGCCGTGTAAAGGGAAACTGTTGAAAAGGAAATTGAAACGTTAGCATTTGATATTCTCTAGCTACATACCAGATGCCAAGGGCTATGTTGATTTGCATGTGTGATTGGCATCATCACTTGATTAAATTTACAGTAAGCCAGTCATTTTCAAATATCCAAGTAGCTTTTGCATCAGGACACAGTGATTCAGATGGAATATGGTAGAAGTCATCCTCTTGCCCTCGTCTTTTATTCTTTGATGCACTCCAGGGAAGTGGTAAGCTTTTTAAACCCTCTGCTAAAGCGCTGGGTTTTCTGCTTGGTCCTTCCTATCATCATACCTCCTTGTTTCATGGATCAAAGGACAAATGTGAGGATTCAGCAGTGACTAAGAACAATTATTTCCATCATGTATTCTGAGCCTGGAGAAGTAACCACAGGATAAGCCTGTAACCTTACCGGACCCACTACAACATGGACTTGGGCTTCATCTCTCTTCTGTAAGCCTGCACTGTGACCCGGCAGACCATGCTGGCAATTTGGCTCTCCATGGATTATCATTAGTTCAGAGCCACTATCTAATAACCCTGAGTGGTCTAGGTATTTTCTTTCCCTTCAGACGTAGTCCTTTGGTAAATGGCTGAAGGATCTGGGACCTGATCACGCCCTAGCTCGCTGTGGTATAGCTATGAAAGGAAGTTTCCCAGCTCCTAACTATGAGGACATCTCATGGCTGTTAATATGTTAACTCAACATCATGAATATCTGCAAGAGGAATATGTGGGATTTCTCCAACTTATTTTGTTTCCAGGATGACGCTGCCCTAGATGGTCATAGGAGTGATGTGCACGGCTCACCTCTGTGCTCCCCCTGCCAGCTGACTACTTCAGGCCCTCACTTCCTCTCTCCTGGATGCACAGTTCTGAATTCCCATCTCATGGCACCCTGGGAGGGGGTGATGGATTGTGCAGTGTGGAGCGTGTTGCAAGTGATGTGTCATTTACTACTAATAAAGTTAAAATAAGCAAGTGATTTTGTTTTCTGATAAAGTACAGTGGTCGTCCCCAAATTAATGCCAACTTCAGTTACTTGCATGCCCTTATCTTTGAAGAGAGAAAGGGGCAGCTTACAGCTACTGTTAGAGCATGTCCATACCTTGGCAGTAAGTGGGGGCATTTGCCCAGGACATAGGCAGCAGCGGTGTGGATTGGGACCTGGCTAGCCCCTGGCTGTCATGTCCTTTCATACACAAGACAGCTTGAGCCTGTATCTTATACACTTTGCTCAGGCCAACACCTTTCCTCACTCCTCCCGAGTTTATTTGGCTTTCTGGTGGAGTTTTATTATCTTGGTCCATTTACCCTGTGGCCTGTTTCTCTTCAGGGAAATCTCAACCCTATAGCTACTGTTCTCTCTGTGGCCTCTCTTGGGGGCCCCCATAATCTCCCTTTAGAGATCCTTAGAAATGCAGTGTTGGTAGGCCTGGGAAAGAAGAGGCTAAAAATCACTGAATGTGCTCTTTCTCACCAACACATATTATTAACTCTGAAGCAAAGAAACCAATTCTAAATCATGATGCATGGGGCAAACCTACCCCAGATGAGGCAATCAGGGAAGACTTCTTGGGGGAGATGGCATTTAAGATGAGCCCTTCAGAAAGCATCAGGC
Source organism: Ailurus styani (assembly GCA_002007465.1). Classification (NCBI taxonomy): domain Eukaryota; kingdom Metazoa; phylum Chordata; class Mammalia; order Carnivora; family Ailuridae; genus Ailurus; species Ailurus styani. The sequence goes on along the minus strand of LNAC01000097.1, from coordinate 2,700,360 downwards.
ACACAGAAATGAAGTCTGCTGTGTTGTACAAATTTAGAGTGCACCAGTCACGTTGTATTTGTTGTGGAAGAGCATCCAGGCCAACAGACCTATGCAGAAGCCTTCATGGAAGTGGGAACTTGGTATAGTTGAAGACTGGAGAAAGGAAAAGAGGGAACAGAAGTCAAGTGTTTAATACTGGACGTATTAAGTTTGAGATGCCTGTTAGAAATCCAACTATTGTTGTTGAACAGGCTATTGGAAGCTCAGAAAAAGAAGTCCAGTCTAGAGAAAGAAATACGGGTATCAGCTTTGCACAGATCAGTATAGATGGTATCTCAAGCCAGAGAATAGAGGAGGTTGCCGAGAGAGAGCATATGGATAGAGAAGAGAAATGAAAGATGGGTATTGTTAGCATTAGCCATTAGACGGAGGAAGAAGAGTCAACCAGTGAGGTGGTTCATTTCCCACACTTGTTACATCTTCCTTTTGTCTCTTACCGTTGTCCGCCCCCCCCCCTGCCAACAGGTCTGCGCATCCTTTCAGTTCTGATGAGTCTCTCCCTCTGGCTGAGCCTTCTTGGTCCCTCTGGCTCATGGGATTAGTCTCTCCACCCTGTCTCTCTTTGCTACCTCCTCTGACAGTACCCACTTGTTGAATGGAATCCAGACTTTTTGGAATAATGTAACAGATCTGTGTTTTTCTCTTTCCCTTCTCCATAGGTGGAGTCTTGTGCTGCTTTAAGTCTCTACGTGGATTCACGGGATGGGGGAGTAGGATGGGAATGCTACTGGGCCCCCAACATCAGAATCCAGAGGGAGAGATAGAGCCTGGGCCATTTTTAAGACTTACAGGCTCAGCTATAGCTTCGTGACCTTTGGATAGTGGCTAGTCATGTGATTTCTAGCAAAATTGGCACTGATTTTTCAAAAATTGTTTCACTCATGTGTTTATTCATATTGATTATAAAAGCTGTACCAGCTCAAACTGGAAAAGAGGGGAACCATGAAGAAAAAATAAATTACCCACTATTGTAATAGCCAGAGATAACTGCTACTGATATTTAGTATATTTCCTTCCAGAATTTCTTTGTGTGCACACAGACACAGACCACACACACTTAGCATTGTTGAAGTCCTATGACATAAAAATTATGGTCTGTTTTCTCACACAGTATTATATCAGGAGCATTTTTTATGTCCTTGGAAAGCCTTTGAAATTAATTTTGAATGGCCACAGCATGTTTTGTTAACCCTTTAGTCAAAAGTTTGAACATGTCTGAGGTTTCCGTTACATATTGCTCAAATGCACTTCCGAAAGGTGTTAATTTATTCTTATGAGGGTGGCTGGGGAGAGCCTTTTTGCCAGCATTGTGCATCGCCACTTCTAGATCTGACCGGTAGAAGTAGAATTCCTCATGTTATTTTGATTTGTGGGTCATTGGTTGCTGTTCACTTGCACGTTTTTCATGTTTAAAAGTTTTTGGTACTTTCTCGGTGAATAATTATTCATCTGTGACCTTTGACAATCTTCTGTGGTTTAAAAACATTTTACTCCAGTATAAGTTACTAAAATAAAATTCATTCTCAAAGGCATAGTTTAATGAGTTTGGCAGTTGTGTCTATTTCTCTAACCCCAGCCATAGTCAATATATAGAATACTTTCAAGATCCTATAATTCTACTCTTGGCCCTTTGTAACCAACCCCTTCCTTCCCTGCCCTCAGCTCCAGCAACCACTGATCGTTCTCTGTCATTGTCACTAAGTTTTGGCTTTTCTAGGCTTTGTCATAAATGGAATCATACACGATGTACCCTTTTGTGTTTGACTACTTTCCTTACTTACCGTGTTTTTAAGATGCATCCATCTTGTTGCATATCCCAACATTTCTAAATGCCAAGGAGTGTTCCACCATATTTGTTTACCACAACTTGCTAATCCATTCACCAGTTGACAGATATTTGGGTTGTTTTCAGTTTGGGGTCATCATGGAAGATACTTTATAAACATTTACATACAATTCTTGGTGTGTAGACATGTTTCTATCTCTCGTGAGTGAATACCTAATAATAAAATTGCTGGATTGTAGGTTTGAATGTATGTTTACATTTATGAGACACTGTCAAACTGCTTTCCAAAGTAACTGTACTGTTTTGCATTTCCATCAATAACATGTAAGAATTCCAGATGCTTTACATCCTCTTTAGTGCTCGGTCTTGGCAGGCTTCTTAATTTTACCCATGCTAGTAGTGTGTAGAGGTATCTCATTTTGCTTTAATTTGCATTTTCCTGATGACTAATGATGTTGAGCCTATTTTCATGTGATTATTGACAATTCATGTATATTCTTTTTAAAAGTATATATACAGATCTTTTGTCCATTTTATTGGATTGTTTATTTTCCTATTATTGATTTGCAAAAGTTCTTTGTATATCCTAGGTATGAGTTCTTTGTTAGCTACGTATTTTCACATATTTACTCTCAGTGTGGCTTTTTCTCTTTTCATAACTCTGTATTTTGAAATATAAAAGTTTTTAATTTTTTTCTTCTACTATAGCTTAATTTTTATTTATTTATTTTTTAATTTTATTTTTTCAGTGATCCAAGATTTGTTGTTTATGCACCACACCTAGTGCTCCAAGCAATATGTTTGATGAAATATGTTTTATCTACTTAAAAATTTGTTATGGGTAATTTTTATGGGAGATCCATTTCTAGTCAATTTTTGTGTTTGGTGTGAGGTTAGTGTGGAGAGCCCTCTGTTTCTGTCTAGATAGTCAGTTGTTCCTGCATCATTTGTTGAAAAGGCTATCATTTCTCTGATGAACTACTTTGCACCTTTGTTGAAAATCAATTGACTATATAAATGTGAGTAGATTTCTGGACTCTAGTCTCTTCCATTAATCTATAGGTTAAGAACAAGAAGACTTGTTCTTCTCTTTCAAAATTGTTTGACTATTCTAGAGTCTTTACCTTTCTATACATTTTAGGATCAGCTTCTCAATGTTAAAAAAAAAAAAGCCTGCTAGGAATTTGATTATGATACAGTGGGGAGAATCGCCACTTTACCCATATTCAGTTTTCTACTTCATGGACATGGTATACCTTTCCACGTATTTAGGTGTTTAATTTACATTGTATTTAGTAGTCATGTGTCCTTATGCTCCTTTTGGTTCTGACACTTTCTCAGACTTTCCTTGTTTTTTAATGACCTTGCCAGTTTTGAGGATTATTGGTCAGATATTTTATAGAGTGTCCCTCAACTGGGATTTGACTGATTAGAGTGGGGTAATGTGTTTTTGGAAGACCACGGAGGTAAAGTGTCATTCTTGTCACATCATATCAAGGGTGCATAGTATTAATATGACTTGTCACCGTTGAAGTTGACCTTGATCGTGTGGCTTAAGATAGTGTCCTTTTATTTTCAACCTGTGTCTTTATATTAAATGTGCCTTTTGGGGTGCCTGGGTGGCTCAGTTGGCTAAGCATCTGACTCCTGACTTGGGTTCAGGTCATGATCTCCACTAAATGTGGAGCCTGCTCAAGATCTTCTCTCTCCCTCTCCCTCTGTCCCTCCCCCCACTACTGCTTGCACATGCACTCTCTCTCTCTCTCAAATCACCTTTTTTAATGGTCCTAGTGTTTACATTTCACTCCTTCATCTATTTTGAATTTATTTTAGTATAATGTATGGAGTGAAGATCTAATTTGATTTTTTTTTTTTTTTTGCTAGAGAGTAAGGTGATTTCTTAAACATAATATGTGAAGCTGATTCTACTTTTAATGGCAGGCGCAGTGTTTCCATTATAGAAAATTAATTTCTAAGTTGCCAGAATTTAAGGTGAAAATAGATGGTAATAACAAGCTATCAAAATCGTGGGCAACGTGGGGAAGGCAGGCGGGGAACAAACGATGAAACTTTGTTTTGTGTGTGAACAGCAGGGCGCTAGACCACTGTCTCAGTGTACTTATTGGTGTAGCCATGTATACCTAATGAAAATCAATCCGTCAATCAGTGTCTTTCTCATGAGTATACATATGGTACTAATAGCAGAATTATTAGTAATAACCATCAAGCATTCGGTGCTATCATCATAGTCGTGATCAAAGTCCTGTGTAAGTGTTAAATGCTAATAATATTAATCCTTAGTGATAAATGCTATAAAGGAAGGAGGCGCAGTGCTTTGAGACAGGCTAGTAGGCCAAAGGGCCCTGTTATGGAAATCAGAGAAGGCTTCCTTGAGAAAGTTATGAAAAAGTTGACCTTGAAAGAGGGGCAGAAGTCACTAAAGCATGGGAAGACTGGTAGGGAGTGTGGCAGTTGGCAAAAGGAGCAGCAAGTGTGAGGGACCTAGGACAAGGAAAAACATAACCCTTCGGAAGAGCTGAAGGGCCAGTATGGCCAGGTGATCCCATGTGTATTTGTGTGTGTACACACATGCACACCTCCACTTTCTTACCTGGCCTGCATCTGGTCCACACAAGGCCCCATTCCTTACAGCCACTAATTTTAGCCATCCAAAAAGGGTAGTCTGTCTTGTGGTATCTCCCACTTTTGCATCTCATAGCTGTTGTTTTAGGATCTCAGCCCAACTACTTTTTGCCACCCTGTTACGGAAGCGTGGGATGATGCTTCCTGGGGAAGTCCCATGGACGGTGGGGAAGGGTATGTGGTTGAACACTTGCTGGTGACCAGTACTGTGGGAGGGGATTTTTGATCTAGTAGCTTTCATCCTTAGAGCAACCCTCCCAGTAGATGACATTATTCTCATTGTATAGATGAGACAGATAGAGAATGAGAAGAGTGAGCGACTTGTCCGACACGGGTAAGGAGTTAAAGAGCAGGAGCTGCACCCCGGTCTTTCCGAGCTCCCACGGGGTTGCTCCCGCTGCCATCTTGCCTTGCCGAAGTCCCTGTACCCTGAGTCGTGGGCCACATTAATATTGCCAGTTTGCTCTTGAACAATTTTCCACTTACTTATTCTTGCTGAGATTTAAAATCTGTCCTAGTTTTCAACTGCTACCATAACAAAGTGCCACAAGCCTAGGGGAGAAATAGGGAGTCTGTTTCTTGCCTTTTCCAGCTTCTGGAGGCACCTGCGTTCCTCGGCACGTGGTCCTTCCTCCATCTGCTGTCTCCGCTTTGGCCCTTCTCCTGTCCTCACATCTCCTGTCTCATATCTCCTGGCCTGGCATCTTTTTCTGGCTACAGCTGGGAGAAATGCTCCAATTTTAAGAACTCCTGTGATTAGATTGGCCCACCTGGTCAAACTGGGTGCTCTCCCATGTCTGTATCCACACCCTTAATCACATCCATAGAGTCCCTTTTTGCCTTCTGAGGTCACACTTACAGATCCTAGGGATTAGGATGTGGACACCTTCCAGGCCTTAATTCTGCCTCCCACAGTGACTGAGCTCTCCAAATAGTGACTTTGAAAGAATTATATCATGGACATGAGAATTTTAATCATATTCCTTTGTTTCTTCCTTCAGTGTATGCTACTGCTAAGGGAATGCAGAGACATGGAGATATAGAGTCAGCTTGATTTTCCTTGCTTTCTAAAAGTCAATTTGTAGCACAATTTTACTGAATTATTTTGTTTGCCTTAGATTTGAAACTTCATATAAATTCATTGCTGCCATCTTTAATTCAATATTAAATACCTAATCCATGCAGCATTATAGAAAAAATGTTTAAAATAATATTTTTATTTTTTAAATCCAGATTTGGACTTAAAACCACCAACAAAATCAATTGGAAACAATTTCTGACATCACTTTCTGAGTCCCAGTGGTTGGAAGTCAACAGTACAGTTCCCCTGGCAAAAAGAAACAGGTATGTAAAAAAATAATAAAAGAACTAAATTTTGAAACCACATTGAGATACCACATTACACCAGTTAGTATGGCAAATATTAACAAGGCAGGAAGCAACAGATGTTGGAGAGGATGTGGAGAAAGGGGATCCCTCATATACTGTTAGTGGAAATGCAAGTTGGTACAGCCACTCTGGAAAACAGTATGGAGGTTCCTCAAAAAGTTAAAAAAAATAGAGCTACCCTGTGATCTAGCAATTATACTACTGGGTATTTACCCCCAAAGATACAGATGTAGTGAAAAGAGGGGGCACATGCACCCCAATGTTCATAGCAGCAGTGTCCACAATCGCCAAACTGTGGAAGGAGCCAAGATGCCCTTCAGCAGACAAATGGACAAAGAAGATGTGGTTCATATATACAATGGAATCTCACTCAGCCGTCAGAAAGGATGAATACCCACCACTTGCATTGACATGGTTGGAACTGGAGCGATGATGCTAAGTGAAGTAAGTCCAACAGAGAAAGACAATTATCATATGGTTTCACTTACTTGTGGAACATAAGGAATAGCGTGGAGGACATTAGAAGAAGGAAGGGAAAAATGAAGGGGGGTGGAATCAGAGGGGGAGACGAACCATGAGAGACTCCAGGGAATAAACTGAGAGTTTTAGAAGGGGATGGAGGTCGTGGGGATGGGGGAGCCCAGTGATGGGTATTAAGGAGAGCACGGATTGCATGGAGCACTGGGTGTTATATACAAACAATGAATCATGCAACATGACATCAAAAACTAATGATGTACTGTATGGTGACTAACGTAACATAATAAAAATTTTTTAGAAAGAACTAAATTTTAGTTATACATATCAGAATCAATAAAATGTTAGAGGATATCTGAATTCATTTTTTTGAATGACAAATTCATTTCATTGGATAATTATAAACTTTATGTAGCGATTTGCAGTGTATCAATTATTTCCCGTACAGTATTCTTATTTAAAATGGCCTTCAAGGGCACCTGGGTGGCTCAGTGGGTTAAGCGTCTGCCTTCGGCTCAGGTCATAATCTCAGGGTCCTGGGATCGAGTCCCACATCGGGCTCTCTGCTCAGCGGGGAGCCTGCTTCCCCCTCTCTCTCTGCCTGCCTCTGCCTACTTGTGATCTCTCTCTCTGTGTCAAATAAATAAATAAAATCTTTTTTAAAAAATGGCCTTCAACTATAAGGTGGGTATAACTATTATTTCAAGTTTCTAGATGAAAAAAATAAGACCATCAGGGTCTTAACTAGATCTTCTGCTTAGCAAGTGGAGGCAGAAATGGAGCTCAGATCTTCTAGGTATGCACATCAACACTGCCAACATTACACCGAGCTGTAAGTGTAAAATTGTGTGTAAGCATGTTTGGTTAAGTGTTCTATAGGAAGGAGCAACCCACGTTCACTTGTTTCCCAACCCCTCTCTGCGTGGTGTAGATAGCGTGGGTCGGGAGCGTTATTTGCCTTTAGTGCCGTTATTTCTGTTTTCATTCTAATGTCTATTATAACCTCAGATTTACATGATCACACAAACTGTGATGGGGCCCAACATGTAAGAAGGTACTTAATAATATGACATTTTAGAATTTAGGCCTTTGCTCAAAGAAGTGTTTTGTTGATGTTGGTGTATATCCTGCCTTGATCACCCTACATAAATCTTAAAGAAAAATACAGGCTTTATCATCTCAACACGTTCATTGAAAGCACTATGCTCTATTGTAAAGCAAAATATACCACAGAGTTAATTCCATTTCAGCAGGTCCTGTTCCTGTCTCAGGGATTTATGAATATTTGATGAACTGCCCTGGTTACCAGCCTTCTAGGTATTTAGAACTCCCTCCCCACCCCCTTCATCCCCCCTCCGTTCCTGGGATACAGCTCTCTGAGTTTACTTCTTAAGTGAAGTTACTTCTGTTTTGTTTTTTTTAATGATTTTCTTATCTGAAAGATAGGAAAGAATTAAAATGTGAGTTTTATTTACTTTGAAACAGTGATTCTCAACTGGGGGCAATCCCTGCCCCCCAGGAGACCTTCAGCAATTTCACAAGACGTTTTTGGTTGTCACAGCTGGGATGGGGGTGCTACTGGTATCTGGTGGGTGGAGGCCGGGGATGTCACTAAACATTCCACAGTGCATGAGACAGTAGCCCCCCCAAACACACCCCCCAGAGAAGTACCAGGCCCCAACGTCAGTGGTACTATAGAAGGTAATAATTCCTGCAGAAGTTTCCATTCCTGCCTGTGCCAGTGATCTGTAGAAACACTAAGCTCCAGTGAGTCACATGAGCAACTCAGACTCAGGAATTCTGCTACTTTATGTATTTCTTAGAGATGGTAGTAGGTGTGTGTGTTTATATGTTTTGGTACCACTGGAAAGAGCCAAGATGGCCGTGTGGATGCAGCAATAAAATCCCCCAATCGAATGTGAGAATCGTTCAGCTGATTCACTCTCCTTCTTTATTTAGTGGGAGATACCATCCTGTCTCACTGAACACTGAAAAGCAGAGGCCGACCAGGGCATCTGTAGATTGGTATCACGGGATGCTGCAGCCCCTTCTGATCATGGTGAAGTTGGCTTTGATCTCCAGAGGGGGTGGTCGTAGGCCTTCAGGAGCCCACGTGGGGGCTCTTGGCCCTGCGCTCAGGGCATGGATGGAAGAGGCAAGAAAGGGAGAGGGGTCTGATAATGTAGGTAGCCATGGCCATTGTCAACAGGGAAGGGGAGGTCGTGAAGGTCAACATTCCCACTACTTTACCACGGGAAGCGTGTGCCCTCAGTTATCATGTGGGTGAGTGTGCCCTAACACGCTGCCCGTACGCACAGGGAAGTGATGGTCTCAGCAGTGATCGTGCTCTCTTTCCTGGTCTCTCTCTCTCTCTTTTTAAAGAGAGAGAAAGAGCACAAGCGAGTGGGGAGGGGAAAGGCAGAGGGAGAGGGAAAGAGAGAATCCCAAGCAGGCTCTACGCTGGGCTGAATCTCATGACCCTGAGATCATGAAGCTGAGATCTTAAGCTGAAATCAAGAGTCAGACACCTAACTGACTCAGCCACCCTGGTGCCCCTTTCTGGACTCTTTTGAGACCAAAGACACAGACTGGCAAGATGGCCGGCCACAGTTAGCCGGCTACGCTAAGCCAGCCACGCTAAGCCAGACGCGGTTAGCTGGCATGGGAAGAGGGGAGTGATGGCATAGCAAGGCTAATGGCCTCCACACCCTCTCCCTGTTAGGCACCGCGCCACCCGAGTGGCAGGTGAGTCTGCACAAGCACATGACACTTTCAGGAAGAAGAGCCATCCACAAATAAAGCATCACAATAGTTGATAGTAGTCAGGTCCTTTTGGTTTTTTTCGTTTGTTTGTTTTTGTTTTTGTTTTTTTTGCATTAAGAAAGAACAAAGTACAAGAACATGACCTTCTTCCTGTTTTTCTCTTCCTTCTATAGCATCACCTCTAGAAATCAATCGTGCAAGGAAAATATTACCACAAAGTTATCAGGACACGAGGATCACTATACGTCGTTGAAGAAAGCACTCCTGATCGCCAATGCTGTAAGAGTTTGAAACTCTTCTCTGGGGAAAACCTCAGTTTCGCAGAATGCGAACACTCAGAACAAGGCCAATAAAAACTGTATATTCATTCATCTATCCAGCCAACAAACATTTTTTGAGCTCCTGTTATATGCTAGGAATTATTCTGAGTGCTTAAGGCAATAAGGCCTGACCTCTGGAGTCGGGTGTGTTTGGGGGGGGATCCGAGGACATACAATGAGCTGTCCCCCAGGGAGGGAGACGCCCGGGGATGAGAACAGAGCATGGCAAGGTCATTAAGGATGCAGTGACTGCCCATCGTTCCCCTTTTAGTGAGTCATCCCAACCTGTTGAACCTTCCCCACCCCAGCCTAGACCGTGTGGGGTCATAACAATGTGTAGCCCATCCCAGGAACATTTTCTTAGTTCCAAAGAGCCTCTTTCCTACTTTAATTATCCTGCAGAGAGGAGGCTAATTCATGAATTTGTAACTTGCTCAAAATGTTAGCTCCTGTCCCAATTTAATGTTTATTTTAGAAAGCATTTGGATACTTTTGACACATGTGATGTTTCCCACATTTGTTATTTACTAAGTACATTCAATAACTGAACCTAGTCAGTCTGGAGGGGTCCAGTGACTTGCTTTGCCTCAGACTCAAGTATGACTGTGTATAAACAAGGAGGTAGTTGGCCTCAGCGGCAGCCTTCATGTAAAGCACCCACAGGGCAGTGTTCTGGGGAGGAGCCCACGTGGCCCGGAGGTGCACCTCAAAGTTCAGGGGTTGTTCTGTGCTGTAGACCCCTCTCCTCTGTCGATCCAGAATGCCATCGCCTAAGGTTTCTGAGCATAGCGCAGACTCAGAGATTTGGGGTTCTGTTTTCTAGGGGGGGCATTTCAGCTAGCCCACTTGTTCTAGTTATTCTTTAGACATGACTTGGTCTCTTCTACTGAATAAACGAAAAGATCGCGTGCTTACGACGTACCAGGTACTGTCCGCAGTGATTTACTTGTCCTCACTCACTCCAGCCTCTCGGCACCTCTGCAAGGTAGACACTGTGATGATGTCCGTTTGATCCTTTCATTTTGTCTGTATTCGCCGAGGAAAGGGAGCGTCAGTAGGAAGTCCCCAGCCGGAGGCTCCCAGCTAGTGAGTGTTAGAGCCAGGGCTCAAACCAGCTGCTCCGGAGAGGCCCACAGTGCCCTGGGCAGAGCGGGCTAGGCCTCCTTTTAGAGATAAATGGAGGCTTCTGTGTGTTTACTCCCCTCAGCACCTAGTGTGGTATTTTGAAGTAATTTAATTAAGAATAGTGAAATCTCATCTCTGTTAATGGAGGACTATAATCAGGCTAACCACTCCAAGTATTGGACTATTTAACAGTCATTGATGTACTGTTCCGCAGACAGAACTGATCAGCAAACACGTCGTGCGGGTGAGGAATGGAGGGCCTGTCCCACGCTGGGCCGGGCCGTGGGCACTTAGACTGAACACATAGATGAGTAATGCAAAGACACTGCCAATGCTGAGCTCACACTCTGGAGTGTCACGGAGCAGCGGTGACCATCAGATGCCTTAGAGTTGCAGAGTGTGTGGTTGCCAAGTGGGACTCCCAACCCCCACCCCCGACCATGTGCCTTGGTCTTGGGCACATTCTGAAACCTGGAAGGAGGAGAGCAGAGGGAGAGAGCCCGGAGGAGGCAGAAGAGGGCATTTTGCCCAGCTGCAGAGGACAACAGTGGGAAGCAGGTCCCTCTTCCGCTGTAGAGAGGGGTGTAGAATTATTAAAGCAGGAAAGACTGCTTTAGATCTGCTCTAACTCATGCATCCCAAGTACCTTGCCACCTTCCCTCTGAGTGGACCCGGTCACCTTCATCACTTACATTTAAACCTGGTGTGGCTCCCTGTCTATCCACCCAGAAACAATTCGTACCCTGCCTTTTCATCCACTCTTATTCTGTGTTATTATCTGTAGCTCACATGGTATTCTAAATAGAAAGTCCAGAATAATCTTCCAGAAGATATTAGAATTAATAATAGAATTTAGAAGGTCATTGGATACAAAGTCAGTATTCAAAGATCAATATTTTTATAAGCTACAATAAGCAATTAGAAAAGGAAATTTTAAAATATCATTTCTAACAATATCTTTTTAAAAATCAAATGCCTAGAAACAAAGTAAGGAATATGCAAGTTCTCTACATTGAGGACTACAAGGATTACTTATAGAAATAATAACAATCCTTTACAAACTTTTAGAAAATATAAGAGGAAGGAATGCTTCCCAACTAATTCTCTGCGGCCGATATTACCCTAATACTAAAGCCAGACAAAGGGACCATGAGAAAAGAAAACTAAAGACCGATATCCTTCATGAATACTGTTGCAGAAATTCTCAGCACAGTATTAGTGAACCAAATTCAGCAACATACAAAAAAGATTAAATGCTGGGGCGCCTGGGTGGCTCAGTGGGTTAAGCCTCTGCCTTCGTCTCAGGTCATGATCTCAGGGTCCTGGATCGAGCCCCACATCGGGCTCCCTGCTCATCAGGGAGCCTGCTTCCTCCTCTCTCTCTGTCTGCCTCTCTGCCTACTTGTGATCTCTCTCTCTCTGTCAAATAAATAAATAAGATCTTTTTTTTAAAAAAAAAAGATTAAATGCTGTGACCATGTGGGATTTATCCCAGGATTGCAGGTTTGGTTTGACTTCCAAAAAATCAATTAATAGAGTACACAATATTAATAGAATTAAGGATAAAACCACAAGATTATCTTGATAGATGCAGAAAAAGTACTTGAAAAATCCAACACTGTTTCATGATAGCAATTTTCAACAAACCAAGAATAGCAAGGAAGGGGGCACCTGGGTGGCTCAGTCATTCAGCGCCTGCCTTCGGCTCAGGTCTTGGTATATATCCTCTAAATTAAATTTTCCCTAAGACAATCTTATATCCTTTTCTGATTTTGGACCCCAAAGTAACAACTGCAGTTTATTCACTGCTTTATGGCTTAGCCCCTTTGTCCCATTAACAGTCACGGTGTCTCTCTGTGAGAGAGGTAGGGGTTCTTTATTTCTCTCGTTTTTCCAGTAAACAGTATCTTTTCATTTTGATATTTAATTTGCTTATTGGTAATTTTTTATTCTGGGGGAAGGATTTGCCTCACAGTATTTTGCTTATAATATGTCTTCTTTATGCAGCGTGGCTGAAATTTTTCTTGCTAAGTAATTGTCCATTTACGTAATAGATGAGGTTGGTGGGAGTGAAAATAAGCATAATTAATATTTTTAGTAAATTGGCAAGTTGTAATTGAATTGCCGGGAAATTGTGTGCCCTCTGCTGCTGAGGCCCATAGCCCTCAGGTGGGGATGGGGAGACAGGAGCTGTGAGAGCCAGCACTTAGCCTGTCTAGAGGTGGCAGTCAGCCTGGGGCCTGCAAGATTGGCCTCTTTCCTCACTTGGGCCCATCTTCTGCCCATGTCCTGATAGTCGAACATTGTGGGAACGGCCCCTGGAGAGTTCCAGCATCCGCCTGCACCCACCCAACACACTGCTCTTGGCTCCCAGTGTTCCCTAGTGACCACCACCCAAGGGACTCTTGCTTCATCATAATTCTGTTTGGCCAGTGCTTACTCTTTGTTCAGTGATGCTTATTAGTATATATAATGCTTTTCCTTCCTTTTCCCTTTTTTAAAAAAATCCCCTTATATACACTCTCTCATGCTCAGAAACCTGATGGACAGATAACGGGGGAAGAATTGCGACGTCTTCTAAATTGCATGGTTGTAAAAATCAGTGATTCAGAATTCAAAGAACTGATGCGAACACTTGACCCTGGGGACACTGGACAGGTCAATATCTACACGCTTATCGACCTGCTTGAAGAGAACCCTAAGGTGAGTTTTATGACAACTCCATGTTTGATTTTCTGTTGATGGTGGGAAACTTTAGTATTCTTAGTGAAATCAGAGACGGTAGGTGAAATAGTCTTAAATAAAGGACTTGATGTTTTTCAGCTGGGTTAATTTTTATTTTTTAAAAAAGATTTCTTTATTTGAGAGAAAGAGAGCGTGCACACTTGTGTGTACACAGGGGGAGGGGCAGAAGGAGAGGGAGAGAGAATTTCAATCAGACTCTGCACTGAGCGTGGAGCCTGATGCAGGGCTCAATCTCATGACCCCAAGATCGAGAGTCAAAATCAAGAGTCAGATGCTTAACAGACTGAGCCACCCAGGTGCCTCCAATTTTCGTTTTAAGTAAGAGTTAACTATTTGAGTTGTTTGATTTTAACTCTCAGTATCTAACTCTTATTGAAGGGTGATGTTTGGCGTTTCTGGAAACTCCTGGGATAGAGCACTACGTGTGCAGGACGTACCTGCTCTCTGCAGCATGCTGGCAGTGCCCCTTCTGCAACCGTATCTTGCATGGGCATGTTTGTGAATTACTCCTCTGGTTCTCATTAATATTTTTAGAGTTTTCATGTTAGTTCCCCATGTTAAAAAATAACTACTTATTGCCTCTGGTGATCCATACTTGCTTTTTGAAAAGTTGACAGAGTCTTATTATTAGAAACACTTTTATAACTTTAATAGCGATTAGCACTCGAATGTTTTAAGAACTTTTAAAAAAATTAGATCAGTGTCACGTAATGCATGCGATAGGTACTAACAGATTCTTTTTGAAATGTTTGTTAGAGATTTCCTTTCGCAGGTACAAGTTAGTTTTTCACTAATACTATGATTTCCTGAGCACCCACCTTGTGCAAGGTGGTGACCACATCCTAAACCAATGTCATTCGGTCCTTCTTGAACCCTAGTTCAAAAGTAAGTCCCAGGGTCCTCACACACAGAAAAGAACACTTGTACCTCTTCCTGAACTCTGTTGTGTTACTCCTGAGAATTATGGCCTCTGGCTGTCACAGCAACCCTGCACACACCTATCTTTTTTCTCTAGAAACAAAATATGGACATGTAACAACCTGCTCTCCACGTGACAAGTGGCACAATCTTGGCTTAATACAAACCACGTCCTGTCAGCCACCATGCGTAAAAGCCTCAGGTGGCTGTCGGGGCTCTAGGAGAAAGCAGGTCTTCCTAACCTGGCTGGCAAGGTGCCCGTGTGGTCCAGCCCTGCTGACTGGCTCCCGGCATCCTTGTGGGCCATGTGGGCTCGGGTCCTCAGGTGCCCCCAGGTCCCTCCTGCGTCCAGGGCATGCTTGCCGAAGTTCTGGCTAGGATTCCCTTCTTGATCCTCGGCAGGTCTCAGCACACCCGCTGTCTTCCCAAGGACCCTCCACGACACCTCTGCTGAAGCCTCTCTGGTGGCCCCTGGCCCCTGCCGGCCACAGTGTCACAACTTGGTCATTATGTGGTCACGCCTCCACGAAGACAGAGATCATTCTGTTTTCACTGCCCGTTGTACCCGTGGGGCTAGCCCACTGCCAGGCTCACTCACAAAACAGTGCAGCGGGTGAATGAATGAACATACAGGAATGAAGGAGAAAAATGAGAAAACACGGTTATGTGAATAGAAGAAAATGAAAATCACCACTAGCTCTAACACGGAGGGATTGTTACCCACTGGTGGACTTCGGGGTCCGATCTTCAGAGCTGTGTTCCAGAACGCACCTTGTTTTCAGCCTTATTGCGGCATAACTGATATACAAAAGCAGTACATACTTAATGTATGCAATTTGAAGATCGGATGCATACTTTCATGTATGATATCTATTTTATTTTAAAACGAGATCCTCTAATTAATGCCTTTTTAGTCAGTGCTATCCCTTACTCGCGTGTCCTTAACACTGTCAGGAAAAATTCTGCTGTATGATTTTAAAAGATACAGAGTAACTATTCCCTGTTGTAATCTGCATGTTCTTTTTTTTTTTTCTCTTTTATAAATCTTGCTACAGTGGATACTGTAGAGCCTGCTTTTTTGGACCCTTCTATGATTATTCCTACACATTTCTAAAAATGAGATGATTGGGTCAAAGAATATACATTTTGTTCTTGAAATTATCTTAATTATTTTAAAAGAGGAATGTATGTGTAAAGTACAAAAAGCAAAAGATGCAAAAGGGAAGATGGTGAAAAGTAAGTTTTTCTTCCAGGCTCCGTTCCCTTGCCAGGGGAACAGACTCCCCAGAGGTGGTCACTCTTGCACCAGGGCGTGTAGGTTATCATTTTGTCTGTTACCCAAGGGGTACCTCGTCAACACTCGGAATTGGCTTCCTTTTTAAATTTTTACCATTCTGAGAGGCAAAAACGCCACCTCATTATTCTTTTATTTTGCATTTCTTTAAGCCAGGTGATAGATTTTTTTGTGTGTTTATTGTCCTTTTTTTTTAATAAGTGCAAGTTAAATATTATGATCCCCATTTCCAGATGGGGATCAGGGAGCAAACTCAATTGCTCACGATCTCAGAGTTAACTGGTGAATCAAGGGCAAAGCTGACAGTCTGTGTCTGTCTGCCTCCAAAGCTCCTACTGCCTTGAGAAGTGACTAGTACCTACACACTTTCTCTTTCCCAATTAAATACGAAAACTCTCCTCCTGCACAGACACCTCTGCACCTCTCCTCCTGGCTTGGGATTCGGTAAGTAACACTTTCTGGTGCAGTCTCAGGATGCCACCACCCACGCTACAAAGGTGCCGCTTGGTAAATGTGTTTGTTTTTTGTGTTAGGTGGAAGAAATTGTTCAGGACTCGATTACTAGGAATCTCCAACCTTTCTACAAAATGCTACAGTCATATGACCTTGGAGACACGGGGCTCATTGGTCGCAATAATTTCAAGAAAATCATGCGCATTTTCTGCCCGTTTTTAACGATCGAACATTTACTGAAGTAAGTGTTTTGGTAATGAAATTGACTCGGGTCATGTTTTTCATCAAGTCTTTCTAATCCTGAAACTTTCTCTATGTGTGTTTGCAGTATCGATGGGGAGTATTGATAATTGCTATTTACTGGGTCCTTATTAACCCAGGACATGGGTCGAGAGTTTGGCACGTACTCTGTGATTTAGTGCTCACGACAGCTACGGAAGGTGGCTGTTACTCCTTTCCGTGGATTGGGATGCCAAGGTCTGAAGAAGTGAAATCCCTACTCACAGGCACGGAGCTAGGAGGCCGTGGAGTGCCGCTACCTCCCAGGGCTCTGCTCCTGTGCTCTTAATCCTGACGCCAGTCCACCTCCCGGGGTGCCTGGCTACCCATCAGCCATCCTGTAGAGAGAGGCTGGAATTACAGCTGTGTTTTACTTTAGTTTAAAACTTGCCTCATGGGGCACCTGGGTGGCTCAGTTGGTTAAGCAGCTGCCGTCGGCTCGGATCATGATCCCAGGGTGCTGGGATCGAGTCCCACCTTGGGCTCCTTGCTCAGCAGGGAGCCTGCTTCTCTCTCTGCCTCTGCCTGCCTCTCTGCCTGCTCACGCTCTCTCTCTCTGACAAATAAATAAAATCTTTAAAAAAATAAAATGAAATAAAACTTGCCTCGTGGGGGCTGAGCGAAGCTGGAAGGCGACAGTAAGCTTAAGAGAAAGAAGAGCGCAGTGCCTTGAAGGCCCCTGTGGGTCTCCCGCCAAGTGTCTTGTTCACGTGCTCACAGCTGCCCGTGGGACACAGAGCCCACTTGCTTCCCTCTCCGCAGTGAGCTTGAGAACCTGCGGCTGGAACCCTGCTTCCCCTGCCACCGCCCAAACGTCCTGCCGTGTGCTCCAGTTTGTCATCCAGGACTCGCCCTTACAGACTGTTTGGTCCATGCTTCGCGCCCTGGACAGTGATCTGGGAGATTAGGGGAAACCCATTAAACCGCAGGGAAGAATTGGGTCCTTCTCGTTGGGATCTTAAAAGTCTTGTATCCGTTGCTTTCGATGACATCACATTGATTTCAGGTGACATAGCCAATCTACCGGTAGTCGTTGGCCACTCGAGTCTCCTTTCTGGGAACGTTCATGTTTCGTTACCCATTTTTCCTGTGGTTGGTTTTGGCAGGAGAAGAAGGTTTAGAGGAGGAGGGTGAGGCCGAGGCGTCCGTGAGCAGAGCGGTACACAGAGCTTGGTGTTTGCGTTCATCCATGTACCGAACGTTGGCAGAAAGGCCAGCTTGCCGGAGTGTGGGGGAGAGATAGGTGGCAGCAAGTCCAGAGAGAATGCTCCAAAGGGGGCTCAGGGGGCCTGGGTGGGGCCAGGGGCGAGTGTGCAGGGGCGTCAGCTGCCTCGGCCTTTACGTGCAGTCGAGGGGAGGGGGACCCACGCGGCAGTTCAGTTACTCCTTCACTTCGTCTTTCACTCCCTGGGTGTTATTAGGGAGTGCCTACTGTATACCTGCTCTCTTATACAACCAGTTAACAGAAAGCCCTTTATTTGCAGGGTGCTGTAGTGTGGGGGAAAGAGAAGCAGACAAACCCAGCATGGCCTGCGAGCGCAGCTCTGGGGGAACTCGGAGGAGCACTCACTTACCGCTGGGCAGGACAGGAGGCGGGAAGCTTCTCGGATGTGATGCTTGAGCCCAGAGGGAAAGGGAAGGGCATTTCAGGATGTAGGATAGTGGGGCAAAGCCCAGAGAGCAGGCGCACAGCTGGCAAGTGGCAAGCCCTGTAGGCAGTTATGGGGGGAGGAACAGCAGGGAGATAGATGATGCTGAGGGACAGACGGGGCCAAGCTAGAACTGCTGTGTGTACCCAACTAGGGAACTGGGGTCATCTGGCCTTCTGGGGTACCCTGGCCTAGGGTACTGGTTCCCTATCAGCAGCTGAGAATCATCTGGAGAGCTCTGAAAATCCAAACGCCCATGCTGTGTCTGCAGGCTAGGCCAGGCACTGTCATACTGATGTCCCCACCGGCTCTGATATGCAGACATGATGGAGAAGCGCAGCCCAGGGGGCGAGGAGCCTGTGAGGTGCCCTTCGATGGGGCGGGGCACAACGTCAGATCTGTGCTCTGGAAGGGTCGCTCTGGCCCCAGTGGGGAGAAAGCACTGTCACAGGGAGAGAGGACAGGGACAGGTGGGTGGCACAGGGGTGGCAGTGGCACGGCAGGAGGCAGCTGCTCTGCGATCAGCTGGACAGAAGGACAGGACTCAGGGACCCTGGACCTGGAGGTGATGGGAGAGGGGGCAGCCAGAGGCAGTGGGCAATGGCAATGGCCCAGTTAGGAAGCACAGAGGAGTAAGCAAGTCGAGTGAAAACTCCAGCAGGAGGCTCGCAGAGGACGTGTGCACAGACTCGATTCTCCTAACGCCGACAGCCTGAGCCTTCAGTCAGCAAGCGTCCATCTGGGCACAGGTAGTAGACCATCTGAGGCGAGAGGGTGAGGGTAGGAACTGGCAGAACACCACCAGCTCATCAGTGACCTGGCGGAGAGGCGGAGAAGGTCAGGGTGATGGCCCAGAACCTGCGGTGCGGGGGCCCAGGGAGGAGGAGGAAGTCAGCGGTCCGGCAGCTTGCAGGAAGCCAGGGGATAAGCACTCACACTAATTGTAGCTATAGCCTTAGCAAGCAAGGCCTCGGGAAACGGGCAGGCTGGAGCAGGCCCCACAGGGCGGGAGGGTCAAGGTGGACCCAGCAGGTGCCAGTGAGCTTGCAAGGAGTGTGGGAAACGCAGTGTGGAGGAATGGATTCACTCCTGAAGCTCTAGTACCCGGGCTGGAATATTCCCCGGGGCACGCTCAGGGCTCCTTAAGTGCTGAGTGAGGGAATGAATGAAAGAGTAAGAGAATGAATGAGCGAGGGGGGAACGAATGAATGAACGAATGAGAGAAATCTAGTGGGTTGGTCATGCAGGTAGTTGGGTATTTGAGATGGAAGCCTCTCTAATCCACTCTCCACAGTGCAGCCAGGCTTATCTGTCTCAACTACAGATCTGATCATGTTAAAACCCCTGCTGAGAACACCCCGGTGTCCCACTGCCATCAGGAAAGCATCCAGATGCTTTTAAGAGTGGCTTCCCAGGCCCCTCATGATCCTCGCACCCTCCCGAGCTCAGGCTGCAGCCAGGCTGCCTGGGTTTACAAACCCCAGCTGAGCCCTGAACTAGCTGTGCACCTAGGCAAGTCACTTACCCACTCTGAGCCTCCATTTCCTCGTGCAACGTTACTTAAGAGAGTATGGTAAGGCTCAAAGGAGAGCCTAGACGTAGAGCCCACCACTGGGCACTGGGCTCAAGAAACACTTGCTTCAGCTGCTGCTGCTCTTCACTCAGCATAGACTGAACTGCTTTCCATTTCCTGAAAACCCTGAGCTCTCTCCCCTCCGCGCTTCTGGATGGCCTGTTCCCTCGGTTCCAAATGCGCACTCTCCTGGCCTCCTGGCTCCCCGGGGTGGGGGTTGTATAGTCCGTTCACAGTGGTAGCTGTAATACTCAGCACGGTGCTTAGCACCTGGCAGCATAAATATGTCCTGAAGCAGTTAGATCAATGGCCAGTACTTCCTGAAGGTCCCTCGCTGTGCGCCAAGCAGCCACAGGATAACCGTGTGTGACTATCACAGCTGCGGCTTGTTGGGCCCCTGGACGAACAGCCAGTCCCAGTGTGAAGGCTTTCTGTGGATCCTCTTAATCCTGGTGTGATCCTTTGAGGTGCGTGTATTTTATAGACAAGGACACTAAAGCAGAGAAAGGGTGGGGTGCCCCCAGGTCAACAGTTCTCAATCCTTGAGTGGGTTTAAAAATTATCGGGGACCTCAAAAAATTTCCATTATATGGAGTGTATCTATCAGTACGACTGGATTGGAAATTAAAAGTGAACATTTGAAAAATGTTATTGCAGAAAATGAACGTGTATTCCCTTATTGGGTTTCCCTGTAGGCTCAGGGAAAACATGGTGGTTTCAAAACCATGACTTACTGGATGATAAGGAGGTTACAGAAGTTACAGCAGGTGTCACCAAAGGTGACTGGTAAGGAACTAGTGAAGGGCTGTAAAGAAACTAAGCAAATCTCTGAAAACTCACTCCAGCTCCTCATTTATACCCAAAACATTTTCACACCTTAGAAAATGTTAGAAAATGCTTTCCCAAGCCACGTTCCATCAGTGGTCACATGTCATTGAAGCCTCTGAAAAGCATACTGTGTGTGTGTGTGTGTGTGTGTGTGTGTGTGTGTGTGTGTGTGTGTGTGTGTGAGAGAGAGAGAGAGAGAGAGAGATGCAGGGCAGAAAAGGCAAATGAGTTCCCAGTATCCATATGAAAATGGTTTGGGCTTCCCTGGTGTCCTGGAAGGGGCCACAGGCCACACCTCGTGAATGCTGCCTTCGCTCATGGAGCTGTGAAGTCTGGAGCTGATGTTTAAACCCACGGAGGCCGATTCCAGGGCCTGACCCATAGCCACTGTGCTCTGTTGCCTTGTGTATTCTCATAAATGTGTGGAATTTTTGTTTTGGTTCCCAGGCTTTACTAAGTTTGCTACGATGTGTGTGTGCAACTTTTATGACTAGAAGAATACTAACAAACAAAATGCTGGAGGGAAAGGTAGTTCTTGTCATATTAGTGATTGCCTACATTTTTCTAAAATATTTGCCTATGCCAAAATTCCAGTATAGGTACTTCCACAGCTCCACCCCAGAACCTGCAATTAAAAAAAAAAAATTCTTTTTACATTTGTTATATCTTTATTACAGTATTCTTTACAAACTATAAACTGCACATATTTATTTATTTAAGATTTTATTTTTTTAAGATTTTATTTATTTATTTGACAGAGAGCGATCACAAGTAGGTAGAGAGGCAGGCAGTGAGAGAGGGGGAAGCAGGCTCCCTGCTGAGCAGAGAGCTGGATGCAGGGCTTGATCCCAGGACCCTAAGATCATGACCTGAGCCAAAGGCAGAGGCTTAACCCACTGAGCCACCCAGGCGCCCCAAGATTTTATTTATTTTAAAGAGAGAGAGCTCAGAAACATGTGCATCTGAGCTGAGGGAGGGGCACAGAGAGAGAATCCCAGGCAGACTCCCCGATGAGCACAGAGCCCTATGCAGGGCTTGATCCCAGGACCCTGAGATCATGACCTGAGCCAAAATCAAGAGTCGGATGCATAACCAACTGAGCCACCCAGTGCCCCTAAACCGTACATATTTGAATGATATGTTTGCGCCTCTCCATCGTGCATATACATCCATGAAACCATCACAAGCTATCAGTCAAGATAGCAAACATTTTGCTCCCCCCACCCCAAGCTTCCTTGTGCCCTCCTGCGATTCATTTCTTCCACAGCTCCGGCAACCACTGATCTACACTCTGTCACTGCAGACAACTTTGCATTTTCTAGGGTTTTATATCAACGAAAGCATGCAAGATGTTCTCTTTTTGTCAGGCTCTGTTCCCCAAGCGTAATGATTTTGAGATTTCATTCACGTTGTTCCCTGTAGGCACAGCTGGTTTCTTTTCATTGCTGGGTACTATTCCATTCCTTACCTCGGCTTGTGGAGCGACTCATCTGGTGGACATTGGATTGTTTCCAGTGTTTGGCTCTTACATGTAAAGCTATAGGTATTGGGCAAGTCTTTGTGTAGACATATATTATCTTGGGTAGATGCCCAGGGGTAGAAGGGCTGGTTCCTCTGGGTGAATGTATATTCAAGGCACAGAGTCTGGGTGTCCTCCAGAATGGTTTTGCTGTTCCACGCCTCACCAGCCGTGGGAGAGAGCTGTGGATACTCCCATCCTTGTCAGCTCTTTGTAGCGTCGGTCCTTTTAACTTTAGCCAACCTAATGGGTGTGTTCTAATGTTTAAAATTCAGACTCTGCAGTAAGTTTCAGGATATTGCTTCAGGAAGAATCCTTTACAAGAAGCTTTTGGCGTCCATGGGAATTAGTGGCCCTCCCACCGTTTCTCCAGTTCTTGGTCCAAAGGGTCAGCTGTTAAGTGAACGTTTTCAAAAAGAGGAGCAGCGGCAGTTGGAGGTTTCGGAGAGGTAAAGCGAAACAAAATGCTAGCGCACCCTGAGACCACATGCCTGTCGTGGGTTAGGTGGTTAGTCAGTATCTGTTGAGTGAGTGTTGTAAAACTTTATTATTTAAATGAGGAAAAATGGCAGACTATGAATACAGTGATGAGGGTCGGGGGAGTTGAGAGCAAGCAGAGATCTTTGGGATGATTGGGTGGACTGGTAATTCTGGAAGCAAAGGCACTGAGCTCCGAGGGGTCTGGGGACTGGCCTCGGGTTATTCACAGACTTGGTGGCCATGCTGGGTTAGGAACCCAGGACCTTCAGGAAACAAAACAGATGAACGTAGGGGAAGGGAAGGAAAAATAAAATAAGATAAAAACAGAGAGAGAGGCAAACCATGAGAGACTCTTAACTCTAGGAAACAAACTGAGAGCTGCTGGAGGGGAGGAGGATGGGGGATGGGGTAACTGGGTGGTGGGCATTAAGGAGGGCACGGGATGGAATGAGCACTGGGTGTTATATGCAACCGATGAATCGATAAAGTCCACCTCTGAAACTAATAATACACTATATGTTAACTAACTTGAATTTAAATAAAAAATTTAAAAAGAAAAAGAACCCAGGACCCTCGGCTCCCAGAGAACCCGTCTGCCACCCAACCATTCCATGCCTGCGTTCACATTTGTTCTTTTCCAGAAACTTTGACTCCTTACCACCGTTTAATATTTATGGCAAAATACACGCATTAAACCAGTTAACATCTTCTGACATGAGTGATAGAATTATTCAAATGATCACCAAATTGAATTGTAACAATAAAATATGCTTAGCAAATCTGTTAAACATTGGACTGATGAATATTCTAGCCCGTCCTCATTTTGGAAAATATAGGTTTAGTCTAATGAAAAGATATTATTTTAACTTGCGAGTTCATAGCTTATGATAAATCCACAAGGAAAGGTAAAATGTAGACCTATTCAGCAGGCTTCACTCTGTCATTTCCCTTTAAAAAGTTCTTAAGTATAGAGCAGTGGGAATATTTTAATGTTATGCTAATGAAATTTGAATATCTGGGCATTTCCGTGGGAGCTGCTTTATAAATGGGCAGAAAGATGGTATTTTAAGAGAAAGGTGAAATATTCTGTGATGAGATGTGTCTGCCTCCTAAAACCAGTGGAAGGAGTAATGGCAATTAGGCGTTTTATAAAATTTGGGCATTCCCGGAGAGCTCTTCAAAGCTGAAGGCAGACACAGCAGGAGAGAAGGCCTTTCTCTGCTCTCCCCTGTGCCCCCCGCCCACTCCCGTGGGGTCCCAGAGACTTAGGGACAGCTGAAGAAATAATTATGCTCGATCGCACACACACATACCCCGACACACACATAGCACATCCATAAAATCTAGATTTTATAAATTTGCTCGACTGCATGAATCAACTTGGAATAATTGTGAACTTTCCTTCCTTCCCACGAATGTTTGATGACTTTTTTGGCCTAGTTACCACAAAACAGCCTGTCTTGTGGTTAAAGCTTTGTCATGGGCTCCGACTTTTCCTTTTCCCAGTTCACACAAATACTTACTTTTCCCCACCATATCCCGTCACATGCCCTATTCAGCCAGCTCCAAGCGCAGTTGGAAGCCCTAGCCCGGGGATGAGTGTACCCGGGGCCCTGAAGCTCCCCGCCCTGGCCTGCCGCCCCATACCAGCACCCCATGGAGAGCTTTCTCCAGAACCCACAGCCCCCAGCGAGTAGGAATTCTCAAGCCACACCCTCTGTCTGCGGTCGGGGAGAAGAGGGTGGTGGCCCTCCTGGTTGTCCTGGGTTGAATCCAGATGGTTCGAGGTCTCTAGGAAGCACTCTGATGCGTCTAAATGCTTGATCGTGGTTTTAGAACCAAGCCCACCGAGGACAGAAGCACCCTGCCCAAGAATATGACCAAGGATGAAGTGACTGGAAAACTCGAAAACCATATACGGCAGCGGGACCCAGCATTCAGAAAAGTATTTCACGACCTCAGCAAGGAACCTAATGGCAAAATGAATGTGCGTGACTTCAAGAAGGTAGGAGACTGGGTTTCTCTGTGTTTCTGTGTTTCTTTCGTTCCTGGAGAAGTTCAGCGGTTTATTAACGGGACTTAAAGGATAGGCAGTTACCCGCTCAGCGAGGGGATTATTCCGGTAAGGGCAAAGCAGATCCATTTCCAGGCACCTTTCAACAATGTAAAAGGATTCTTCCAGCCCAGAACGCCTCTGGCAACTTCCTTCAGAGAATACTTACAGTATGGATGTGGCCAGGTTTTGATATTTAAACTTTCCAGAGCGTTCGGGAATGTGTTTGGTCGGCAGAGTACCTGGCTCGTGCTTCCAGTACATTCTGGAGCAGAACGGGGGTGGGCACCAAAGCCGCTCAGGCCCCTTCCCTGGCAGCGAGGAGTTCGGCGATGCTGTGATAACAGAGCTATGGTTTGTTCCTTGAGAAGAATCTGGCATTAGAAGCAGGAAGCTCAGAGTGCTGAGGGGAACCGGGAAGTTCTGCCGGAAAGAGCTCAGCTTGAAGGGTTCTGCGTAGACTTTTCAAAGATTTAATTTAAATGAGTGCTTAAAATTCCTGTTATGACCCCTCTGGCTAATCGTCTTCAGCTACTTTTAAGAAAAGTATTTCAGTTAATATGTAGCAGCGTCTGTGTGGACAAATTTAGAAGAAGGCAATGAAATGTAATTCCAAGAAGAGAATAATTATATTAGTAGCTGCTATTTATCTAGTGCCTGCCCCCATGCCAGGTGCTGAACTAGGCTCTGTGCTCATTTTCTGTCTGGACGGGCAGCATCCCTGAGGCCAGAGGGGGGAGAGAGCGGGGGGGTATCTCCACGGGGTGGGGTGGGGGGTAGGGGCTGGCTACCAGCACAGTCATTGATAACTCTGGTGAGCAGTTTCAGCGGGGTGGAGGGTGGTAAGTGGGTGTGAATCACTGCTCCCAGGGCCCCTTGTCCTAGACTCTTTTGCCCCAAGGCCCCTCCTGCCCAGCAGCCTTGAATGATCACAGTGCTGGATGCTCTTTTTTCTTTTTCTTTTTAAAGATTTTATTTATTTATTTGACACAGAGAGAGATCAGATCACAAGTAGGCAGAGAGGCAGGCAGAGAGAGGAGGAAGCAGGCTCCCCGCTGAGCAGGGAGCCCGATGCGGGCCTCGATCCCAGGACCCTGAGATCACGACCTGAGCCGAAGGCAGAGGCTTTAACCCACTGAACCACCCAGCCACCCCAAGATGCTCTTAATTCATGGAATCAGATCACAGGTTCTCAGGAGATCAAGAACCCACTAGGCTGCCGCTGGTTTTTCAGGGATTTTTCAGGGGTTACCTTAGAGAAGGGCAGCAGGTGATAGCAAAGTGGGGACCACTACCCCAGACGGCAGATGGCGAGCGCAGCTGTTCCCCTCTGCCCCCCTGCGAGCAGGTCTGCAGGCTCAGCGGCACGTTCTTCTGCCTCCGGGCTTCTCTGCCCTCGCTAAGCCAGGGGCTCTCCTGTTGGCATCTCTACTTCCCATCCCAGACTGCCCTCCTAAAACTTCAGTCTCTGGCGCCCACCTGCCTACTCGACTTCTTCACATGGGTGTCCGGAGATGCCGAAGCGCCACCAAGGCCTTCCGGCCTGCAGCCCTTCCGTTCTCAAGGGCAGCCTTGTCCCCGTCGCTCAGGGCTCCAATCTGGGGTCCTCCTTGACTGCCTCCTCTTTCTCTCGCACCCATGCCCAGTGCATCAACAAAGCCTGTTGGCTCCCTTGAAAGTCACCCCAGAACACGACTGCTGTCCCAACCCCGCCGCTTCCGGCTACTGCCACCTGACTGGTCTCCCTGCGCCTGCCCTTTCCCTGCTGTGGTGTCTTCTCAACTTCGCAACCAGAGTCACAGTCCAGCGGGTCTGCAGAGGGGGTGGCCCCTGCTCAGAGCCCTCCCATGGGCCCCCCACCTCGCACGAACGCGAACCCGAGTCCCACTGGGGCCCAGAGGGTCCAGCACTACCCCACCCCTCACTACCTCGTTGACCGCCTCTCTCACCACCCTCCCCGCTGCTCACCTCGCTGCAGCCACGCCAGCCTCCTGCTCTGCCTCCGGCCGCCAGCCCCGCTGTACCTCCACCTGGAGGGTGTCCCTCGGACGGCTGTGTGACTGTCCCCGTCACCTCCTCCACGCCTTTGTCCCAAGGCACGTCGAGGTGACCCTGACATTCTGAGGGCAAAAGCAACCTGCTCTCCCACCTCCATTTCCTTTACCCAGTTTTTTTCTCACCTCCCGCCATGCATGTTGTACTTAGAATCCTTCCATCTGTGTCCTTATTCTGCTGTTTGCCTGACTCCCTCTGTTAAATTGCCTGCTCCAAAGGTGGACATTTTTCTCTCTTTCGGACAGGGAGGCATCCTGGGTGGGACGGTACAAAGCAGGGCCCAACACTGGCTGAACGTAGGGATGAATTTGAAGAGTCGCTAGAATCCCCAGTAGAGCCCAGAATGGATGCCACTGGGGACTGGGGGAGGCAAGTGTTTCAGAAGCCCGTCGGGATTCCTCGGCGTGAGGCTGTGCCCACACCTGTCTGTGGCGATACCCAAGCCCACCCTGGCCCCCTCCACTGCCCCCGGAGCTTCCCCGCATTCTGGCTGACCTTGGGGGGCGGCTACATGCCCAGCTGGTCTGCTGCGTGCTTCACGGCAGTGGCTGCGTACCTCTCCCTCTCTCTCTGGTCCCCTGGCTTCCCGCACACTCCCCTGCCTTCTGAAGATGGGCCCACAGTGAGGGCAAAGGGAAAAAGAACCCACGAAAGGACAGGGCCAACGTGCAGGGAGAAAAGCTACTGGTTGTTTTCACGACTGATTTCGCTGGGAACCCAGTTAGGCAAGTTGTTGACTGGTTCCTCCCCCCCCCCCCCCCCCCCCCAGCTAGTGACTTGTTGGTTTTAACTTTTGGGAAACATCCTGTTATGACCACCGTTTTAGCCTGAAGATCAACAACCCTGGGGTGATTTTAAACAGTCCACTGGGAACCCAGGTTGGACCTTCATAAGCTGATACCTTCAAAGCAGAACAAAGAAATTTCATTGTTAATTGAAGAGGTTGTCTATAGATCAAGGTGCTTCCTGTACTGGTGAGGTCAAAGCTGGAGAAATCATGGTCTTCCACCATAGAAAGAAATATAAATTCAGATCAGACCTAACGCACAGCACCCCGAGGCCGAAGTTTCGGGATTGTCAAACTCCTGTGGCAATGAAACCTTTGGAATCAACTCCTCTGAGATCTTGAAGTATTCATGACAACGACAATTGTGTCAGTGTAGTTGCAGCAGTGAGCGCTGTGATGATGATGACGGGCGGTCCCCGGGACAGCCACGATACTGAGCGTGCTCATCACCACCACGGCCAGGGGTCCGGCCCCTCCGGCGCTCCAGACCCTGCTACATGTTGTCTTCTTTCTAATCCTCTCAGAAACCCTGTAGGGCGCACACGACATTATGCCCATTTCACAGATGAGGAGACCAAAGCTTAGGAGCGAGTTGGGATAGTGGCTCCGTGTTGCTCAGCTAGTAAGCCACTCAGGCCCTTGGATTGGAATCCATGTCAGTGTCAGCCTCAGACCCTTGCTGAGTGTAAGACAGGCCAGCTGGGTGTGGTTGATGGCTGCTTTGACGTTGTATCTGGCCTCAGGATTCTGTAAGAAGGACATTAATTTTAATAACACTGTCCTTCTTCTATCATTTTGGTTGTAGATACGCAACTTTCTTGCCCTTGTCTTCCCCAGATCTGCCCCACGGCAATGAGTAGGGTGCAGGGGTTGCAAATTTCCTGCCAGGGGAACTGGGAGTGAGGTTCTCCACCACAAAGCCCTGCTTGCCCGATTACGCATGTGCACAGTTGTTCAGAATTTGAACATCGGCCGCACTTAGCCATTGGCCCAGATACCTGGTGCTCTAAGTGAGAAGGGCTCATTCTTTATTCTCACCAGCCATTGCCTGGCCTGTGGCAGGGGCAGAAGGTGGCTGGGTGCACAGGTTCAATGCGGGACAACCATAATAGAGTCTGGAGTCAGATGGGACCTTGGGGGTCACCGAATCCAGTGAGTCCCCGCACTGTCATTGCTGGGGTCTGTTACCAGTTTCACCACCGTGGTCAGGAGGAATTTGTCTGCTATATGGATTTATTTGTTTACTAATAGTCTGTCTCCCCTCCCTTCTCTCTCTTTAATGTAAAAGACACCAGAGTTTCTGAAGAGTGCGAGGTGACCAGCGGTGGCTCGCTGAGCCCTCCCACCAGAGGCAGAGCTGTTGGGGTCTAAATGGACTCAGTGTGCTTTCTGGGTTCAGTGTGTCATTCCCACCGGGGAGGCGGAGGGACTGTTCTTTCTGGAATGCTGCTAGACCCGGTCTGGGTAGATTGCATCCAACATTCAGTCATCTCTCACAACAAGCTCGAAGGCATAGTCTTTCTCCCAGGAAGTGCCCCCCTCTCCCGGTTCATTGCTTGCTCTGGCTGCTGTGCCACAGGGCCTGTGACTTTTGCATAGTTTGTAATGTGTCATTGTAATTAAATGACAAGTCAAGATCTGGTGGTGGTACAGGAGCCGGTTTTTGAATTTCAAGGTGATCTGGAAGGCTTTTTCCTACTTCTCTCCCTCTCCTTCCTATGCTGAGTTAGCAGCAAACCCCCCAAAACCATGTCTGACGCAAGAGAAGTGGTTGTTTTTCTCTCTTGTAACAAGGATTCCAGACGTTGTCCATGCCGGGCAGCCCTGCAGCTCTACCATGTCTTCAGAGGACCCCGGCTGCTTCTAGCTTTCTCCTCATTCAGCCTCGTTCTCGTGCACAGAATGCAGCTGCTGGGGCACCAGCCATCACACACATTTCAGGCATAAAGAAGGGAAAAAGTGAAGGCAAAGGGCTTGAGCCAGGAAAGTCTTTCTTTTTTTAAAAGGGCTTTCTTGGAAGCTTCTCTCAACAGCTTCATTGTATTGACCAGGCTGTGATATATACAGATCTTATACAGAGAGATACATTTTTTTTTTTTTTGCTGGGTATGTGATTACCTTTAGAAAAAGCAAGGTTCTGGTTATAAGGGAGAAGGAGGGAGTATACATCAGGCAGGCAGATGTAACCGTCTCTGCCGTCCGCTCTTTTTGTCAACATTTTGTTGGTGCCTGTTCCACACTTAGTGTAGGACTAAACCACATGGGGACATGGAGAAAGCAGACATTCATTGCTCGGGGCCAGTGACCCCTGGGGGAACATAAAATGACAAAACATTCAAGGACATGTAAGTCAAGATTAGTCTAATTGCATAATTAGGCTAATTGAGCTATTCCATCCATCAGGAATTTGAGGGCGGCTTTACCTTCTAATTCCCTGTAATTGGCTGTTCCTGTTGGTAAATTGCTATTCTTCATCCTCGGTAAATACACTGTATGTTGTTCAGTTCACTGTTATTCTTAGTCCCATCCCCGGAGTCCCAGCTGAGACCCCCGGAGACATAGGGCTGCAGAGCTCATCAGCAAACTTATAGAGCCCCTGAGACGTGGATTAGCAAAGCAAGAGTGTGTTACAGCCCAACCCAGTGCCCCAGATTCTTGGAGCCCGTGGCTCCTTGCTTCTCACCTCCCTTACTGGGGAGGAGGTGAGCTCTCCTTCCTCTTTCCAGCAGAGCGTCCCATGCCCTCTGTGGGCTGGTCAGGCTCACATAGCTAGGAACCGGCACCCTCCCACCGCCAAGCATCACTTTCTGATCACACAGTCTTTCCCACTTAGGGGTCAGGGACCAGGACGTAAACCAAGCCCCGTGAGCACCATCAAGCGTCTCACAGGCCTCAGGCTTGGATAAGCCAATTAAGTGACTATGGTGACTTGGAGAGACTTTGATTTTTTCAAAAGTCTAGTATTAAATATTTTCCATCTGGTTTTAAACCTTCTGTTGGGAGCCTACAACTCTGGTAAATAAAACAGTTATTTAAAAACTCCTTATTGTATATTAAGGTCAGTTTTGTGAAGGGAAAAAAAAATTAGAGAACCATGACAGGAACAAACAGAATGAATTCTTGCCATTTGTGACAACATGGATGGATCTCAGGGGTATTGTGCTAAGTGAAATAAGTCAGAGAAAGACAAGTACCATAGGATTTCACTTAAATGTGGAATCTAAAAAACAAAGGGAGAAACCCAAACAAATCAGGAATAGACTCACAGATACAGGAAACTGGGGGTTTCTGGAGGTGGGGAGGCCTGGACAACGGGAGTAGGGGACACAGGTCAAGAGGATTAAGAGCCACAGACCTCCAGTTATAAAAGACATCAATCCTGGGGGGTGTAATGTGCAGCACGGGGAATATAGGCAATAGTGTTGTCATGACTTTGTATGGTGACAGATGGTAGCTAGACTTATCATTTCGTAATGTACAAAAACATTGATGCATTATGATGTATGCCTGAAACTAATAGGGCATTGTATGTCAACCACACTAAAGTTTTAAAAAGTTGAAAAAAGGACAGACAGAAACTTTTGTAGTAAGAGACTCAGGTATATCCACCCTGAATCAGAGACCCCGAGAGTAGAAGATCTGTGTGGGGTCATCTCCCCACTTTTGCTGTTAAAGGCTTTTGATATCATGTTGCATTTTGGCTACTGCAGGCACAGAGAGGAGTTCTCGATGCTCGCTCTGAGGCCCCATCAGATTCAGCCCATGGAGCACCGGCTCTCTATCCTTGTTGGGGGTGGGGGGTGGGGGGCTCATGACTCAGGTGAGAAAACAGGGAGAAAGAGATGAAGTGCCATGCTCTGGAGGACCGGTGGCAGGGGCCGGATGAGTAGACCTGGTTCTTCAGCTTTGCGTTCCTAACCACTTCCCAGTGGTGCCCATGTTTTAAGGGGAGACCTGGGTTCAAAGTCCCTTACGTGTGCATTTTTGTTGGACTACACCCCAAACAACCATCAGAAGTCTGTATTTCTCTGTCCATAACCCTCTGCCAGATGCCAAAACTAGACTTTTGCAGCTTCTGGCTGTGCTCCAATGGCCCAGATCTTCCAGGGCAGGAGCAGCAGCTGATCCTCAGTGTCAGTCGACCACGTTTCCAGGGCTTCTGTTTTTGCCTTGTGTTCTCGAGGCCTTCTCCCTGGACGGCCTTTGTCTCCTAAGTACCACAGTGAGGGGACTTGCCTTCAGGTCCAGAGGCCAGCACTTGTCCAGAAGGTAACACCAGTCAGGGTCTCTAGTTTTGGCACTCCAGCACCACCGAGCTAGTGAGCGCTGTGCTGAGTGGCTCCCTGCCTGGCTCAACCCTGTCTTCCAGCCTCAGGTCCACTCCCAGAATCGTCAGCTCTTCCCAGGGGAAACACAACTGCATGTAGCCTGAAGGGTCCTTCTCGCCTGGGAACTTAAATCCCTCAGACCTCATGGCTTCCTTGGCTCTCTGATGCTTTCACATTATCCTCTGATTGCTGGGGCTCTTCTAGATGATTTCACTGGGAATGTTAGCGCACTAGGAATTGCTCCATCCTATCCTGAAGCAGCCAAAGTCTATCCATTTTATTAGTCTTTTCCAAGTAACAACGCTTATTGTCATTTTTTCTTATACATTTGTTTTATATTTGTGTATTTCTGCTGTTACTTCAATGATTTTTTCCTTCTACTTGATAGGGGTTTAATTTGCTCTTCTTTTTCTAATTTCTTGAGACAAAATGTTAGATCATTCCTTTTTAGCCTTTATTTCTCTCGTGTATGAATCGATGGCTATACATTGCCCTCTAGATACAGGCTTAGCCACATCTGTGAGTTTTGATATATCATTCATTGTCATTCAGTTTAAAATATGTTATAATTTCCCTTGTGATTTCTTTTTTCCAATGGTTTATTTTAAAAAGTTTATTGTTTCACTTCCACACAGTTGAGATTTTCTGATTTACCTTTTGTTACTGATTTTAAAATCGATTACATTGTGATCAGAGAGTAAATTCTAAAGTCTAAATGACTTCAACCTATCCTATTGAGGCTTAGATTATGACCCAACATATACACGATTTCAGTAAATGTTCCATAAACCCATGAAAAGAATGCATACTCCATCATGGTCCTTCCGTTTTCTAAGTATGCCAATTATATTGATTTGATTAATTGTGTTTTTCAGAACTTCTATATCTTCATCCCCTGTTCATTCCATTAGCTATCGGCAGAAGTGTGTTGAATCCTCCCATCTGATGGTGCATTTGTCTAATGAACACCCTTCTTTATTCTGTTGGTTGTTGCTTTATGCACTTTGAGGCTAGATTATTGGGTGTACATAGATTTAGAATTGCTGCGACTTTCTGTGAATTGTCTCCTTTATCATTATGACATGACTCTTGATACAGAGTAATGCTACTTGCCTTCAAGCCTATTTTTGTCTGATAATAACATAGTTACTTCAACTTTCTTTTGATTCATGTTTGCATAGTGTATGCTTTTCTGTCCTTTCACTTCAAACTTTCTGGGTGCTTATATTTCAAGTAAATCTCTTATAGGCAGAATGTAGTTGATATTTTAGAAGATAGGTTGTGACAGTCAGTCTTCTATTTGGAGTATTTAATTACTAATATTGTTGGCTTTATATCTGTCATCTTAATATTTTTTTTCTATTTGACCCACCTGTCTTGTGGGTCTTCTTGCCTTTTTTTTTTTTAATATTCCACTATTTCTATTAGTCTCTTTGCCCCTCTGTTAGGTTATTGGTGAGAACGTTCTTCTGCTATTCACATAGAGACTACGCTAGCAATTGCAACATGCATTCTTGTCATATAGTTTGTAGTTAGATATAGATCATTATGTTTACCACTTCCCTAACAATGCTGGATTAAAAATGCTTTAATTTCACTTACCCCTATCTTTTATGTTATTGTAGTCACGCATTTAAATTTTACATCTAGGTTAAATCTAGGTTACATCTAGGTTAAATAGTGCAAGACACTGTTATTATTATTATTATTATTATTATTATTATTATTATTATTATTATTGTAAATAAGCTGTCATATGTGTCTGCATATCTACCCTCACTCTTGTTCTTTCCATCTTACGTTTTTGTGCTAGCACCTGCACTCATTTTTATTCTGTCTGAAGGCCTCTTTTTGTCCTTCTGCTAATGCAAGTATGTGGACAACTAACTCTCTGAGTTTCCATGGTTTTTTATGCTGTTTTCCTTAGTCTTGACCTCACATCCTTTTTCTGGTCCACGACCCCATGCAGGATCCCACATTATATTGAGTCATCACATCTCCTTAGCTCCTCTTGGTTCTGGAAGTTTCTTTCTCAGACTTTCCTTGTTTTTGACTGACCTTGACAGTTTTGAAGATTACTGGCCAGCTATTTTGTAGAATGTCATTCTTTGGAATTTTTCTGATATTTTTCTCATCATTAGACCAGGGTAATATTTTTGGAAGGAAGACCACAGAGGTAAAGTACCCTTCTCTTTGCATCCTATTAGGGGATACGCCATCAACATGGTTGCTCACTGTTGATATTGACCTTGATCACCTGACTGAGCTGTCTGCCAGGTTTTTCCACTGTAAACTTACTTTTTTCTCTCTCTTTCCATTTGAGGAAAAGTCACTATACACAGCCCACAATGAAAGAATGGGAAATTATTATGCTCCACCTCTTTAAGGGGATAATATCTACATAAATTTTTTGGAATTCTTCTGCATGGGAGATTTGTGTCTTCTGTGCCATGTGTTAATTTGTTCATTTATTTATATCAGTATAGACTCATACCTCATTATCCTTTAAGTATTGGTATGATCCTTAATAAGGTTTCCTTTTCTATTCCTGATATTGGTCATTTTTTAAACTTTTTCTCTTTGTTTATTAAATAGTTTAACTGGAGGTTTATCACTTTTTATTGATCTTTTTTTAAAATGAGATGTGTTTTCATTGACTTTTCTCTATTGTTTGTCCATATTCTATTACAGTCATTCCTGGTCTTATCTCTAATTTCTCTTCTTCTACTTACTTTACTTATTTTTACTTCCTTTGGGTTTAATTTGCCTGACACATAAAGGGATTCTTCTTGGAAGGGTCACCTTGAGAACCTGATAGAATTCCTGGTGGTAAAATCCATGAAAGTGTCGCCCTTCTCCAGAGATTGGGCCCCCAGGAATTTCTCAGTCTCAAGCAAATCCTTGCTCCAGCTCCAACAGTTCATCAAAAATACCACTTAAGTGTTCCTACCAGTTTGTGGCTACAGTGGCTTCTGCTCCAGGTTAGCTGATCTTGATTACAATCTGTGATTGTCTGTATTCACCTGTCTTTCCAGTGTCAGATTTCTCTGATGGCCCTAAGAAAAGTTACTGATTTTCAGTATCTCAGCCTTTTTCTTGTTGTGACAATGGAAGTGATGACTTCCAAACTCTTCACAGTTAAACTTGGGAGCAGAAGTTCACTCTGACTTTCTAAAGATATTTTAGCTGGGAATAATAGCATTTTAGTTTGGCAGTTACTCTCTTCTGGCATTTTGAAGATATTATTCCATTGTCTTCTAGCAGGTATTTTGATGAATAAACCATCAGTCTTACTGTTGCATATTTGAATGCAATGTATCTTTTTTCTTTAGCAGTCTTTAGGGTTTTTCTTTTGGTTTTTGGATTTTAGCAGTTTTCTAAATGTGTTAAGGTGTGCCTCTCTTTGTATGCGACCTACTGGGGTTTGCAGCTCTTCTTGAGTCTGTATGTTGATGTGTTTAATACAAATTTGGTGAAAAACTCCTAGCCTTTGTCTCTTCTCCTTCTACTCAGGCCCCATTCTCTCTGTCTTTCTTGGCCTCCAGTTATGTATGTTAGACCCTGTTCACAGTATCTCACTTATATTTCACTCTGTTATGTACTTTTCACTATTTTTCTTTCAGGGCTTCAGTCCCAGAATTTTCCATTGACTGTCTTCCAATTCATTAATCCTGTGTTCTGCTTCTTCTAATCTGTGGTTAATTTTATTCATATCATTCTTAATTTTAGTATTTTTTCAGTTGTGGGATTTCCATTTGGTTATTTTTAATATATTCCATATTTGTGTCTTTTCCTCTGTCATCTCAGCATATACCTCTATTTTCTTAAATGTATTTATAGCTATTTAAAAATCTTTTTCCCCCCTGATAACTCCAGTATCTGGGTCACCTGTAGATCTTTTCCTGTTGTCTTTTATTTCCCTTGATTTGGGGTCACATGGCCCTGTCTCTTGACGTGGCAGACAGATTTTTATTAAGTGTCAAATATTGTGTTAAGAAAATTGAGAGGCTCTCGACAGTGGCACCCTTTCTTTTGCTGGTCAGGTAAAGAGGGACTGATGGCCTTAATTCAGTTAGGGATTGAGTTGATTTGAGGCTGCATTGAAGTTTCTCAAGGCTCCATCTGCTTTTTTTTTTTTTCAACTCCTCTTCCTAATGTAGCCTCCAAAGTTTGTAACTCAGAACCTGGGTTATTCTCTGAGCCCTTGCTCCCAAGAAATCCTGAACTTCAACCTTTGTTTTCTCAGGACCACAAGGTGACCAAAAAAAATCCCGTTTGGCTTTCTGCCTTAATTCTTAGTCTTCTGTCCCACCCCACACAACTTCCAAACTCAGCAAATATCTTGAAGGTATAACTGGCAATGTTGGGCTCAGTTCTCTGCTTCCCTTTCTCATGATGAATCTGTTGAAGTCTCTGGTTGGGGTGTCAGGTCCCTTGAACTTATCACAAGTTCTGTTTTCTTCTCCACCTGCTGGTAGCGACCATCTGCCTGGGCCACCAGCCCCAGCCTGAGCCCCTTGCCCTGCTCGTACAAGGGATGAGTGAGAGTTCTGAGGGCTCCCCTCTTCTCAGACTACTGTCCCTTTGAGTCCTGGATGCCTTAGCCACTCTCTCTACTTCAAAGAGATGTTTTGCTAT
Source organism: Ailurus styani (assembly GCA_002007465.1). NCBI lineage: Eukaryota > Metazoa > Chordata > Mammalia > Carnivora > Ailuridae > Ailurus > Ailurus styani. The sequence goes on along the minus strand of LNAC01000097.1, from coordinate 2,664,216 downwards.
ATTTTATCTGACTTTTCTGTTGGTTCTCAATGGAAGCATAGACCTTCTGCAAGGAAAAGTGTTCCAACACGCTGAACACCAACCATTCCGTTTTTGATGGGCATTCACTTCTCTTTTTCTTTTTAAAATCTCTTTAAACTATCCTTCTTTAGGTGTCTGTACATACTGATGTTTTTATTTCTATGGAATGGAATCCTAGGAGTGGGACTGCTTGGTGTAACATAATATTTATAAACACATGTTGTCTGTCTGCTTTTTTAAAAAGGATTTATTTATTTATTTGAGAGAGAGGGACTGTGGCAGGGTGGGGGAGGGGCAGAGGGAGAGAAAATCTCCAGCAGAGTACAGAGCCAGATCCAGGGGCTAAATCTCACAACTCTGAGATCATGACCTGAGCTGAAATCAAGAGTGGGATACTCAACCAGTTGAGCCACCCAGGTGCCCCTGTTTGCTCTTTAAGACCACACACTATCGCAGTTCCTATTTTTTTTTTTAAGATTTTATTTCTTTATTTGACACAGAGAGAGAGAGAGATCACAAGTAGGCAGAGAGGCAGAGAGAGAGGAGGAAGCAAGCTCCCTGCCAAGCAGAGAGCCCGATATGGGCCTCGATCCCCAGGACCCTGAGATCATGACCTGAGCCGAAAGCAGAGGCTTTAACCCACTGAGCCACCCAGGCGCCCAGTTCCCATTTTTAATAGCTATGTAATAGAGTGTCTTTTTTTCCAACCTCTGTTAACAATAGGCATTATAGCTCTTTTAAATTTTTGCTGGTCTGGTAGTTTTAAAGTAATAGCTTAGTTTAACTTTAATTTGTATTTATTTCCCTGACAGTAAATGTGTGGTTTTTTTATTTTTTTATTTTTTTATTTTTTGCTATTAGGATTTGTTCCCCTGTGAGTTGCCTATTTACATACTTTGCCCTCTCGTCAATGTTTAAGAGATGTTTATTACAGATAGCATTATTTATCCTATGCTCATAAGAATCTTTGAGTTCCCAGTTTACCCCCATCCTCTGGATTCTGACCCCTAGAACTTTCTCCCCTGCAAGACTCTGTATCTGTCTTAATTAGACCCCAACCTCTGCCTTTCCAGCTTCTATGGCTCTTCTCTGACACTTTCCTCTTTGACCGGCTCCAGCCTGGTTCACTCCTGAGGGCACTGCTTCCCAGTAGCCCCCCTCTCCCTCACTGAGATGTGGGCTTGTCGACAGGGGCAGTTATCTGTGTCTTTTCCATCCTCTGCCCCATCCCCAGCATCTAAAACAGGGGCTAGCACCTAAGTGCTCAATAAACATTTTTTGAATGAACCCCATTGATTTTGAAAAGCATTATAGTGTTTTGGTTTAAAATGTAAACTCTGGAGCCACGCCACCAGAGCTGGAATCACATAATACCTGTGTGACCTTGGGCAGACCTCTCCGGGCCTCGGTTTCCTTATCCCTAAAATGGAAATCATAGTAGTAGCTACATCAGAGGCTTGTTATTAGAATTAAATGAGCGCGTATATGTGCATTAGTTTCCTAGGGAATTTGTAACAAATTACCACTAACTAGATGGCTTAACACAACAGAAATTTTTTCTCTTACAAAGAATACTTCCAGAGGCCAGAAGTCCAAAATCAAGGTGTCAGCAGAATCATGCTCCCTCTGGTTGTGGAGGAGGATCCTTCCTTTCCTTGACTATTCCAGCTTCTGATGGTTGCTGGCAGTCCTTGGCATTCCTTGGTTTTGTAGCTGCCATTACTCCCAACATCTGACATCTTCCTTTGGTGTCTCTGTGTCTTTACTTGGTGCCTCCTCTCTTGTGTGTCTGGGTCCAGACTTCCCTCTTACAGGATTGCGTTCATTGGATTGAGGGCCCTCCCTAATCCAGTATGACCTCATCTTAGCTTGATCACATCTGCAAAGACCCCGTTTCTATTGAAGGGTCACATTCACAAGAACCAGGGTTAAGACTTCAACATATCTTTTGGGGGGACATAATTCAACTCAGTATAATATTTAAACTCTTTCAAATAGGGCCTGGCCCTTGGGTTCACTCTTGTATTCCTAGTGTCTTCAACAGTACCCGGTATATAGGTGTCCAAAATAATCTGTTGAATTAGTTAATTGATCAACGCTTTGTTTTCTGTACTACAAATTTATCTTCAAAATCTATCATTTATCTTTTTTTTATCTTTTCCTTTAATATGTTTTAAGTGTCGTACGACGAAATATATTTGTCTCCTTTCCTGTCTTCCTTTTCTTTTCTCTTTTTTTTTTTAAATAAATTCTGGATTTGTGGTCTTGGTTAGTAAAGTGTCATTACTCTAGCTCCCAGGTCCCCCCTCCTATATTTTACAGATAATCTCCTAAACTTTCTTGCAAGGATTTTTGTTGTTTCATTTTTTTAATGAAATGCTTAATCCATATCAAATTAATTTTTGTATATGGTGTAAGATAGGGTTCTTCTATATTTTCCCACCAGATTGTCATTTGTAAAATTCTCATTATACTTGGGTCTAAGGCTGGAAATTTCCATTTTGTTACACAGATCTATACATCTTTTTTGTTTCAATGCAAATTTTTTTTAATGAAACTTATCTTTTTTCATTTTTCTTCCTTTTCACATTTTCTTGGCTATTCTGAGACCATGTTTATATTTATCCATATAAACTTTATCCATTTGCATTATTAGGATCCCCCAAATGGATTATTAGGATCACAGTTGGACTTACATTAAATTTATGTATAAAAATGTGCTTTTGAAACCAAGAAGAGAGAACATAATGGAATGTGCAGAAGGGGATAACAGAGCCTGTCATCCCCCAGGGGAGCGTGGCTGTTCAACGTGCCCTTCTCCCGCTGCTCTGGACTTGGCGCTCAGCTCTGGGCCTCGCAGCTTGCATCCGCTTGCCCTTTGGACAACAGATCCGACCCTCGGGCTTGAGAACAGCCTCCTCTGAAGGAGGAATGGCTCATCTGCTCTTATCTTCAGTCTTCACAATCTGTTACTCATCTGCCCACGGAACACTCTACGATTTTACACATGTATGCAAGAATGAGCAGGTTCTGGATATTTGCCTCTAAAATTATGTGTCTGGTCGATTTACTCATTACACCTGGAATTCCCCTCGACATTGAAAAGCTGTCAGATCATGCTGAGGCTGTCTCATTTCACAATTTTTGAAGGTTAATTTTGGTTCAGCATTTTGTCCTTCTGAGCCAACAGGACACAATTTTAGTCTTGTTGGGTTCTATGGGGATGATGTATTTTTTTTTAAGATTTTTTTTATTTATTCATTTGACACAGAGAGGGAGATTACAAGTAGGCAGAGAGGCAGGCAGAGAGAGAGGAGAGAGGAGGAAGCAGGCTCCCTGCTGAGCAGAGAGCCCGATGTGGGCCTCAGTCCCAGGACCCTGGGATCATGACCTGAGCCGAAGACAGCGGCTTTAACCCACTGAGCCACCCAGGCACCCGGGGATGATGTATTTTTAAAGTCTAAACCAAATCATCATTGTCATCATCATGCCTGCAGCACAAGAGAAAATAAAAACCACTGTTTAAAACTCGGCGATTGCTGTTGACAAGCCATTGCTCTGTCTGAAGGTCCAGAGTTGGGTGCTAAGTTTGGAGGAAGGATTGGTTTTGAGAATGTAGTACAGTATCATCGCCAGGGGATTAGGTAGAGTTAGGCAGACCAGATATGTCTAGCCTATAGACTAGAAATTTCTAGATTTGAGGTGTGGTTGGGTTATGATCATGGTATCTTTCCAGTGGTCACAACATTGCCAAGTTTATGGAATTTCATAGATGCACAGAGCTGCGGTGGCCCTCAGAGCTCCTGCCCCTGTCATTATCCTCTTTCTACCCCAGCCCCTCTGTTTTCACCACCTCGTGGACTCTTCCCTTACCCAGGGATGTTGGGCTTGGTTGTGTGGCTTTGTCTGATATGGCATGCGACAGATGTGACCTGAGCAGCAGCCTTAGGTCTGCTGTGCTTTAGCTTGGCCTTGTGTCCCAGCAATCTTTCCCAGGGCAGCTCTTGTCCCTTCATTTTGATCCCCAGAATGAACGCACCTGGAATAGCCCTAAACCCAGCCTAATGCCAAAGCTCAGTCAACCCACAGCCTGAATCACCGAGCCAGACCCGTCTTATATCCGCCAGACTGCACTTGACCTTCACATCCATGAGCATGAGCGTAAATGCTTATTTTCGTGTCAGCCACTGAGCTTTGGGTGGTTTGTCAGGCAGAAGCTGGCTCGTGGAGTCCCTGTTCCTGTTGCAACCCTGTCCCAAAGCTGTGGCACATAGAGGCTCAGGGAACACCCACACCCAGTCTCCATGGCATCCTCTGCGGGCTACATAGGCTGTGTCATTTGAATGGGGAGTGACATACTTCCCAGCATGCTGCTGTGCAGAGGACACCACTGTTGCCTGTTGTTTCCAGAGCCCAAAACCTCAACTGTGAATCTAGACTCAGTCACCAGTGCTGGGTTGTTGTCAATGGACCAAGCCTCCCTGGGCAGTAACCCACGCCTGAGTTACTGGGGGTGTTTGCACACTCCCCTGGGCTCCAGGCTCCTCATCTGTAAAAGGTGAGGTGGAAGTGGACGCCACCAGGCTCCCCCGGCCCCACATCAAAGATGCTGCTTTACCATGGTGTCCCACTAACATGTGTCCACACCTTCGCTCTGCCACTTACAGCCGTGTCTTCCCAGGAAACAGGTGGTTTATTTAGGTTTCTTCCTAAATGTTGATCTCCTCATTTTAAGACGGAATCAGTCCTATTCTGATGGGGGTCACTGTGAGGTTTAACTAAGATAATGTGTGAAAGTCAAGTTGGTACAGTGGCCAGCACCTTGTAGATCTTCAATCAGATTGTCTTTCTCGATGACACCTGTGAAGTTTCCAACACCACCTGGAGGCAGGAAGGAGTGTGGACAGCTGTGAGGGCTGCCTGGCCCTTGTCATGAGGTGGTCAGAGCTGGGGCTTTGGTCAAGACACTTGCCACCTTAAACTCTCACCCCTGAGCCACTTTCCCTGGTGCACACACCACCAGCCGTGTTCTCGTGCAAGGGGCTTTTATCACTGCAGGCAATGCTGAAGGAATCTCTTCAGGATGAAGGAGTTTGGTGCTAGGTGGAGCTCAGATGACCAAGAAGGAATAAGGAACATTGGAAATGGCACATATCCAGTTAAATATAGAGGCTATTTTTTTTGTAATTAAAACATGCATTTGGGGACATGTGCGTGGCTCAGTCGGTGAAGTGTCTGCCTCCAGATCAGTCATGATCTCAGGGTCCTGGGATCGAGTCTTACGTTGGGCCCCCTGCTCGTCAGGGAATCTGCTTCTCCCTCTCCCTCTGTGCTCTCTCTCTCTCTCAAATTAATTAACGGAAGGATCTTTAAAAATGCGTATGAGTGCTTAAAGCAAACATTTTCATGTTGTCTCGGGTTTATAGTCTACGTAGATGTAGAACAAATGGCAACAATAGCTTAAAGGACAGGGGGCCGGGTAAGGCCTATGTGGTCACGAGGGTTCTTCCTTTTATGTGATGTGGTTCAATATGAACTCTGCAAAAGGATAGGGGTGTGTATCATACTTCCCAGGCAGCCACCAAAAAGATGATGCAAAGAGGCATAGTGAACAAGTATTCCTCACATGGAGACACGGGTGGGTGTTTCTTTCCCCAGATGCTCTGCGGTGGCAGGGCTGGGAAAGACCGAGTCACTCACCCAGCTTCTCGTTGTGGGCGCCTACTCGGGGCCACCTGTCTTCATCACCAAGAGAGCCAGCGATGTTTCCCTGGAATGATGTGGCCTCTTGTGGAAGAGCCAGTCTGCAATCCAGGGGACATCCCAGGGGTGGCGGGAGTGACGATCTTGTGAATCAGAATATGCCAGGTCATGGCTTGTCACTCTTTGAGGAACTTTCTTAGGGACATGTCTCCTAGGAAAGACCAAAGGACTTGACTTGAATGGTTAAATGTTTTGAAATCTGCTTTATAAATGCTGCAGTTTAGGCTTATGTGGTATGGTAATTTGCCTCCAAGAGTCCTGGTAAATCTAGTTGATTTGCTGCTGTGTTCATCTTAGAAATGAGAATATGCAAGGGGAAGCTCTAGAGACACATGTGTTTGGAAAGTGCCTGGTGCCTCTTCTGGCGAGCACCCCCGCTGGGTTTTGCATCCTGCGTGCTGCTCTGTACCCGTCGGGGACGGCACGCCCACAACCTCTGGACAGGCTGCTCAAGGCATGCCTAACCTCTGTGCTGCTTCACAAGCCTCCAGGCTGTGAAACATTTGCCTACAGACATTTCCTGACTATCCGTTACATATGTTTTTGTGAAAGGACTGAGCAGGAGGAATTTGCAATGAATAATTCATGTGTAATTGTTTTCAAAATATAAAGTTATTTTTCAAAGAAAGCAACCAATCTATCCGTTTCAGAGTCCCCCTGCCGCTTAGGTCCTTCTGTGTGGGCCACAGCTTTCCATCGAAGCACTCATGCCATCCTGTGCAGGGCCGGGCTCCCCCGCAGAGCTGGGACAGGGTGCGCGTGCAGATGGCACAGAGCCATCCGAATTCCCAGCCAGCACCGCCTGCTCGGGTCCCCAGGGGGCCTTTGGGATTGTCTTGGATTCCAGCGCTGCTCTCCACCGAGCCCCTGCAGGCAACGCCACCGCACTTGCATTCCCTTCCCTTTTCACTCGGCTTCCGATCCTGCACCAGACACATCCTGCAGCTTGTTTCCTTTAACTCTCACACACAAGCCAAACCAAGGCCAGGGCCTGACCAGCTGGACCAGTACAGTTACAGCGAGCCACTGTCACATTCTCTTCATTACTGACACTGATAGTGAGAATAAGAATAAGCCAATAGCGCCAGCTCCCTAGGCCCTAGTCCTGCACACCAAGAAGGATGCCCCCAAACAGAAGGAACCAATGACTGCACGCAAGTTGTGGATACCCTGCTGCAGCTCAGTGGGTTTGCATTCTGCAGTTCTAGTCTGAAGAGCCGAGGCAGAAGGCTCTGTAACGACTTCAGCGCAATCCTGGCGTGGAACAGGCAATAAGCATGATGATGGTGTTGGTGATGGTGACGAGGATGAGGATGATGTGTGGTGATGATGGTGATGATGTGTGATGACAGTGATGGTGGTCATGGTGATGGTGAGGGTGGTGATGATGGTGGTGAGGATGTGTGATAATGGATGGGTATAGTGATGATAATGGTGATGGTGGTGATGGATGGTGGTGATGGTGATGATGATGGTGTTGGTGATGGTGACGAGGATGAGGATGATGTGTGGTGATGATGGTGATGATGTGTGATGACAGTGATGGTGGTCATGGTGATGGTGAGGGTGGTGATGATGGTGGTGAGGATGTGTGATAATGGATGGGTATAGTGATGATAATGGTGATGGTGGTGATGGATGGTGGTGCTGGTGATGATGATGGTGTTGGTGATGGTGACGAGGATGAGGATGATGTGTGGTGATGATGGTGATGATGTGTGATGACAGTGATGGTGGTCATGGTGATGGTGAGGGTGGTGATGATGGTGGTGAGGATGTGTGATAATGGATGGGTATAGTGATGATAATGGTGATGGTGGTGATGGATGGTGGTGATGGTGATGATGATGGTGTTGGTGATGGTGACGAGGATGAGGATGATGTGTGGTGATGATGGTGATGATGTGTGATGACAGTGATGGTGGTCATGGTGATGGTGAGGGTGGTGATGATGGTGGTGAGGATGTGTGATAATGGATGGGTATAGTGATGATAATGGTGATGGTGGTGATGGATGGTGGTGATGGTGATGATGATGGTGTTGGTGATGGTGACGAGGATGAGGATGATGTGTGGTGATGATGGTGATGATGTGTGATGACAGTGATGGTGGTCATGGTGATGGTGAGGGTGGTGATGATGGTGGTGAGGATGTGTGATAATGGATGGGTATAGTGATGATAATGGTGATGATGGTGATGGATGATGGTGGTGATGATGGTGATAGTGGTAGTAGTGATGGTGAGGATAGTGATGATGGTGGTGAGGATGTGTGATGGTGGATGGTGATGATGGTAATGATAATGGTGATGGATGATGGTGATGGTGATGTTGGTGATAATGGTGATGATGGTGCTGATGATGGTGATGGTGGTGATAATGGTGATGATGATGGTGATGATGATGGTGATGGTAGTGATAATGGTGATGATGATGGTGATGGTAATGATGAGCATTGTCTCCTCTTATCCCCTGTTCTTTCCTCTTCAGCGTCCTCCACAGAATGTAGTCAGTGTATATTGACCCTGCTGTCCTCTGCTCTTCAGTTACTCTAGCTTTCTGTGGCACCAGAGCCCCTGACCTATGTTAATTGCTGTGCTGTGTATTCCCCACCCCCTTCCCCTCTGGAAACACAAATAAACCCTTCCTTCAAAACCCATCTCCAGACTCCCTGCTCTCCCGGACAGATTTCTTTCATCTGTCCTGGGAGAGTTCAGCCATCCCGGATGTCTTTGGCCCTTAGATGCACACATGTTCAAGTGTGATTCAATGTCCTTTTCCAGAAGAAAGCACATGTTTTCTCATTTAAATTGTGGTGCTTTGAGAGCAACGGGGATGGTATCTTCTGTCCTGCCTATATTCCCCTCAGCATCCCTTCTGGGGGGAATTCACTTGCAGGCAGGTAACACTGGCCAGGTTGTTGACCTACTGGCCACTGACAGAGGGGTCCCAGCATCATCTGCTCCTTGAGCAGGCCAGCCAACCAGTTTCTCCTAGGAAGGCATCTTCTAGAGAATTCCACTTCACTAAGTGCAATGTAGGGAAGTGCATTTTCTCACTTGTCCCTCCACCCGCCCAACTACTCACACAAAATGGAAACCACTGGTAAGCAGTAGGTTCCGTGTGGTGGAAGGAAAGGGTCAGGGATGATCTTCAGTGAGTGCACTCACATGAGAGGAGAGAAGGGTCCTTGGTCCCCCACATAAAATGCAATAGCTTGCAGCTTAAACTGGATCATAATGAAACTTTTATTTTAAAGATTTTATTTATTTATTTTACAGAGAGAAAGATTACAAGTAGGCAGAGAGGCAGGCAGAGAGAGAAGGAGGAGGAAGCAGGCTCCCCGCTGAGCGGAGAGCCCGATGTGGGGCTCGATCCCAGGACCCTGAGACCATGACCTGACCGAAGGCAGAGGCTTAACCCACTGAGCCACCCAGGTGCCCCCATAATGAAACTTTGATAAAAATTTTAGTTTTCCTCCCTCAGACCACCTTGCTCTATTTTGTTCGTGTTTCCTAGGATATATGTGAATATAAATCACACTGTAGGAGACTCAAACTCATGGCTAGTCTGAGCAGATGTCAACTTGGGTCCCTTGGAAAGCGTGGCCTTTGGAAAGGTTTGCAGCACTGACTGCACCCCCCAGGGCCTGCCCACTGAGCCCAAGGCCGGGAGCCCACTTACGCCTTTGTTCACTCACTCGCTCAACAAACCAACCTTGCACTGGGCCGGGAGCCAGCCCACCCCGGGCCCCGCCCGCATAACAATCAGAGTAACAATCAGAGACTGGAGCCCAGGGACCGTGGTAGAGAGCCCGCTGCGGGGCCTGAGGGGCTCGGGCCACCAGGGAGCGCGCGACAACCTGACGGCCTCTCCCTTCCCTTTCTTCCTTGCCAGGCACTGGAGGCTCGCAGAATGCCAGGGGCCAACGACCAGCCCACTCGGCTGACTGCAAAAATAGGACGGAAGAAAGACGGGACGGGTCACCTTGATGGTGCCGCAGGATCTGAAGGTAGCCGATGGCCAGCGCCGGCCCCCCTGGGACGCGGCTGGTGGCGCCGCCAGGCTTTCCGCGCGGAGCCCCGAGGCCGCTGGGGTGAAGCAGTGTGAGCTGAGACGCGGAAACAGTGTGTGTTCTAAGACTGGAAACAGACATTTTTGTTTGATTTTTGTCTGACTGTGTTTCGGCCTTTTCTTTTCACTAAACCAAACTGTGAGTTTGCCTGACAGAGCCTTCTACAGACTTAGAGCACAAACGGTTTCTAAAATCTGCTCCAAAGCCCATGCTCCTTCCGTTGCGCTTCCTGTCCTTTGAGATTTTTCCTCCTGAGAATAGATCCTGCTTGTCTGTGGTTAGTGGCGACCATGCACGTGTCTTTGCTCCTTTTCGGTGGGGAAGGACGCAGAGATCCTAGGAGATTCAGGGACACGCCCACGCCACTCACTCACCCGTTGGCCCTCCCCTGCCCCTGCCCCACAGGGGCTGCCAAGAAATTCGTGGCCAGGCCAGGGCCTCCTGTTTGCCCCCTGCTCTTGTTCTGCTCCGCCCCCCCACGCCCAGCAGAGGGATGACCAGCAGCCGGCCTCCCACCTCTGCCCTGTCCTCCCCTGGTCTCCACTCTTGCCGAAGTTTAGACGGACAAACAAAGCCCCTAGAAAAGCTACAGAAATCACGCAAATACATCGATAGACTACTCTTCCGTTTTGCTGCAGATGCACTGTGGGCCGGACAGGGCAGGACGCGGGAGGCCTGCTTGCGTTTTGCCATCCTCCCCGCGTTCCGTCGGGGACTCGACTGCGCGGTGTGACGGGTCTCCCCTAGAGACACTGGCAAGCTGGGCCTCCTCACCAGGAAAATGCCAAGGTCCCTTCTGACCATGGCAGACTACCATTTGACGGTCCTGTCTTAGGGGAGGGGAGGTCCCATGTGTGGGGGAAAAACAGGTAATTTGAGAAGCCATAGGATTTTAGAATGTTGACCCGGGGGGGGGGGGGGTTTTGACATTTTTGAAGGCAAACAAAAAGAAGGAAAAGGAACTCATTTATTTCAGTGCTTCTGGTGTGCCAGGTGAGTTCATCTTTCACCTGAGGAAAGTAGGGCCCCCAGGGTGAGCCAGTCACTCCCCCCACGTCCCAGGGCAGCAGGTGCATTGCAGAGTGGAAATTTGACTCAATAGCCGTCAACTGCTCTTGGCTTCCTCCCTGCCCCTCTGCTTTACCCCCACTCTCCTCCTCCTCCTCTGCCCCCCAGCAGCCCCCAGCACTGCCTATCTCCCCGCCCAGCCAGACGCTGACAGGGGTGGGGGTAGAGACCTAGGCCTCAGGCTGGCCCCAGGTCAGGGGTTGAGGTGCACAAGGCAGAGGGGAGTTAAGCAGTAGGAGAAGGTGTTATCTGCCAGGAGTAGTGAAACTGAAGGAGGCCACTCCAAGCCCAGGTGGAGGTGAGGTAGAAGCCAGGTTCGAGACTGGACCGTAGGATGCCCACGAACTCCAGACACTCTGCCCGCCGTCCATCCTGCAGGCCTCAGCGGTGGGCAGAGGGTGGTGGCAACATGTGCACAGAACCACATCTTTATAGCCTGGCTTGAAACAAGGCCACGCTCGCGTTATCCCAACCTGATGGAAATAGGTTGTTTTTAAAGTAGAGATTGTGGTTTCTTCCTCTGTCTTGGGGGAGAGAGAGGGCATAACTCAGTAATTAGCCTGCCGGGCTCTGGAATCTGGTGGGCCAGAGTTCAGTGTTGCTGTCCATGAACTCTGACCTTGGGGAAGTTGGGAGAACTCCCCCCCCCAGCCTCCATCTCGTCATATGTAAAATGGGCAAAATAATAGATTTCCTTGCATGTAAATGAAGGCACAAGAAGAGAAGCCACCTCTTAAGGTTGTTGAGAAGACCAGCAAATGTTTGAAGACCCCTCGTACAGGGTCCAGCAGATAAGTGGTCAGGAATCACCTGGCAGATTAACAAGTATTGATTGACTTCCAGGTTGCTAGGTTTAGGGCATGAGTCTAGGAACCAAAGCCAGGCAGGAGTTCTCATTCGCTGCCTCCGGGAGTGGAGACGGGTGTAAGATGTGGTCCTGCCCGGCTGGCAGAACAGGCACGGTGGCCGCCGTGTGCTGGCCAAGAGCGTGGCCCCACCATCCAGTGAACGAGTCCTTCTCGCAGTGATGACAGAACGTCCAGGAAACTGACGGGAAAGAAAACAGATCATAACCAAGTTAATGCTAAGTTCACTTCCCAGCGCCTTATTCCCGTCAAGTATTCTGGCCGGATCTGGGACAGAAGAGATCCAGTGTTGCAACAGAAAGAAAGAGGTAGGCACACCGCTAATGGAAGTCTTCTGGTTTATTGTTTCAGATACAAAACGAATGGGCCAGAATCGACCCCCTTGCAACCTCCAGTTCTTTCAAAGAATAATTTAGACAGCTACTTTATACCCGCTGAAGAGTGCCTGAAGCAGTTCTCCCAGAGGCTGAAGGAAGCCTTCCGGGTAAATTATGACCTATCTACTGTTTAGCCTATCTGTTCACCCGCCCCCCCCTGCCCCCCGTGCTCCCAGCCATTCACCCACGCAGGCTGTGACCCCGGAGCCCGACGTGTTGTGCTCATGACGGGACACGGCACTTCTCTCCACAGACTCGGGCTCTCCCCTTCTCTCCTTCCTGGTGGGGGCGGGGAGGGGGGCTCAGACTTAGCTCTGCAATTCCCTCCCCCCCCCCCC
>LNAC01000097.1:2595236-2651648 GCA_002007465.1 Ailurus styani | reverse complement strand
CCCCCGAGGTCCCTCCCGCCTCCTGCTTTGCTGGCTCTGCCTTCTGCCTCTCAAAGGCCTTGGAGAAGTAAGGAGGGGATGGGGTGGGGCAGGTCTGGGCAACCCGAGTTACAGGGATTGTAGGATCCATTTGTCCATCCTCTTCATGCCACCCATTCCCTCACCAGATGACGTGACGTACTTACGATAGGCTACAGTCTCTGCTACAAGCTGGGCGTGAAAGGTAGGCGCTCCATCCAGTCTAAGACCAGATGGTGAACAGAGAGTTGTGACACACAGGATTGCCTGTTGTAGAGGAAACAGTCGCCTACCATGGGGGCACAGGGAAAAGACCCCACTAAGGAGGAGTTCCTGGAGGAGGTGGGCCCTGAACCAAATCCTAAACCCCCAGCATGTGCTGGCCAGAAAAAGGAAGGAGCAAACACTAGAAGAGGGAGCTTGCTCAAGGGAGGGGGCGGACAGGTCATGGGCTTTAGGTAAAAGTGTACCAATTGGTCGGATGGGTCGCATGTGGAACCTGGAGTGGATAAGATGGGAGAAGTAGTGAGCAGCCCTTTAAACACAGAGGCGGGCTTAGAACAACTTAACTGCATCTGTGGCGGAAAGGAAAAGAGAGCAGTGAAAGGGGGAAGGTCAGTTGAATAAGCTGACTCTGTTAGCTACGGGGTGGAGGCAGGAGGGTGTGCAAGAGCAAGTAGGTGAGGACGGGGCGAGTCCAAAAGGGGAGGGGAGGGGAGGGAGCAACCTGGGGGGGAGCTCCCGCCTGCGGGTTCTGTGCTTCTGAAGCCTCCTCCCCGCACCGACTGCCAATTGGAGATGCATTTTGGTTACCAAGCTCCCATTTAAAAATAAATGTATTTATGATGACTGTCTGGCTTGGATTTGCAGGATGGTTCTGACTTTGAACGTGCTGTCCAGCCGTCAGACCCAGCATCCTAATTCTTGGTTTGAAAAGCCACAGTCCCCATAAGCATATGCAGAGAAGGGCCAGCTCCTCAGTGTCCAATCCGAGCGGATGCCCGGCCCCCCGGGAGCGTGGAGCAGGCCAGGTCGGGGAGAGGGACGAGAGCCTGGTATTCTGAAGAAGGCAGTCCTGGTTGAGGGCGAAAGGGCATAAGGGGAGGCAGAGAGGCCCCGGAAGCAAACGTTCCCTCTGTGCCCATCAGCAGAGGGCCGGAGTGGCCCAGAGTGGTCCCAGGCCAGCTCCCCTCTGCTGTCCTTACCTGGGCCGCTAAGTCACCCACTCTGTTGCAAGCCAGACTCCTTTTTCTGGCCTCTTCCTCCACCTGTCTCCTCTGCACACCTTTCCCGGTGGGGGGACTCGGTGGGGAGAGCCAAGCTTGGTGCTGGTGTCACTGTTTTCCTACCTTTGGTCCCCATGCAGCTTGGTGACAGTGCACACATGTCCCGTATTTCCCGGTGATCTTTAGTTTAAATAATTACACGATGAACTGATTCGATGAACATTAGCTGACACCCACTATCCTGCCAAGAGTTTATAACCTAGTGGTTGAGACAAAGAAGTGAACCTCTAGTTGCCGGAGTTTGCGTGGTCTGTAGTAGGATGTGGGTGACGTCTGGGGTCACTGCCCCTGTGCTTGTCCTCGCAGGGGGGGCATGAATGAGGCAGAGTGTGTGCCTTGATTTTTGAATGGGAAGGGACAGTCACTTTACGTACTTTATTGAGTTCCTATTCATGAGAAATTCTTGAACATCTCTCCTCATCAATAATGAAAAACTCAACTTGTGTTAGTTTAAAACACTATTACAGCTGCTGCTATTGTTTGCCCGGTAATTTTGTGGTCAAATGAGGCCATCTCAGTGCTCAGCTGGGGTCACAGGTGAGTTAGTCACGTATCCACAGCTCAGGCCAAAAGCCTCGAAGAGCCGAGGAAATAATCCATCGTGACCAAATAATAAAGGATATCTTTTCTCCCTGACTGTGGTGAGGAAAGCAGGCCCAGAGAGCCCCTGGGTGACCCGGGGATATGACCTGACCACGGGTCATCTGTGGCCCCTGTGGGCCCCCTCAGCCGAGGGCTGACCCTCTAGACAACGTCTCTGCAGGGTCAGGCATGTGTCCACGGGTTCAGGTATATATTTTAAAACAATCCGGATCTACCCCCGTCCACACACACACACACACACACACACACACACACACACACACACACACACAAATGGGACCACTTCATGTTCCATCCTCAACATTGGATCTTGCGGGCTGGCCTCAGCACGTAGCGCTGATCAGAGCATCCTGTTTGCCGGTCCGCTTAGGACCGGCCCCAGTCCTGGCTGACTGGCCTGTGGGCCCCCCGGCTCTGCACTGGCTGGGTCCGCCTCTCCAGCTGCACCTTGACCTGTCTCCTCACTTCACACTCCAGCAGTGTTCTTCCTCACCTTCATGTCTTCGCACATTCTGTTCCTTTGCCTGGACTGCCAGTCCAACCCCTTTGATCAGTTAACTGCTACCCAAGCTCTGATCTTTCTTAAGCGCCTTCCCCTCTCCTTCAGATCTGTGGGGAGATCAGCTGCAGTCCATTCCCCTCCCAGCACAAGTGCGTGTGGACTTGTAATCCCGTGAGACATTAGGGCTGAGTTGTTCCTGAATCATCTGCAGTAACTCAAACGGCCACCTCAGGGCCTGCCGCGTAATGTGTTTGTTGAATAAAAGACCTCACATCCCGTGCCAGGCAGTGAACTGGAAGGATTGCCTACGAGGCCTCATTTGTTTCAATCTTTCCACTACCCTATCCAGTAGGGATCAGCATGCCCATTTTACAGAGGGAGAAACCAGGCCTCTAATGTGGGGAGAAGCTACCCAAAGCCACATGTCTAGTAGAGGTTGCATCTGTGTGACTCTAGTAAAAATAGGAGTCTTCGTCCTAGGGAGCCAGAGACTGAGATGTGGGGAATGATGAAGATTTTTATATTTGTGAAGATTATACACGTGGGTTCCATGGATGGGGACTGTCCCCGTCATCCAGCAGTCCAGGCTGCCAGTGAGCCCGGCTCTCATGCCTGACTTCCAGCACCTGCCACGCTGACTTGCTGTCGTTGGCTTGCAGGCTTTTTTGCCCCGCTGGACTGTGAGGACTCTGATGTCAGGGTCCATGTCGTAGTTACAATGTGTCTCTGCCCAGCCGAGTGCTTGGCACGTAGTAGGTGCTCAGGAAACACTCACCACCTCCAGACCCTCCAGCTTCATTCCGTGGGTGTTGATGAAGCCCCGCTCTGAGCTGTAGATACAGGGAATAGGTCAGGGCCCCCATCACAGGTCCACTTTCCAGAAGGGAGCAGACAGTGAACGCACAAATCTCCAGTGTGTTAGGTGGTGACATGTTCTGTAAAGAAAAACAAGGCAGGGTGAGTGTCAGGGACCGATCAGGGTGCCATTGTCGGGGTGGGGGTCAGGAAATGCTCCCTGAGAGGTGACTTTGGAGCAGATACACCAAAGGGTGCAGGTTCTGTGGATTCCCTGAGATGCCCAAGGCAGGCTTGGCACGTCCAAGACAGCGAGGGACAGAGAAGAGGAATGGAGGCAGAGGGGTCGCCGGGTTTGGGGGCCGTGGCGGACTCAGGACTCAGCGGGGCGAACAGAGGCGCAGCCGGCGCGGGCCTGAGCTGTGGCGGGATCACCCCGGCCGCTGTGTGAGCAGGTGGTGACATGGGGGGCGGCCAGCCCGGCGTGAGCTTCCTCTGGAATCCGGGAGAGGCGGCGGAATGGGGAGAAGCTGGCCGTGGTGGCGCGTGTGAGGAAAGGAGGGGCCGGGGTGACCCCAACTTTTGTGGTCTGAGCAGCTGGACACTTGAGTCATAGCGGGTCTTGCTCTGCCATAAATCCCGGGACGTGCGGGCATGAGCGCGGCGCCCCCGGAGTCGCCGGGTGAACCCGCGGGTGGGGGCCGCGTCAGGTGCCAAAGGAGACCGGGGTGCTGGGGCCACACGGTCGAGTTTTCAAGCCTGAGACACGGGAAGCGCGTACGGGGGAGGCACGGCCATTGGCCGAGACAGGCCGCTCCGAGCCCGGGTGCCGGGCAGCGGTGTGCCACCCGAGGCAGCAACACTAGTAAGAGCCAGCGTGCGAGGGCACTTCAGAAACGTGCCAGGCGGTCGGCACGTTAGCCTGTTTAACCCTCACCACCGCCCCGGGGACTAGGGACTTTCACGATCCCCATTTTACAGGTGAGAAAATGGGAGCGTGGCCAGGTTAAAGATCTTGCCTAAGGTGTCCCCAAAATGAAGTGGCAGGGCAGGGATTTGAAATCAAATAGCCCACCTCCAGGTGGTGCGGCAAGGCCTCCAAATCCTTCTCCTTCTCTGCAGGACGGGGATGGCCGTGCCCTCCTGCGGCCCCACCGACCCAGCAGGTGCACCCGTGCAACACCCTGCAGGCACAGCAGGCACGCAGAGCTCAGACAGGACTGGCGCCTCGGCGCGGTCCTCAGAAACCGGGCCCTGGCCTCTGGATGGCCCCTCGGGGTGCCCTCCAGTCCCACACTTGTTCTCCTGTAGACGGAAGTCGCTAAACACCCTGAACTTCCCGTAGAAGCATTGAGATCTGGATGCGTCTCTGCCCCGGAAAGCTCCAGCATCCCCTTACTTCTGGTGCTGGAAGGAGCAGTACCATAAACAGAGAGGGGAAGGGAAGGAGAAGCCTTTCTTGTCCCTTCCCCTGGATTCTTTGCATGAAAAGAGGGCACCGGAGAACATGGTGTATCATTTCTTGGGAAAGATATATCACGGCAAGGACATTCCTGGAGGAGGAAGATCTCCCAAAAGCAGGAGTGGGAACGCCGCCCCTTCCTCGCTTTAGAGACGAGTCCATCTGTGCGGAGCTGTAAATGTGCTGTCGTCAGGGTTCAGAAAGAAGTGCTTTGACGTGTGCATTTTGTTTTTAGGACCCCTACTCTGCCTTCTTTAAAATAGACACTGACAGGGATGGCATAATCAACATGCATGATCTTCACAGATTGCTACTGCACTTACTGTTCAATCTTAAAGACGAAGAGTTTGAGCGTTTCCTGGGCCTTCTTGGCTTGAGACTCAGCGTCACTCTAAATTATCGGGAATTTCGAAATCTGTGTGAGAAGAGACCATTCAGGACGGATGACGCGCCTCAGAGACTCATTAGGTAAGAGGGCAGCGTGGCTCGGTGCCTTTGCCCGCGCCCAGTCCTGCGCTCTCGCTGGGCCCACGGCGGGTGGGGAGCACATTTGCCCCTGGGAGCAATTATTTTGTCTTTCTGGTGGTTCCAGAAAAATCACAAAAGGAACATGCATTCGATGTAAAAAAGCTCGAAACTACAGGCACCGATTAGAAAGTACGACCTCATCTAGCCCCCGTGAGCCTCACTTTGGCGTTTCCCCGGGAATCACGCCACTCTTTTTTCAAGGCACACAGATATAGACACGTATTTATATTTTTTCTTTTATAAAGTGGGGGGTCAGATGTATATGCGTGTTGCTCAGCCTTCCGAGACCTCTTGGCCCCCTGCCCTTTGGGCTGTGCTGGGCCCCGTGGGAGACTGCCCACTAATACTGGTCGAGAGAACACTTGGCCAGGTAGTAACACGTAGATCCACGCAACCCGTGTGGGGAACCACAGAGCCCCTTATGGTAATCGATGGAAACTGAGTATCATTTCAGGCTTCTCTTATGAACGTAAATGTATACATGCACAGTTGAGCCTTGAACGGCACAGGATGCTTCAACTCTGCAGGTTAACTTAATGTGTGGATTTTTTTTATAAATACAGTAGAGTACTATAAATGTGTTTTTTCTTTCTTATGATTTTCTCTTTTTAAAAAAGATTTTATTTGAAAAAGAGAGAGAGAATGAGAGCATGAGGGGAGGAGGGGTGGAGGGAGGAGCAGACTGCCCGCAGAGCAGGGAGCCCGATGCGGGACTCGATCTCAGGACCCTGGGATCATGACCTGAGCCAAAGGCAGATGCTTAAACAACTGAGCCACCCAAGCGCCCCATCTTCCTTATGATTTTCTTAACATATTCTCTTCCCTGGCTTCACTGTGAGAATACAGTGTATTATACATGTAACATACACAATGTGGGTTAATCGATTGTGTTCTCAGTAAGACTTCTAGTCAACTAAGCTATTAGTAGTTACTTTGGGGCAGGACTCACAACTTATATGGGGATTTTCAGCTGTGTGGGGGTTGGCACTCTTAACCCTCCCACTGTTCAAGGAGTCACTGTATATGTTTTTCTTTTTATCAGTCTGGGGCCAGCCGTGCAACTGTTTGGGGGGATGCAAGAACCCCTCCAGCCCTTTCCCAGGCAGTGCTCCACCCCAGGCCCCTGTCCGCTCCACACCAGCCTTCCTGCCGGCGAGGAGGGGAGTCCGCATGTCAGCCCAGCTGGAGCTCCATTTGCCTCCTCCATCTCCCCCAGTGAGAGCGTACACCCCCTTAAGTAGGAACAGCGATGCCAATACCATCGAGATCTGTTGAATGCCAAGGGGCTTGAATGAAGAAGCCATTCAGCCACTCCTTGACCCATTATGATAAGGATACTATGACCATTTCTGGAAGAATTACCATCCGCTATGGTAATGCAGAGATGTGTTTTCTGCATGGTAGTGACATTAACTAGGCTGCTCTGCCCTTGAGACACCGGTGGCCCCCTCCTTCCACCAGGCAAGGGAGCTCCCTGGAGCGGGGAGGCCTCAGGAGCTCCTCGCTGAGCCAGATTGCATGGTACTTGGCTAGGCTGCAGAGGCCCTCTGATACTGCTCTTTACTTTTTCTCTCTGAATTCGTTGGTTTATTTTGCCTGTACTTTAAGAAAACCCAGCCAGAGAGAAAACAACTGTAGTCTCTTTCTAAGTGAAATGATCATATAGCATGTGAATTGGACACCTGCTTCCAATTGCTCAAGTTTTGAGGAGTTTTAATATGAGACTTGATTGCTTAACATTAAAACAATACAAAAATATCCTTCCCAAAGAATTTTCTGGAGAATGTATGCAGAACGAACCTAGAAAATTTCAACCACAACGCGCCATCTTCCCATTCAAATGACTCAGCCTTCTTATTTGTATGTACGCTTTCATCCCACAAACATTTATGGAGGGTCTGCTATGTGCTAGCTGTTGCCCCAGGCCGAGGTGACACAGAGATGAATAAGGCTCCTTTTGAAGGAGGTCACGGCTGTATATGGGACAGATACAGAGATAAAGAGCTACTCTGAAATGTAAGGATGGCCAGAGTGCCACAGAGATGGAAGCAGCTAAGCCTGCTTGAGGCGCACAGGAAAAGTGGGACATCTGAGTGGGATCTTAAGGTGAGAGTAGGAGTTTGTCAGGCGCAGGCTCCCGGATGGTGGTTCAAGGCCAGAGAACGGCATTTACAAAATCTCAGAGGTGGAAATGCCAAGCACGTTCGGGAAACGGGGAGAGGATATGAGTGTGGAAGAGGCATGCGTGTGGGGCATGGGGGGAGGGGAGTCCTGGAGAGGCAGGAGGCCCAGCTGAGAAGGGACCAGAGAACCGGGCCAAGGAGTTCGTCGTTCTCCAGCAGACAGGAGAGGGTTCTGTGCTGTGGAGGGAGGGGGTCACATCACGCGGCAGAAAGATCCTTCTGCAGCCCCAGAGTAGAGGATGGATGTGAAGGAGGAGAGCCTATAGCCCAGGGAGGCCCAGTGTGACCTCCAAGGGTCTGGTGGAGACAGCACAGAGACCCCAGCTAAGGCACTGCTTTACAATGCCAGACCCTCCCATGGTCAGATCCCATGCCTGTGCTTCGTGAAGACATATCCTTTAGTACCCTGGGGCGGGAAGGGGGTGCCCACTACTACTTGACTGTCCAGATAGAGGACCTAGGTGATGGGTGGTGGGCTGAGATGTGAACCAGGGTTACTGTTCAGAGGGGCCCCTTTCTCTGCCTAGACACCTCACCTCCTTGACCCACCCAGCACCCCAGCCTCTCTTTCCTCCCCCAGCCAAACCTCAATGCCGTCCCTTTCTGGAAGCCATCCCAACCTCTTGCTGGGGCCCCTCTGCCTTCTAGGCCCTCACTCTCCACCGCGATTATCAAAACACAATACTTTGGAAAACCTTGAAGGTGGTAGATTTGTTGAAGAGAGTAAGACCATCTTGTTTGTTCCATAACTGCAAAACATTTTCATTTTTAGATGTATAAATACCAATTAGAGTGATCGGTCCAATGACCTGTTTCATTTCTATACCATCTCTTCCCTTCCAGTCTCTTCCCTTGTTTAAGACACAACTGTCCATTTATCTACTGACAACCCACATCAAGTACGTTTCTGTGCATGTATATCATAGACGATGAAACAACACTGTCACGTGTCCTTTTAGCAAAATTAGACACTCCAGCTTCTTGTCACAAAATATTGTGTGATCAGATCCTTCCTGTTGAATGACTAGCTGAATTTAAAATACCAAATTTCTCTTTTGTTCTTAGAAATACATCATTCACTTGTCAAGAGATTTGGCTTATATGATCAGTTTCACCTTCATCACTGGAATCCGGAGTGCCCTTTTGTGTGTGTTCCTCTTCCAGTTCATCTGGTCATTGGGAAACATCTTATCTCAATTTTCTTCCCTCTGCCATTTGGGCATGAAATAAGCATTCTGAATTTCTCACTGTGTTCAATGAAAACTAACAGAAGACTTACAAAGATGGTGTTGCTGTCTCCTTTTATACCTTCTTGGAAGATGCTGGTTTACTTTGGGCAGTGCGATCAGGTGACTGGGAAGTGCTTCATTTCAATATCATGTCATCAGCTAGGCAATCCCCTCATTTTTCGTTTTCTTATTACTCTTTCAGTCTCTTTTCTTTGGATACTTGGAAACAATGAGTAATGATTGACCACTTCTTAGGATAATGAAATCGATCTAGTAAAATTGAAATCAAGATCACTAAGACCCCATAATATATATGAGAGGGTCAATAGACCCATGTGGTATTGCAAGATAGGATGAGTTTTATCTCCTCAAGAAAATAAATACTTTTTTTGTTGTCTTTGAAGGATCTCTAAGAAATACTGAAAGTCAAGAATGCCAGTTCTCTTCCATTTTCTGGACTATATAGAATTGTTATTTTTTCCTTAAATATTTGATATAATTCACCAAAGAAGTAATCAGGTCCTGGAGTTTCCTTTGTTGGAAATACTTGCACTATGAATCTAATTAATTTAATAGTTAGATCATCCATGGTTTCTCTTCTTTCTTGAATGAGTTTTTGCAGTTTGTGTGTTTTCAGATACTGGTCCATTTCACCTAAGTTGTTAAATTCATGGGAATAAAGTTGTTCATAGTATTCTTCCCTTATTATTATTTTAATATCTGTGGGGTCTCTAGTGATATCCCTTCTTTCATTTCTATTATTGGCAGTTGGTGTCTTCTCTCCTTTTTTTCTTGATCTGTTTAGCTAAAGATTTATCATTTTATCAATGTTTTCAAAGAACCACTTTGTTTCATTGATTCTACTCTATTGTTTTTCTGTTTAAATTTCATTGATTTCTCCTCCTTATGATTCCTGCTTTAAGTGTAGTTTGCTCTTCTTTTTTATTTTCTTAAGTTTGGAAACTCAGATTTTTTTATTCAGGTTCTTTCTCTTCTAAGAGAAACACTAAATGCTGTCAATTTCCTTATAAGCACTAAGTTGGCTACATTCCACAGACTTGGATATGTTAATGTTTTTAATTTTCATTCAGTTAAAAATCTTATCCAATTTCCCTGGAGACTTTCTTTTGATCCACAATTAGTTAAAAGTGTGTTTTTGTCAATTTTAAAACATTTGCATGGTTTCCAGTTATCTTTCTGTTACTGACTCCTAGTTTAATTCTGTTGTGGTCAGAAAACATGCTTTGTATGATTTTAATTCTTTGATATTTGTTCAGCTTTATTTTATGACCCTAGAGATGGCCGGTGTTGATGAATATTCCATGGGTACTTGACAAGAATATGTGTTTGGCTCTTGTTAGGTAGAGTGGGCCAATGACATCAGGTTGCTTAATAGTGTTCAGGTCGTCTGTGTTCTTGCTTATTTTCTATTTGTTCTATCAGTTAGTAAGAGAGGAGTGTTGAAGTCTCCAAAAACATTTATGCATTTGTCTATACCTCCTTCCAGTTCTATCCATTTATGCTTCATGCATTTTGATATCTGAGAAAAATAGCATATTTATACTTATCATTTCTGCTTCTCTTCCTTTATTTCTGAACTTCTAAGTTTCTTTCTGCTATCATTTTCCTTCCTCTGAAGAACTTCCTTCAGCAGATATTTTAGAGCATGTCTACTGGAGACAAATTATCTTAGTTTTCCTTCACTGAGAAGATTTCTCTCGCTCCTTCATTCCTAACAGGTATTTTTGCTGGGTATAGAATTCTGGGTTAACACAGTTGTTTTCACAGCTCTTTGGGAATGTTAATCCATTGTTTTCAGACCTCCATGGTTTGTGGTGAGAAGTCTGCAGTCATTCAGGTAGTCTTGCCCGCTAGGTGGCCCTTGTGATTTTCCTCAAGTTACTTTTAAGACTTTTTTTTTCTTTATCTTTGGTTTTGAGTGGTTTTAGTATGATGTGTTTGAACATGACTTTCTTTGTTTATCTTTTTGGGAGGCTTACCAAACCCCTTAAATCTGTAAACTTATGTTTTTCATCAAGTTTAGAAAGGTTCCAGCTATTATTTCCTCACCTTTTAAAATTTTTCAGTATCAATCTCTCCCTGCTCCCCTTCTTATATCTGAATGATGCGAATGTCAGACTTTTTGATTTTTGTATCCCAAGTCCCTATATTAGTCCCTGGGGCTCTGTTATTCTGCCTTTTTTTCTGTTGATCAGATTAGATTAATGCTATTCATCTGTCTTCAAGTTCACTGACTCACTCTTCTGTCATCTGCATTCTGTCATTGAGTCAATCCAGTGAAAACTTTATTTTGGTTGTATTTTTTGGTTCTAAAATTTCCATTTGATTCTTGTCTTCCCCCAGCCCTTTTTTCAAGCTTCTATTTCTTGGCTCAGAACATCTGTCTTTCCACTTATTTCAAGGACATTTACTCTTCATGGTTATCATAGCTGCTTTAAAATATGATAATTTCAACATCTGGGTCATCTTGGAGGTGGGTTTCTGTTGTCTTTTACCTTGAAAATTGTTGGGATTTTCCTGGTTCTTTGTATACAAAGTGATTTTGGATCATATCGTGGACACTTTTAATATTACATTACAATACTCTGGCCCTGTTAAAATCCTCAGTAGCGTGTTGACTTGTTTTGTATTTATTTTTTAAGTAGACAGTCAATCCAGTTAGGTTCAGACTGCAAGTCCTGACCTGTCTTCTGTGGTTTCCCTGTCAGTGTAGTTTCAAGGCCACCACGGCACCAGCAGGCCAGTCCACACGTGCAGCCCCCAGGGGCAAGTCTTCACTACATGGCAGTCAAGTTCTCGAGGTTTCTGCTCTGCTGCTTTGGGCTGTTTTCACACATGTGCACAGCAGAGGTGAACCTGGGACTTCCTGCACAGATTTGGGCAGCCCATTTTCCAGATTTCTCCTATTTCTCCCTGTCCTCTCCAGCCCCGAGAAAGACCCTTAGTTTTTGGTCTTCTGACTGGAAACGAGGTTTCAGCCTATCTGTACTATTATGTACTTCCTATGACTGGGTCCACCCCCAGGGCAACACAGCGAGACAAAAACAATAATGTGGATTCCTTCCACACTCCTGGAACACAGAGCGTGTCCTCTGGTGACAGAGAAGAGTTGCGGTCTTAGGGACCTACTTGGCTACTGCTGCTGCTGGCCTTGTCACAAAAGTACAGTTTTGTTAACTGTAACTGGGATCAGTACCGCGAGGGCAAAAAGATACAAAAGAGGCTTTCTCCCCCCATACTCTTTCCACTTCAGGACCCTCCTTCCGAGTTTTTTGGTCAGGGAAACAGGCTTTCTTTTGGACCTTTTTCCATCCATGCCTGCTCCACCGTTCCAGAATCAGGGCTGCCCTTAAGCCTAAGCTGGGAATATGAGTGGTAAAGAATCCATGAAACTCACAGTCTATCCGTCATTCTTCAAGTTTTGATTTCCCTCTCCATCAGCCTCCTATTATTTACTTTTTAGTGTCCCCAGGGTTTCTTTGTCTTCTGTCTAGAGTTTCTGTGATCGATGGAGGCGGGAGAATGGGAGTGTGCTTACTCCTTAGCTGGGACCAGAAGCACATCTCAGGACTCCTGACCTGCCTAGGGTGCTAGTCCCTGAGATCACACAGCTGCCTCTTCATCGGTCATGCCTCAAAGAGCTGCTCCCTAGCCTTCTTAGCTTAAGGTTTCCCTCTCATCCATCTTCAGTATCTGAAGTTATCCGATTCATTCATTTTCCCATGTGTTTGCAGCAAGTTCCTACCATTGCAGCATCAGCTCCTTGAGGATGTCGGCTCTGTCCACGTTGTTGGTCAGTGTGTTTGTAGGACACAAAGCAGCACATAGTAAGAATTCGTATATATTTGTGTCTGACAGACTGGCTGATAGGAAGGTTGTGTCTTCCTGACTATCAAGATCTAGAGTCAGGTAATAGGAGTGGAAATCAGTAGTTTTGGAAAAGACCATAGAAAAACCTTCTGATCTCTCTAGAGGAGATTCGTATGTAAAATGGGACAGGGGAGAAATGGATGGGAAAATCATAGGAGTCCCTGGTTTGAGCACGGGTCCCTAAGAAAATAATCAAGACTAATGGCCTACAAGAGAAATCAGATTGGTGGGGGCTGTTTGGATATGGGTTTAGATAGTAAGATCAGTTTGGGTACATTGACTTTGCAGACAAAGAATCTGCATCCTTTGGGGGAAGTTTAGGTGAGACCTCTGGGTGCAGGTTGGATTTAGAAGGAGCCTAAAGGTGAAGGCAGGGGAATGTGCATCATTTGGACCTACAGTCTTTTTAAGCAATAATTGTGAAAATGCAACATAATCCCGCCAACCTTCCAAAACCTTTAGTGGTGAACTACTGGTTGACCTTTGGATCCCTTTCTACCCTTGAAATTCCATGATTCTGTGAAGTCCGGTAGGCAGTTGGAGAGAGATGGAACGGAAAAGCAGGTGACGTTACAGCGCTAGTGGTACAGACATGTGGGTAAAGGGCTTCAGGGTGCGGTTGGGGACATGAGAAGGGATGACCTTTCAGAAGAATAAATAAACTTTGCGGTGGAAAGAGAGGAGTGGTCAAGGGTGGAGGGAGCCAGGGAGGGAGGGGAAATCACACTGACTGAAGACACACATTTGCCTGGCCCCGGGATAGGTGTCCCCACTCATGGTGTCATTTAAAGAGCAGCATGGTGCAGACAACCAGAGGGGGACAGATCATTAACAGTGACACATGGAACAGAAAGCCAGCAAAGACGCCGGGATTCGGCAAGATAGAAGTAATTGGTGAATGGAAAGCCTGGGGTGAGGGCTCAGTAGAGAGAGGTGTGCCCACCGTAGGTTACCCATAGACCCCCTTGAGCTGGCATTTGCCAGGGAGAAGAATGAAACTGGGCCCATCTGCATTTGGTCCATTTGAGCGGTAACTAAGGAAGAGGGAAGAGACCCCACCCACTCTGCCACTGGTCCTCAGCATGCTGCCGACTGAGTAAATGCCAGAACTTGCGTTTGCCAAACAGTGGGAGTCACCATGTATGTAATTCACAGTTGATGTAATTAAAATAAGACCCTTTCTATGTGGCACACAGGTCAATAGCCTAGTGTAGGTTTCTGGGGTAATCACTGCCACCAATGAACTTGATGACTAGCAGGTGCAGGGCACTGTAGATCATCAAGGAATTTGAGGTCCTGGACAGCTGTCAGGGAGCAGCAGCATTTCTTCGAAGGGACTGGAAAGAGAAGCCACACGGAGCAGTATTAGTACAGCTTGCTCTATCGATTCTAGCTGCCTTGACCTGGCTTGCTGTCTGTTTGGAAAATGCGAGACAGAGTGCCGCTTCCAGGAGAGCCTTGTCTGGTGGGAGGAACCCCTAGGCTCCGCTTCTCCAGCCTTCGCGCCGAGCCTGGCGCCCCAGCAGCACGCTGGCAGTGCCGCATTTGTTGAATTGATACAGAAATGCTAAGTAGAAAGAGGCCCCCCAGTGAATAAAAACCAAAGGTGGCCCTCACCTCTGTGAAATGTAATATTTGGGGGCACCTGGGTGGCTCCATCGGTTAAGCATCTAATTTGATCTCAGCTCAGGTCTTGATCCCAGGTCATGAGCTCAAGCCCCGCATTGGGCTCTGCACTAGACATGGAGACTATTTTTTTTTAAAATGTAATATTCAATAGATCTCTTCCTACAAAGAGTGAAACTAAAGGAGCACCAAACCCGTAGCTTCAGATGGAAGTGAAAATGGGAGTGAGAGATGCATCTGTGGCATCAGAGACCTGAGTTTGAATGGCTCCCAGGTGCTGGCTGTGTGTGGTTTCAGCAAATTTTTAACGTCTCTAAACCACAGCTTTCTCTTTTGCGAAGTGGGGTGGTAATGCCAGCATTGTCAGAAAACTCAAGATCCTTTGGGTCGCCTGACTGGCAGTGTTCAGCCCCCACCGGTCCCTGAGTTCATGGTGGCCATCATTACCCCAGAAACCCTCACAGTGCTGCTGACCTGAGCATCACACACAGATGGTCATGTTCAAAGCCGCCCTTCTTTGGGGATTACATAAACCTTTGACTTTTGTCGTTTGGAGCACACAAATTCCTGCATTTTCTCACAGGCAGCATGGTGGTTGACTTTAGACTTTATTTCTTAGAGTCAGTTCATTTGCAGAAGCAGAAATAATACTTCTTTAAAGGGGCTACATAGAGCTTATTTGCCGTCTGTCCCCCACACTGGTTTTCTTGGGTCCCATAAAGAGAAATTTCTTTCAGGGTCTGGATGTCTCTTTCAGGTGTCCCTCTTACCAGCTCTCAGGCAAGACATGCTTATCACCCCACGGGCCCAAGAATAAGTGCGGGTTCCAAGTGGGGCCTCAGATGGGTTCCCATTTCGGGAAACTGTCGGGGTGACGTCTGTACGGTCCCTTTTGCTAGAGGAATGTCTTGGGTGCTCTTGTGTCTGCAGGGAGAATAGTTCAAGTGCAGATCTAGATGTGGGAAGCTCAGTGCCCAGAAATGGAGTGAGAGGCACCTCTAGGAGCAAAGCGATTACAGAGGAATAAGTCGGGAAGGGTTTTATAGGTTTCCATACACCCCTCCCTTAGTGGAAGAACTCAGGGCACCTCAAACTGCTTCGGCCACAGCCCTCACTGCCCCTCGCCATGGCCGAGCCCCAGTGGTAAGCACAGGGTGTTTATTAAAGTCTCTCCTGTGTCCATCATTCTGTGAGGAAATAAACAGAATTTTGATCATCTTATGTGTCCTGAACCCAACCTGTGCACCGCAGCTGGGACCGAGTAAGCAGTCCTCCCCCCATTGTTCCTGAAGTCTACGTTCCAGTCATTCCACTGTGTGAGTTCAGAAATAAAAGTTTTTAGCTGTTTTATTCTGAAGAT
The DNA here is from genome assembly GCA_002007465.1 of Ailurus styani. Classification (NCBI taxonomy): domain Eukaryota; kingdom Metazoa; phylum Chordata; class Mammalia; order Carnivora; family Ailuridae; genus Ailurus; species Ailurus styani. Next base: position 2,636,165 of record LNAC01000097.1, on the reverse strand, counting down.
ACTTACTATTCTATTATGGGGTTTTTTCCCCCTTCTGAAAATAAATGAACCCTGTTTGTTTTGTGAGCTGCAGAAAAAGTTGAACAGCATTTATCTGAAAATAAACAAGGACTTATAAAATTTCAGAAGACTTCCCTAACATACAGCTAGGGAAATGAGACTGTATTTTAAGAATTAAGTTGGACCAGATGTGAAATCACAGACTTCAGCGGTGTCTTTGAAACGAACAGGGATGGGGAACCCCTTGGGAGATTAATGAGTCCATTAAATTTAAACACAGTTATTTATTTTTTTTTTCTTTTAAGACCAAAACAGAAGGTCGCAGATGCAGAACTCGCTTGTGAACAGGCTCATCAGTATCTTGTTACCAAAGCAAAAACCAGATGGTCAGACTTATCTAAGGTAAGAAAATGATTATTTCCTTAAAAGGAAAGGAAATGTATTTCAGTGTTCCCAGATCGTTGGGATGATCAAGCTGCTTAGATCCAATCTTCATATACCCAATCAGTGACTCCTGCTATTCTTAAAATACTTTTTCAAAATAAATTCTCACATTCAAGGTCAACTGATGTTTAGAAAAATGAGTAATTATTGGATTTACATGGACAGAAATTCCTAGCTTTATCTCAGATTTGATATGAATTAAAAATTTGAAATGACACCCTCATATTATTTTTACACGGTTCAAAATAGGCATCTTTAAGTGGTATTTCTTTCTGCCTCCCAAAATTATAGGAAGCACATCTTGAAGGTGAGTGCCCTCGACTGGCAGTCATGAACACTGATTTGGTGTCGAGATAGGAACATAATCTAACAGCTGCACCCGCAGGACGGTAGAACCGAACATGCAGGTCTGGGTTCATCCAGAAGTTTGGAGTGTGGGGCCCTCCGTTCATCATGTAGCAAGGACACAATGACTTCTCTTTAGGGAGTATCTGTAAAACTGCACTATGGATGTATTGTCATGTTATTGTGAAGAACGCCTCCACTTTGTTTCATTTGGTCATTTTCTATGTTTGTCTCTCTTGGCCTGTGGGCAACGTGATGTTCTGTCCTGTCCATCCTGGGCCGCCCCTGGGCTGCCTCCCCCTAGTCCTTTGTCCTCAGAGTTGACTATGCAGTGGCTCAGGGTGCAAATTGCACGGGGTAGCGTCCTCACGTGTCCACTGGGCAGGGCTGGCCTTCCAGAGCCTTCCTCTGGGAGTGCAGGGCCAGCTCTGGGCTGTAAACTGTGGCCACACGGGCATGCCAGCTGGGAGAGGGCAGAGCACGCTGTGTGACTCCATTCTCCACGCCTTCTCCTCGGCTTCTCTGGGCCTGCCTCTCCTCTCCTCCCCGCTTCCTCTGTCCGCTCTTCCTCTCGCCCCATCACACACCCTCCGCCCTCCACCCTCCGCCTGCGCTGCTCTCTCTCGGCATCCTGCTCCGCCTTGAGTGAACAGCACATCTCTGGGACGCGTGGATTTGTGCCAGGGGTTTGGTGGTAATGCAGGTCTGTCTGCTTCCACCTCTCAGCTCACCGACCAGGGCAGGTGGCGGTCAAGGAGCAAAGGCAGCTAACTGACAAAGCAGGCGGCGCTCTGGGGAAAACGAACAGGCTGCTGGGAAGTGACCAGAGGGCCGCAGAGGTCCTTTTCCGCCTCGTGGCGTCCATCCTTCCTGAAATGCTTCCTCCCCTGGCTCTAGGGCAGCCTGTGGGCCTCCTCTGCTCCCTCCCGGGCCTGCCCCGGCCTGGGCGGGTGACCCCTCTCCGCCTCTGTGTCCACCGTTGCGAACACGGCCTCTGCACTCGCCGCTCCACGGCTCGATTCCCATGGCCTCTCAAATTATCTTTATCCTTGATGCTATGGCACCCCCAGTGTGTTCAGAGCAGGCACGGGGACCCCGGAGTGCTCTGCTGCTAATCCAGCAGCTGCAGGTCTGTCTCTTCCAGAGCTGAGCTGGCGGGAATGGGGGGAGGGAAGAAGACTCGGCGGGTCACAGAGGAAGAACAAACAGAGCGACACGCAAGGGGGGCGTGGAGCCATGGTGCTGGGGGCCAGGCATCCTGCCCGCCCCCACACGTCCCCCGGACCCCGCAGGACTGACTGACCCTGCGTGTCTTGGTCGTGGTCTATCGGACAGACAGCTCTGCCACTCTCTTGCTTTATTTTGAGAAAAGCTCTGAAGGCACTCGCTCTGGATTCCGAACCTGCAGAAAGTTCGGTGACGCATAGCTGAGCTGAGCAGCCTTCACGGTGAGGCGGGTGGCCCCCAGCCCCAGCACACCCCTGCACACCCGCACCGCCCCAGCACACCCCTGCACACCCGCACAGCCGCAGCACACCCCTGCACACCCGCACACTACTGCACAACCACACAGCCCCAGCACACCCCTGCACACCCCCACACCCCTGCACACCCGCACAGCCCCAGCACACCCCTGCACACCCGCACAGCCCCAGCACACCGCTGCACACCCGCACAGCCGCAGCACACCCCTGCACACCCGCACACTCCTGCACACCCGCACAGCCCCAGCACACCCCTGCACACCCGCATCGCCCCAGCACACCCCTGCACACCCGCACAGCCGCAGTACACCCCTGCACACCCCTGCACACCCGCACAGCCCCAGCACACCCCTGCACACCCGCACAGCCGCAGCACACCCCTGCACACCCGCACACACCTGCACACCCGCACAGCCCCAGCACACCCCTGCTCCTTCCCCCCGGGCCACCACCCAGCAGGGCCACGGCTCCCTTCTGCTGCTTCGCTGTTGAAGGTTCACCGAACGGGACGTGCGAATGTCGGAAAGGCTACGGTCTCTGGGGAAACTGCACGTGAAATGTGAACAAGAACTCTAGAGGAGCCATCCCGCCAACCTCAGCTCCAGGCCCCGCGAGCCCCTCAGCCAGGCCGGGCCGAGGATGCCTCCGGCCGAGTGCTCGCACGCACGCGCCTGTCATCCCGACCCGGGGTCCCGGGGTTGTTCCTGTGGAAGCGGTTTTGGAAAACAGGTTCACTGAGTTCTTCAGCAAACATTATTGTGAAATAAGGATGCACGGTTGCAGGATATTAAAGACACAGTGACCACAAAAGGACATGTTCTCTGTCCCCGAGAGACTTGTGTAAACACCAAGAAGGGTGCTAAGGAATTGTGTGAAGTACAATTGAAGTGGCTAGTTTTGGGGGGGTTTTTTGTTTGTTTGAAATGGCTTGTTTTTAAGCTTGTTTTTTAAAGTTGTGACTCTACGGTAGAATATAATACGTATTATGTATAACACGTGTATTTGTATGCGTGTATAATATACATGGACACGTGCAGTGTGCGTATACTGTGATACACGTGATGATCACGTACATGCGTAGCTTCGGCCCGTCGAAGGTGGCACGTATCCCAAGCTGTGTCTCGCTGTGTAACCACCATCCGAGTGAAGGAGGAGAACCCTGTCCACACCCGAGGCGGCGCAGCACCCTCTGTAAAGGGCCCGATGGTGACGAGCTTTGGCTCTGCAGGCCATCGGCTTCGGTCCCAGTGACTCCGCTCTACCGTGATGGCACTTAGTACTGTCCGACTTAATTTTTCTCCTCTGCACTGGATGTGTGACGGTATTTCATTATAGCGCTAAGCAGCATATGGGGGTTACTCATGGGGTTACTAATGAGAGCGGGCGTCTTCTCATTTACCTGAGTCCGATTTCCTTTCTCCATCAAGTGTCTGCTCATAAGTTTTCACACTGGGTTTTCTGGTTATTTCTCACTGGTCAATAGGAACTCGTATGGCATTTCGGCTCCTGGTCTTTTGTAAATGATACGTGAGGCAAATGTCTTCGCCCGGTGTGTGTTCTGTGTTTCCCCCCTTCTCACAGGATATCTTTCGGTAAATAGAAGTTCTTTTTGAGGTAGTCCGATGAACATTTCCCTGTAGGTCTTGTCCAAGAAACTGTTCCACCCAAAGTTGTGACAATTTACTTCTAGCAACTTTCCAATGCAGCCGTTTTGAAGTCCACAGCACCTGTTTCCTCTACGTGGAGAGACAGGGCTCTGCTCCCATTCTTCCATACGGAGACCCGGCTGTCTAGCCCCTGTAAAGCCCATCTTATCCCTGCCTGATCGACGGCATCACCACAATCCCGCTTCGAGGCCCATGGGTGTCTCTGGGCTCATCGCTCTCTTCCACGGGTCTCCAACACCACACCCTTGTGGTCACCATAACTCAGTAATACGTTTTAATTAGCTGGTAGGCAAGTCCCTCCTCCTTGTTCTTGAAGAGTTTATGCATCACTTTGTCAAGTTCCACAAAGGAACAGAACTTCCCGGGAAATGCGTTGGGAGAGAGAGGATTTCTTTACAAGTCTGAGTCTTGCAGTCGTGCCCATGCTGTGTCGCCATTTATTCTGATATTTTTAATATCGTTCAGTAAAGCTTTAGAATTTTCTGTGTGGCAGTCTTGCAATCATTGGTAAGATCTGTTCCTAGAACTTTCTATTTTTGATGCTATTATAAGTATTACTTTCTGAAACCCTAACCCTAACCCTAACCCTAAGCCTAATCCTGACTTCACAGCGCTGTTACAGGGAGTGTTAAGATGAGCTATTATGTGCAAACAATTTAAGTCAGTGCCAAATACCACACGTCACCTGCTAGTCTGGGGCTTTCTTAATGACTGACAAAGCCCCAGATACCTTTTGCACCCCTTGGGGACGTTAAAAAGGTCATAACAGCTGGGGTCTTATGCGCCTCATCCCCGTCTTAGGGCCAGAGGGCCGAATCCACCGCAAGGGCTACCGTCTCATTTCCCAGGCACTGCTTGACCCTTCTTCTAATAGTTTTTGAGCCCAAGTTGTTGGTCAGGAGAAGAATTCAGATCACACGCCTGAGACCACTCATTACCCAGAAACAAGCCCCTTCTAGTATGTGATACTCCTGTGTGTTTTGCTCTGTCACCTTCTTCACAGGAATGGCCAGGGTATCTGGAACTTTGATAAAAAGGTAATTAAGCAGGTAGATGGGGAGAGAAATATCTTAGATTGTTCCAGATATTGACTATTGACAATCGTCTGGTGTGCCATAAACACATTTTATCTGTTACTAAATGTTGTCTTGTCATGTTCTAGAATTTTATAGAAACTGATAATGAGGGCAATGGCATTCTTCGGCGGCGGGACATAAAGAACGCGCTCTATGGGTTTGATATTCCTCTAACGCCGAGGGAATTTGAAAAGCTCTGGATGAGGTAAGTGGAATCTGCAGGTCGGCTCCCTTCCATCCCGCTGGTCCCGGATTGCTGGCTGCGGCAAACTCAGCGGCCTGACAGGCTACCTGGGGGTGCAGTGCGGGCCCAGGAAAGGTTTCCACTCAGTTGTGTCTGTCCTGTGTCCTTGCTTCCCCGAGAAAGCAGCCTTGGCCAAGAGGCCGGTCTTCAAGACCAACAGGAGAATCAGGGTAAAACATTCACATGGACACCAGACTGGAGAGGTTTGTGTTTGCAAGGAACACGGAGTTCAAGTCCAAACTTGTATTGTTTTAGAAAACTAAGTCACTCTCCAAAGACTTCATTCAGTACAACTAGCTCAGCAGACAGAGCCGCAGCGGGTAAGGGGAGAAGCCATCTCTCCCCATTGCCTAAAGATGGAAATCAGTGTCGCACAACTATTTTATAGATAAGTAATTTGTCGAGAGAAAATAACCAAACTTTTGGCAGCAACTTGGAGTAGTTTCCCGAGGGTGTCTTAACCTGAACATAATATCTAATGTTGGTTACATTTTTCAAAATGAAGTTTAGATTTAGCTGCTCTTGACTTAGGCCCCGGTTGCAATATTCCCCATGTAGATGTCTGAGTTTCAAGGTGCACTCTCAACGCGGTCCATTTCCAAGTTCCAGATCCGTCTTTGAATTTTCTCCGTCTTCATGATGTGCTCGCCGCCGCCTGCATCCCCCAGGACGGCACACCAGCATTGTACATCCCCTCAGGGCCAGACTCACCAAGCAGCTCATGTAACTTTTTAGCTTTCATCTGCTCAAAGTGGAAGGCTGAAACGTTGGCCGAGTTTAGAACGAGGTGGGCTGTTTTGTGTCTAATTTAGAAAAGCAACTTGAAGTTCTTACAGAATCCTTATTTTTTTAGATCAGTTCCAACACGGGGCCAATTTAGGCTCCTTATTCATATTCTCTTTCAGTACACGAAATGAGTAGGTCCCACTGAATAACCACAAGAGTGGGGTACAGGGACACACAGATGGACCTCCCTCTCTGTAGGCTTTTTGGATGATGCAAAGGCGATTGCAGGAAGCTGTCACGGAAGGAGTGAGGTTGGAATGGTTCCAGGGGTTCTTTATTCATTTCTTGACATTATTAAATGTATGAATGTCTGCCCTGTGCTGAAAACTGTGTGAGGTCAGAATTTTATCTGCATTTGTTCAACTGCCTGCACCCCGTGAACGGTGAGGGGTGAAGAGGGAGAGCTCTTCCACCAGGCGTGTGGTCATGGCTCCTGCCTCCATCCTTACAGCTGTGTGGCCTCTGCCAGCAGAGAAAGGGAAAGGGCACAGAGGACTATGTGGTCAGCCTTGTAGAAACCAGGCCTGGAAATGTGGCCATCACCTTGCTCCGGCCTTTTGGCCGGAGTTCTCTCACATGGCTGCTCCAGCCTGCAAGGGAGTCTGGGAGAGGCAGTGTGGATGTGTGCCAGGAGCAAAAAACAAATGGTGGCAGGGAAGCCCATGATGGCATCTGTCACATGTGGAATTACCTCCACGGGAGAAGACAGGGGCATTGAAGACAGAGGAAACTTCAGGAATGGTCATACCAGGATCTGGGCAGGGAAGCAGAAACCACTCTATCATCTCTGGCCTGAAGGCAGTGACTGATACAGGTGTCGGAGGGCCGGAAGTCTGAAGGAGGAATGTGGTTTTACTCCGAGGCCAGAGGTTGCTGCACCCATGGGCTCACAGAGCGTCGGGGGGCTGAGGGTCACCCAGAGATCAGGAAATTGCTCCCCAACCCAGGACTGGGGGGCAAAAGAGAAACAGGGTATTTCTTGGAGGTCAGGAAGACGCCTCCACCCCAGCACTGCCTCGGAATCTGCTAGAAGCTCAGCCACTGTGCAGAGTGGGAGCCATGGCCACAGCCACGGCAGGAAGTGGAAACAGTCTGAGCTGCCCTCTTCTGGCCTTCTGACCGGGCACAGCTCCCTGGGAGCCGCCGGGTGGATAACTCAGAAGATGTGCTGAAGGGTGAGCGTAGGGTTGAGAGCCACTAGAGGAACGTCCCGCTACCGGGCAAAGGAGGGTGTCACACTGCAGAATAACCCGGGCGCCTGGGATCCAGGCAGCCTCGGATGGGCAGGAGAGCAGGCCGTCCGTCCACTGAACCGAATCATGAAGGGCAGGGCAGCGTAGGGACCCTATCCGAAGGCCAGGTGTTTAATAGGGAAGGACCTAGGCAGGCCTGTGTTCTAGAAAAATCACTCTGGCCATAGTGGGGAGGATGGCCTGCAGGAGGCTGGATGGGAGGCACAGGGATGAATGAGGGACTCTCCCAGTGGTCCGGGTGAGAAGTGGTGAGCTTTCCTGGCAATGCAGGGAGGACTGGGAAGGAAGTGACAGGTGTGAGAGAGATGTAGGAAGAGCAAATGGGCCTTTTGCAGCCTGGAAGGAGAGGCTATGTGAGATCAGATGCTCCTGCAGAAATTGGGAAGGGAACCTGAGGTGGCCGATTAGGCTGCGGCCGAGGGCTGTGCTCTGAACAAGAGCATCTACACTGAGCTGTGTGACGGGGGGCCAGTGGCTCGCCTTCTCTGGGCTTCAGTCATCTCTCAGATAGGAGGGCAGTGGGGACCAAACAGTAGAGGCAGAGTACCTGGCATACATAAGCATAAAAATTGGCAGCAAAAAGATCACATAGATTTAAAATTCTTTTCTAATTGCGATATTAACACATACTCCTTTTAGAAGTGTCAGAAAATCCAGAAAAGCGTAAAGGGAAAGAAAAGACAACAACAACGCACCCGTGACCCCCTCGGCAGACACGATGAATGGTGACCTGGTGGTGAGGCCTTCCCACCGTTCTCCACGCGTCCCATGATCTCAGCTAGTCGTCCTCACCTCCTTCACCCTCCTGGCCTGTGCCTCTCCGCCGCTCCACGTCAGCTCGTGGTGGCAGCTGCCTCGCCCTGCTCCGCGCCCCACGTCCACCCGGGCCCCGCGGAGCAGGAGCCGCTGCGCTGGCGGGGAACGCGGGCCAGCCAGGGGCTGTCCACACACAGGAGCCTCCTCCAGTCACCCTACCAGTGGGAGGGCCGTTCTCCCCCCGCCGGGAGCGCACGGAAGTCGGGGGCGGCTGGGACCCCTGTGACACTTGCTGCCGGCTCAGGGACTCTGCTTGTCAGAACGGGAAAGCCCTCCAGCATAGAGAGGGGGAAGTGAGCAGAGCAGACAAATAACATTCTGCCCTTTCGAAAATACAAAATTAAAAACTAGGGTAGAATATGGAATGCAGACAAGAAAAAAACATAGCATCCATCATTCACTCAACGTTTATTAAGCCCCGGTGAAGTGCACTATTCTAGAGCCTCCAGAGCAGTCTGGAAGGTCTGGTCTGTGCCGTGGAAGGACATTGATGAACTCGCCCCCACGTCTCAGTGGCTTAGCACACCGATGCTTTATTTCTCACTCACCCGGCGTCTATAGAGTGTTTACCAGCTCTTTCTGGGCGATTCTCTTCCAAGTGATGGTTCGGGGAGCCGGCCAACTTCCAGCTTGTGGCTTCATTGAGCCCTGCGGGGGCGTCTCAAAGCTGTAGGATCACACCGGCTTGGGTGGGCTTCAGCCCCAAAGTGACACCCTCCCGCCTGCGGGCCCCCCCACCCTTGCTCAGCGCACAGGCGCCGGACACATCGGGGAGCGCCTGATCGGCGTGGTGCGAAGTGAGCCAGGGCGTAGGCTGGCTTATCGAGGATTAAAGGGACAAAATGTTCCAGCCTGGAGGAGGCTGGTATGAAAGGGAACCTGCTCACTGAAGCCAAATCAGGATCTGTGAGGATTGAGATTTCAGGAGCGGGGTGTTTGGTGTGGTTTTGGAGAGATTGCTAAGAATGAATTACAAGATGGAAGTGGATTCATTCATTTCTTCATTCATCCGAGCAATCACAAGGCAGGAATTTCTTGAGACTGTCTGAGTTGCAGGCCTTGTGCTGGATGCCGGGGCTCCAAGACGAGGCAGCCCCACTCTCAGACGGCTCGCAGCTCGGCGGGGAGGGTAAGCGTGGAACACGGTGGCGTGGGTGGTGGGAGCTGTGTGGGTGTTCAGGGAGGGACCCCCCGCCCCCAGTCCTGGGAGATGCAAGGCCTGAGCTGAGTCTTAATAATCAGTCATTAGCCAGAGGGGGAGGAAGGGCATCCCAGTGAGCAGAGGCCCAGAGCCCGGAGGAGGGGGGAGTCTGGAACGGGAGAGGACGGACACAGCCCATCACAGCAGAGCCTGAGACCCAGAGCCTGTCTGGCTCGGGAGCCACCAGCACCAGGGGGCCCACTGTGGGAGGCACTTCCTCAGGGACCTGCTCAGCGGGCGGAGCACCTTCTGTAGCCTCATTTCATCAGACAGAACTCAACTATTTTGGATTTAAAACTGACTTTGCTGGAAAAGCTATGAAGACAATGCATTAGAAACACTCCCAGAAGGCTAGCGCCAGGAGGCAAGTCTCCGAATTAATAGTATACGATTAGTGGTCTTGATCAAGTGGACTTGAGGGAAAGTTTTGGGGATCGCGGATGCCCAATTTTTGCACACTTCTCGATATGGTGGGTAAGTCGTATCTTGGTCTCCCAACACGAAAAGACTGTGCAAGGGTACCTGTGCTGAGTGCACCAGCTCGTGGGAAGAAGCCCTGACTCTCAGTTCCCAGGCAGCCTGGCCATCTGCATGGGCTCAGCCACAGCGAGAGCCTGCTGGGTGCTGTGCTGTGGGCCGCCGACCCAAGGACAGCTCAGAGGGTGGAAAGGACTTGACAGGGTCCAATGAGCAAGGTCTTCATGTTAGGAAAGAGGACACTGGACAGGATACGGTAGCTGGGGGTTTTGGAAGTGCTTGGGGATGACTAGCTAGGTGGACTCCTAGCTCAACGTCGAGAACTTCTCATGATCCAAGTCGTCAGGCCTTCTAGTGGGTGGTCTTTGAAGGCATGCGTTTCCCCTGCTGGCCTGGCTTTATCCAAGGCCACCCCTCACTGGGGAGCACGGGGGAGGGATCATGGCCCTGGATGGCCCAGAACCTGGGACAGCACCAGGACTTGCTGACCATGCCCAGTGGCCGTGGCCGACTTGGGCAGGGGGAGGCTGTACCCCAAAGGGCCGGAATGTGAGCCATCAGACTGGCCTCACGGGTGACACCTGAGAAGATTCTGTATGTCCCAAGCTGCATAAGGTGTCACATCTATCTCTGCGGCCTGGCCTGGGTCGTCCGTGGGGCTGACCCCAGACCCTCTAACTCTGGGCTCAGAGGTGGTAGAAAGTGGGACTGCCAGTGACCTAAGAATCATGCCTGAACTGGGCATAAAGGACTAAGGCTTTGAGCGAAGCAAAGCCATCAATATGAACTTATTCAAATCGTGTGTACAAATGAATTGCTGTATGCGCAATAAATGGGCTGAGGAATCAGATTATATCATAAATTAGCGGCTATTGCCACATGCAAATGCAAGCTTTTATGGGTCCTCTGTTTACGTGCACATTTTTCCTGGCACATCTGTTGCTGAGCCATTTTAAAATTCAACCTTTATAGGCAAGTTGATTTTTTAAAATGTTACACAAAGGATTATATAATGAAGGGTGAGGTTATGTAAGCTGAATTGACTCTCTTATTATTCACATTCATAACAATATTTTAGTTGCAATTGTGCAATCTGGTCTTCTGTTCCTTTGCGATGAGAATAGAATGTTTATGATCTTTATTAATGAAGTAATTAAGAAGTGTCTTTTCATTCAGTTCAAGTGTCATGATTTAGAGTCTGTTGTCAGTAATCTCTTGTGCGTGACGCGTGCTTCCTTAGGAACACGCGTCCTTCAACGCAGTAGCTCAGCAGACAAGGATTGATGACCAAGCTTTGCGAGGCCTGTGGCCGGGCGCCGGGAGTTTGTTTGTAAGGATAACACGGGGTGGTCGCTGGTGGTTCCCCCCTCGAGAAACTTGCCGTCCAGCAGGGAGAGAAGGCACGTTCTAAAGGTGTGGTTGAGGGCGCCTGGGTGGCTCAGTGGGTTAAACCTCTGCTTTTGGCTCAGGTCATGATCTCAGGGTCTTGGGATCGAGGCCCGCATCGGGCTCTCTGCTCAGCAGGGAGCCTGCTTCCTCCTCTCCCTGTCTCTCTGCCTGCCTCTCTGCCTACTTGTAATCTCTCTCTCTGTGTCAAATAAATAAATAAAATCTTTATAAAAAAAAATAAAATAAAGGTGTGGTTGAGCCTTTGAGTGGTGAACAGCAGCAGCAAACACCAGCAGGCGCTCCCTGGGTGCCGGGCCCTGGTCTTAGCCCCAGGGCACATTTACCCAGCGATCCTCACCCTGGCCCCAGAGAAATCCAGAGGGAAGTGGAGATACAGCACTTCTGACTTAGGAAGAGGGAGGGGTCATCGGCCAGGGAGTGGTCTCCACACTGTTCTTTCGGGAGCCCTCCTCTAGGAACGGGGAGCCTTGGGGAGCTTTATTCAAGGGGTGAGCTGAGCGGAGTCCTGTGACTACGTCCGTCTGCTTGGCCCCAGGCTAGCCAGGCCCGAGGCAGTTCAGGGAGAGACGCGTGGCCCTGGGATCACCCCAGGAGCGCAGAAGTGGCGTCCCTTCCCCTCCCCAGGGACACTGATGAAAAATAAATTGCCGTTTCTTTTTTTTTTAATTTTTTAAAATTTTTTTAAAGATTTTTTTTAATTTATTTGACAGATAGCGAGAGATCACAAGTAGGCAGAGAGGCAGACAGAGAGAGAGAGGAAGAAGCAGGCTCCCTGCTGAGGAGAGAACCCGATGCGGGCCTCGATCCCAGGACCCTGAGATCATGACCTGAGCCGAAGGCAGAGGCTTTAACCCACTGAGCCACCCAGGCGCCCATAAATTGCCCTTTCTGCAGCTAGAGTCTTACCACCAGTCACAGGAAGAGCTGTTTGCTGGAGGCCCCCATGCGGCCCGGAGCGTCACAACCCTGCCCAAACCATAGCACATGCCTTGGCAGCCAGAGGCCCCACGGGCCCTCTTTGGTGCGTGTGTCACTTGGTTCTGTTTTAGAAACCAAATTCACTGAATACAGGCAGAATGGTATTTGGGGGTGGGTGGGGGGAGTTGCAAGTACTAAGCTCGCATGAATAACTGGTAACACTTGGAAAGGCCTCCGATTGTTTCATAAATACAGTAAGAGCAGCAGTCAGCAGTGACCTGAGACACTGGGTCTAGGAAGGCCTTCAGTGGCTCGCAGGGGAGGGACCAGATCCCCAAAGTGGCCGAGGGCCTTGCCAGGGTCTCAAGGCAGGTGAGTGTCCATTTGACCTGGAGTTCGCCACCCTGTGCTGCCTCACAGCTGCTGGAGGAGTCTCCTTTCCTTGCAACCTGGAGAGTCTGGAGGCCAGTAGGGCAGGTGGAAGTCAGACACGCAGCAGACGTGTGGGGCACAGAAGCAACAAGTGGGGGAGAAGGCGCCCCACCCCCTGCCGCTCTACAGGCACTTCAGGGAATGGCCCACTTGGACTTGGGGAAGGACGGATGGCATGCCAGCTCCCGGGATGCTCTGCGGGTTTTAGCACAAGTGCGTGAAGGGTTTGCTTAAACTTCCGACGCCTCATCTTCCTCCCACCACCCCACCCCTCGAGGACAGGGAAGTCGGGTAAATAAATATGTCCTCTTCATTGCTGCTTAAGTGAAACAGCCTCCAAGGTCTCTGTGTGTCCGAGGCGAGCGAGCGTGGGATCTTGCAGATTTTTCCAGGTCTTGTCAGTTAAGGAGCAGAGGGAACCTTGGCTGCACAAAGGAAAGCCGCCTATACTCATCCTCAGTCAGAACAAGTGTGCAAACAGCCTGCTAGAGGATTATGCCCACGACAGTGTTTAAATATAGTCTGGTCCTTGTAACTCGGAGTTCGTCTGGGAAAAATCACGGCTGCAAATGCCGTTTTTATCGGTCAGATGAGGACCAAGATCTTTCAGTAAAAATAAATGCTTTTTTTTTCTTTAAAGAAAATTGGCAATTTGCCTTAAAATTTTTTATTGAAGTAATTCTATTCTATTTGAATAATGCTGGGAGATAAAAACCCTCCATTATGCCTTTTTTAATGAATTATAATTCAGAAACATCTCAATAATAGAAAATGACATAAAAGGTACATAGCATAATTCTTATCTTGTTTTCCTTACTGGGCTCGCTCGCTGGTTGTATATAATTGGCATCTCTTCAAAGAGGAAATGGGGGGTTTGAATCAAATGGCATTCATTTATTTAAGTTTTAAGATTGAATATGCTTTTTGAAGGACTTTCTTCTAAACCTTAGCATAGTTCCCCTTACGTGTAGGTGCTCAATAAAAAAAAGAAAAGAAAAGAAAAAAAAATTTTTAACTATTGAATGAATGGCAGGCTTGATTTTAATTTTCTGTGGTCACAACCGTTTTTCTAACAGAGTGACAAGTGAACAAACTTTGTAGCTCTCTCCTGGGGTGGCCAAGGTCACCTCTCAGAAGGTGGGACCGTTCCGTGGATGAGAGTAGCAGCTTTCCAACTTCCACGAGCCTGTGGCTCCTCGCCTGAGGATCTTGTCAAATGCAGAGTCAGATTAGGTCTGGGTCCTGGATCCTGGGTCCTGGGTCTGCATTTCCAGCTTGCACACTGTGGTGGCTACTGATGACGATGGTCTTGTTTGTTTGTTTGTTTGTTTTCAAAGCTATGACACCGAGGGAAGAGGGCACATTACTTACCAAGAATTTTTACAGAAATTGGGGATTAACTACTCAGCAGACATTCATCAGCCCTACGTGGAGGATTACTTCAACTTCATGGGTCATTTCACGAAGCCCCAGCAGATGCAGGAGGTCAAGCAGCTGGAGCAGAGCGTGGACAGGGCCGTGCCGGTCAGGTAAGCATGTGAATACTGTGGCCCCGTGCGCAGGCCACCTGTTCGACACATACCCTTGTGGCAAAAGTGGTTTTAAAGTGGTACTTCCCAGTGCCCGCAAAGTTGTCATGAAATTCTAATACTCCTTCGCTGCTGTAGATTCTAGAAATGGGCACCAGGTCACAGAGTATAAAGGAGCTAAAAGGCTATGAGCCATCCTGCCTCATCCAGGGACAGTCTCACACCCTTCCTATTTTGCAGGTCACCCTGGAGAACATTTTAGGTGTTTACTAACCTGTACCCCTGGGCCCCACCCCTTGCCCGACTAGCAGGCAAGTTCCAGAAGGACATGCCCGTCTTCATGCAGTGCAGACGAGTGCCTGACACTCTGTAGGCACCCCGCAAACCTCTGTTGAATGAATTAATGAACGAACAGACATATTCTTTAACTCGGTACTTTGAGGACTATACCCCAAAGAAATAATGTAGTAGAGGCCAACAGTTAAGTGTTTGGAGGATATGACTTGCACTATGTCTTCAACAACAACTAAGAGGGACACCTCCAGGTACCAGTAGGTACACCGGCTTACAAAGTGTGGCCCCAGGAATATGCAAAAGTATATGCCTATTCAGTTAGCATCACAAAGACTATGGAAAATGTGATCAAGGGCTAATGGGAAATGACATCTTAACCAGAATGTGTATTGTGATTGGAACTATGTCAAAAGTGTATATGCCTGTGCACAGTGCAAAAGGTGATGGGTCGGACTTGGATGGGGGAAACCGACTCGTTTAAAACTAGTCACTAATGTCCTATTTAAAAAATTTATGACACAGGAGAAAATGTTGCTGCATTCATAACTGTAAAGGAACGGGACGGATGTTCTTGATCAGTCCCAGGTCCTGATGGTCACCCGTCAGCACTTGCCCAGGCTGGGACTCTATCCTCATTCCAGAGCTTTGCCCCAGCCCCATGGCACTCTTCTCTTTCTGTCCCCCGTCTGTCACTTCAGCTGTCTGTCCTCACCACCTCAAATGGCACCTGAATGAGCCAATGAGTTGTTACTGAAGAATCCGCCCGGGAAGTAGAAACCCCCAAGGACACAGGGAGGAAATGTAATGGCTAAAAGGGGTTTAATAGAAAAGCAGTTCAAACACACCCCTGATAATGTCCAAGTTACTGAGTTGTAAAGCCTGAAGGAAGAGAATTGAGTTTGTGAGATTTAAAGTAAAAATATGTGCAAGATTGGTATAAATCAAATACGCCATAAAACTAATGAAAAAGTGGAATTTATCTTTACCAGACAGGGCTGGCCTCATTACCCACTCGTGTCTTCGCTCCTGCCACTTGTGAGTAATGAGGCTCTGAGAGAAATCTCACATCCTCAGCTCGCTCTCGGCACATTCTCTCCCCGCCCGTGTTTCTGTTTATCATGCGAACTGCGAGCCACCAGACCGTGCATCTCAGATCACCGGGCTCAGTGAACTGATCCGCGCACCCCCTGTCCTCCTTGCCACAATCACACTTTCTTTACCAAAGAAGACGAGCCTGATGTCACAAAAATGCCTGACCAACTTCTGTTGGTCCCAAAGATGTCGGATGATAAAACTGGCAAGTAACCGGGATTTTCTACCTCCTCTGATGAGAGAGACAAGGGTCAGGTTCATGTCAAGTGACCCAAATTTACATTTGCCTCTTAAGTCTTAGAGAATTTATTTGTTTGGAGTGCCCTCCGTACATTTTGGGAATTAAGAAAAATCCTTTTTAAAACTCACGTTTATTTTCCATGCCCTCCTCCTTTTTGCCTAAGTCTGAGTTGAAGATGTGGGACCAGAGCTGCACTGGGGAACTAGCCGTGTGAGCCCTGGCCTGTTCCGAGATGTGGATTCAGGGGGCATACGGGCAAAACCGGTGAAGCCCGGCCCAGCAAGGCCGTGTCGGGCAGGGCTCTGTGGCCATCCCACTGGCCATGACAGTGCGCTTGTCGGACCTCTGACTCCCTGTCCAGACGAGGAACCAGACACGGACCCAGAGCAGCATCAGGTCGTCCCTGAGTGTCAGCTCCCACCCCTCCGTGCGGCACCACGATCGATGCTCCAAACCCTCATTTACTCTGTGCACACATTTACTCTGCGAGGGAAATAATTACTGCCTAGAAACCAGTCCAAGAAATGCTGAATGCCTCAATTTTCTAAAAATACGGATCTCAAAAAATGTTTTGATTTTTTTCTACCTTCATTTGCTTTCATTTTGAAGGATTAAGTGGAATATAATAGTGGTGATGACGAGTCGTCATTTTGTAACCTGGGACTGAATTCAGCATACACCTGTAAAGGGATCCAAAATGTTGCTGCTGTTGGTATACATTTGCAGAGCGGTTCACGCAACTCATTTGTCTCCGTTGCTCAAATGCTCAGTCGGCCAGCTCCACATGGGAGGCCAGCAAGGAAAGGGGGTGGATGGCCCACATGGCTTCCAAGTCAACACCACTCCCACCCCCACCACTGACCTGCACACTGTCACTCAGCTTCCTCTTTCTGGACTTTTCCATTCCTTTGGATTCTTTCTTCTAGGCATGCCCAAGAAACTGTTCTCTCTGCAGATACATCTCCGAGGTGGAAGACAATTACCAGCAAAAATTCACTGTTTGAAATTTATAACACATTCTCTTCCCTGTATAAGAACCCCATGGCCAAGCCCTAGTCTGGGCCCTCCCCCAGACAAGCATGTTGCTCATAGCAGTAGGAAGGAGGTCTCTCTTTTTAGAGACCTGGATGAGCCCAAGGTCATGGAGTTGATCATCAGTCCCCCAAGGTCAGGTGCAAGATGGTTCAGCCCTAAAGATTTCCACATTTTTTTAGTCCCTTAACTATATATATATACATATATATATATATATATATATATATATATATATATATATATATATATATTGGAGGTCAGGGAAGAATTTTCCTAAAAAAATGGATCTATAGAAACTTGAACATGTTCTGAAGGAAGACAGCCCTCCAGCAGAAGCTATAGCTGGACCCTGTCTCTGTGCCCGCAAGAGGCAGGCCCGGTCAGGCCCTGACTGCACTGTGGCTCCGGGCACTCTTGTTCCACGTCTGGAAAGTGGGGTGATAGTTACCCACCTCCCTTGCTGGGTCGTTGAGAAGCATCAGTGGGAGAGAATGTACGCAAAGACAGCAGAGCTCCCGGCTTGCCAGCCGATGCCCACAAATGGTGGCTGTGTTTCTTAACAGCACAGGATCTGATAAAAAGCCGGGGTCCCAGGACACCCCTTCTCCCCAGCTAACACTGAGACCCTGTCCGCCTTCCTCACTCCCCAAGCTCCTGTACCTCCACCTTAGGGCCTTGGCACTGGCTGTCCCGGGGCCCAGGAGAGCTCTTTGGGGTTAACACCCATCTCTGCTCAAGCACCACCTTCCTGGTGGGGCCCACCTGCACCTCCCCATGGGGAGTTCTCCTAGGAATGCCTGTATGAATCCCTAGATGCATCCCAACACCCAGAGCAGTAGCTGGCACACAGTAAGTGCTCCACAGGTTTTCACTGAAACAATCAAGGTGTATTTCACAAGTCTGTAATATCACTGTAGGTCGTAATTCCTTGTTCTATTTTTAAAGTACCAATTCCAGTAAAAAACAAAACAAAAAAAAAAGAGGCTGTAATTTCTTTAACACAGTGTTGCTAATGATAATAATGATAACATGATGATGATACAGACCTATTATTTTTTCCAGAATACGTTTTAATGTAAGCATTACACCAAGGCTGCAAAACATCTTCAACATCAGTTCTTCGATGAACCAGCAAATCATCATTAGAACAATCACGGAGCTCTTGCTTTATAGACATGATTTGTTTTCCTGGTTTTAGGGTGTCTAAAATGTCTTCTCTTTCAGGGAAAAGCTTAAGGACCATTATCACGAGATCAGCAAAGCCCTCACCAAACTAGACAAATGCAGAAACGGCTGCATATCCACAGGCAGGATGCAGAAGGTGCTGCAGGAGTGTGGCTGCCCGCTCTCGGAGGAGGAGCTGACCGATCTGCTAACCAGGTTCTCCTCGGCCGCCCGGACAGTGCTTCTCACACAGTCCCGGGGCTGGAAAGCGAGTTGGCGCATTGCTTTCACTTCTTCCTCTCTGTCCTTGCAGTGAGGTAACCTCCGGGCCTCCCTGCGACCAGGGCCCGTGGAGTCAACCCAACGCACGAGGGGGGCGCATGTCACTCTTCCCCGTGGCGCTCAGCAGCATCATGGTCCCCCGCTAAAATTCCCCCACGTCATTGATGCCCTTTGGTGGGAGCCAGGTGGTTCTAGGAGGCTCCGTAGAGACGGCAGCCCCTCCACCCTGCCACTCCGCACTTCCCCGTCCCCACGGTCCACGGAGCTGACGCTTTCACAGGCACCATGTGGTCCCTAACTCGTGGTTGTAAGTGACAAGCTTCTATGCTGCTTCCTGGTTTGTAACTTTCAGGCAGAGTCTGTTGACTCCATACCAGGAAGATGTGGCCTTAGCTTTCTGTTGTCCATCATGTAGCACCCACCGCCTCACGCGCTCAGCCCCCACCTCTCCGCGGGCACCCACAGACTTTCCCCGTGGGTCCCCGTGTGGCCGCCTCACAGTTTCGGGTAGATCAGTACTCGGGGTTTATAGCGTTGTGACCTGTTTCATGGATCACTTTCCCTTCCTATGTAGCATTTTGGGTTCCCTGGAATTAATAATGATTTTGTCTGTTTGCATAGTTTTCTGTGTCCTTCCTGTCACTAATGAAACCCCCACCACGACTCCAGTCGCAAAATCTTTTTCCAGAGTGTTCAGACGCATCGATTTGTCTGTCGGCTTCATCCTCTTGGATGGCCTTTCTCATGCTCTTTAATTCTGAGAAACTTTGTGGATTACTTCTTAATGACTTCCTCTCCTGTTCTTCGTGAAACTCTTTTTTTTGGGTGACTATTCGACCACATAGGGTGTTTCCTCATCTTTTAA
Source organism: Ailurus styani (assembly GCA_002007465.1). Taxonomy (NCBI): domain Eukaryota; kingdom Metazoa; phylum Chordata; class Mammalia; order Carnivora; family Ailuridae; genus Ailurus; species Ailurus styani. The sequence continues at coordinate 2,617,110 of LNAC01000097.1, read as the reverse complement.
AATCTTTCCCGTCTTCCATCTTTTCCTTCCTGCTTCCCCTTCTGGAAGATTTCCTCAATTTTAGCTCTCAGCCCTTCGTCTGGGATTTTTGCTCCTGCTGTCACTCTGACGTATTTCTAAGGGCCAGAACTCGGTTTTGCTCTCAGAACGTTCCTCTTTCAGAGCACCGTGCTCTTGTGTTGTGGGTGCGGGATCTCATTTCTCGGGAGATATTAACCACAGATTTTTTTAAAAAGTTTTCTTCACCTGAGGGGTCTCTCCTCGGTGTTGCTTTTTTGTACTATTTTCCCTGTTAAACACTCTCCTCAAAAATATGCTTATTTTAAGCCTAAGTTTCTAAGAAGCCGATGAGAATCTGGGCAGATAGGTGGAGCTTACTGACTTGGCTTTGAACTTTCAGTGTGAACTACTGTGGGTGAGCAACCTGGCAGAGGGTGTCCTTGGAGGATCCCGGTGTCAGGATCTTTAACATTTTTCTTTGGGGCCAGTCAGATTTCCCTGAGACTAGGATTACCACATAACATATAGGGATGCCTACTTAATTAGAATTTCAGATAAGCAATAACATTTTCAGTTTAAGTATGTGCCATGCGATATTTGGGATAAATTTATATTAAAATTATTTTGTTTACCTGAAATTCTGATTTAACAGGGTGCCCTGCTAAGTTGTTGTTGGTTTGTTTTTCTTAATCTGGCAACCCGACTAGAGAAGATTCTCTGGTCCCCTGCTGTCAACACTTGGGGAGAAGAAGCCTGGAAACTTCAACTGTTGGTGTGGCCAGATGAATAATGCCCCCCAAAGATATCCAGGTCCTAATTCTTGGAACCTGTGAATGTTACGTGATACAGAAAAATGAGTGCTGATGTGATGAAATTAAGAGTCTGTAGATGGGAAGATGATCCTGGATTATCTGGGGGCACCACGGATCTCCGTGTCCTTATAAAAAGGAGTCAAGGAGAGGTTTCACCCAGAAGTGACCACAGAAGGGGAAGCTGAAGTGGTGTGGCCACAAGCCACGGATCACCAGCAGCCACCAGAAGCTGGAAGAGGCAAAGAACAGATTCTCCCATAGCTTCTAGAAGGAACACAGTCCTGCCAACCCCTTGATCTTGGCCCGATGAAACTGATCTCTGAGAGCTGGTGCCCAGAACTATAAGAGAAAAAATGTGTGGTGTTTTAAGCCACCCACTACTCTGTGGCATTTTGTTACAGAGCCATAGTAAAGTCAAGATACAAGCTTCCACTTAATCCCTCTTTCTGTTAAGAACCCTCCCTATCAGCACTAGGACACCTGCTCTTCTGTTCAGAGACCCGGACTCCGGAGAGCCGATTCCAGAGCTCCAATCGTGTGCCGGGGGTGTTGGGGGGGAGCAGCTTCCCAGACGCTTGGAATTCGGAAGGGGCATGGGGGCCAAGTGCTTCCCACACAGACTCTTAGAGAAGCCCTTCTATTTTTCTTTCCTTTATTTGATGATATAATTATTTTATTTTTTCTTTTATTTTTTTCATCAAGATAAGCCTACTCTTTAATCCCCATCCCCTATTTCACCCATCTCCCCACCCCTCTCCCCTCTGGGAACCAGCAGTGTTTGTTCTCTGTAGTTAAGAGTCTGTTTCTTGTTTCTCTCTCTCCTTTTTCCTTTGCTCATTTGTTTTGTTTTTTAAATTCCACTTATGAGTGAAATCGTATGGTATTTGTCTTTCTCTGGACGTATTTCACTCAGCATAATACTCTCTAGCTCCATCCTTGTTGCTGCAAATGGCAAGATTTCATTCCTTTTCATGGCTGAATAATATTCAAATATATACACAAACATCCACGCCACGCCTCCTTTATCCTCCCGTCTCTCCGCGGGCGCTCGGGCTGCTTCCTGAGTTTGGCTGTCACACGTCATTCTGCTGTAAGCATTGGGTTGCACATCTCCCTTTGAGTTCGTGTTTTTGTAGATACCCCGTAGTGCAATTGCTGGATCTGGGTAGTTCTCTTTTAACTTTTTCTAATTAAACTCGTTCTATTTTAACTTTTTTAACCGGTAACTCTATTTTAACCTCCATGCTGTTTTCCACAGTGGCTGCCCCAGTTTGCCTTCCCACCCACAATGCACAACGGTGTCTTTTTCTCCACGTCCTCACCAACACCTGGGCTCTCCTGCATTGTTCATTCTAGCCACTCGGACAGGTGGAGGGTGACACCCTGTTGTGGTTTGGGTTTGCCTGTGCCCGCCAGCTGACGGCTGATGTCGGGCATCTAGTCCTTCTCTTCCTCCCCCCACTTTCATCCCTACTTCTAGATGTAGAGCCCCCACGAGTGTCTCACCCACACGCAGTCCATACACAGCCTCCTCCCGGTTTTCACGCAACCCTTGACATGTTCCTTCTACTTTCTGGCTCCAAAGGCTTTTGATCCGGGAAAGCACACCTTGGCTGTAATTCTCTGTATTTGGCCAGATCCTTCCAGATTTAGGGGTGATGTTTTGCCCTGTGACATCAGTTTTCTGACGGGACAAGAAACGCTATTGGTTTTCAGGTCGTTCCATTTTTTTCTTGTTGTCAGGACAGAGTGACACTTCCGGATTCTGTGCGTGCCAGCATCCCGTCCTCTTTCTACCTCTGTCTCTCTGCTCCTTGCATGTCCCACCTTCTGTCAGGTACGGTTTTACTCTGGGGAAAAGGTAGTTACGTGCCATCTTCTGGCCTGGAACCACACCCAGGTCTTCTGTGCTCGGTTCATAGGTTGATTATGAAACTCAAAAACCATTAACCAACATTTCATAATTATGCCTATGTAAGTACTGTTCAGTGGCCAGGTCATGAATGAAAGGTAGCTTTCTTCCCAGTGGCGCCGTCCCTGAGCCTCTGTGTCCGTCATCTTGTAGGCAAACCTGGGTGTCCATGCATCTTTTCTAAGTCGGAAGGGGAAAGGTGGTTCCTTGTATAAGCTGTTTCCAGGAATATAAAGAGCTGTTTTCTAGGAACATGGGGCTCAGGTAAAATTCAACACTGTAACCTTCAGCTTTCCCCAGCCTTCCACCCACTTCCTATTCTGATAGGTTTCCCCCCATGCCTTCCATCCTACAGCCTGCCCCTCCCAACCACTGTCCTGTCCCAGGTCCATCCCTCCTGTTCCCCAGCAGGGTGGGATCCCCTGTTTCCTACACCACATGCTGTTTTATTGCTAATTTACATTCTTACTTTGCTGGAGTACTTTCTGAAGTAACTCTCTAAGAAAAGGCAGGCAGGAAATAAATTTTCTGAGTTCTTTCTCTGAGAAAATTGTTTAATCTCCTTCACACAGATTGCTAGCTTGTCTGAGCATAGAATCCTAGGGAGAAAATCATTTTTCCTTAAAATGTTGAAGCCATTGCTCCATCGTGTTTGAGCTGAGAGAAGTTCAGTGCTGGGGTGTGTGTGTGTGTGTGTGTGTGTGTGTGTGTGTGTGTGTGTGTGTGTGTAATGAAGGAGCATTTCCTCCTAGATATGCCTATATGTTCTCTTCTTCCTTAAACAGGATCTTCTCTCATTAAATGTATTTCCATCTGAAGAAGAATTTATATGCTTTCGATGAATAAATCATAGAAAAACAGCACCAGATAAATAATTAACTAAATGATTGTACGAGAGTCTTGTTAAAACATAGTCAGGCTTGATGCTTTTCTAAGTAACAACAAAAAGACTGTGGGATTTCTGTGGTCCACCTTTCAATGGGGGTGATCAACTGCTTTACAAATTGAAACCCTAATAAGGATCCAAAGCTCGGCTGCTTGTTTCTTCTCAAAGACCTCTTGATGATAAACATCTCTGTTATTTGTGATTATATGTAGATTATTCGTTTCCAGATCCAAAATAGACTTTTCTAAATAATACTGCGATTAGCATATGCATTTGATTTCATTACTAAATTTTAATACCAAGTTGGCAATTTATCCTGCTGATGAAGTAGAGTTGATCAGCCTTTTCCTCCATGTCTCCGTCATGTGAGCCAGCGACGCGGGGCCCGCGGAAGGCCGCTCTGCAGCTGTGGGCTGGAAAAGCACAGCTCTTGGCTCATTTTCTTTAGAAGCAGATATCTGAGTCGCTAGAAACTTCTCTCTCCAGCTTATCAACGTTCCACACTGTTCTTCTTTGACATGCACTCCACTCTGCTGACAGAAAGTTTGGGTGTCAGAGTGCCAGTAATCCCCAGAGAGTTTAAGTGACAAAAATGGGACTATTTTGAATTATCTTATGTCTTCAGATATGCTCTACGTTCTCATGAAACTTTGGGATTTTTCTCTCACAATATGTTCTTCTAGACTTTAAAGGTATTTTCTTCTGTGTCAGAGTTGAGGGCAGGAAGGAGCCTCTGTTTCTCCGGCATGTCCTCACTGAGACGTGCACTCAGAATTTCTCTTTGAGAAAATACTAAGCTATGTAGGTTCTGTAAAACTCTCTCTTGAGTGCTTTCGGCTTGGCAACGTAGTTCCTGCCCATCCTGAAAAAGAATCTGACATCTGTTTCCCTCAGTTCCTTTGTGCCTGTCCACGGTCTTCGATGTATTCCCCTTCTTTTCACATCCTGCTGCCATTTCTCAGCCCAGGGCTCACGAGCTGAGGTCACGATGATCACAGTCCCGAGCGCCCACGCCCCCCAGCCTTGCCTCCGTCCGGACTGTCCCTGACCCCAGGTGTATCTCCCCGTACCACCTCCTGCAAGCGTCACGTCTCTGCAGAGGCACCTTCGTTTGCCCCAGTCAGTGGATCAGGGGCCTCAGCCGGCCCTTCCGTTCCCATCTTCTACTCCCCAAAGCCTGAGCCCCGTCGGCCAGCCTTCCAGTCTCAGAGCCTCAGGGCAGGACAGTCTGTGGCCCCAGCAGCCCTCACTTCTCTCCCTCACCCTATTCTGTTAAATGACAGGATCTGTGGGTGCCCGTCTACCATCGTAGCTAACACGTGTGTGCACCTCCGGGCCAGAGAACAGTGTCTTCGTGTTATTCACATTCTGCTCACTGTTCTGTTCTCAACAGCTATTTGTTGAAAGAATATGTGATAGGGGTTTTTGTGTGATTAATGTATTCTTTTCTTGCTTTTGGGACAAGTTGGGGAATCAGCTGGCATGACAACTCCTTCAATTACCTTGACTTCTTGAAAGCGGTGGAGAGCAGCAAGCCAATGAGGCCTCAGCCAAAAATAAAAGAGGAGAACACGCCAGTCAATTTCTCGACGCTGGACCCAGAGGAGATTGTCAAGAACGTCCAGGAAGTTGTTGCCTCCTCCGACGGGGCTTTGTCAACGGTACGACAGACTGAAAGTACTTTTCCTCTAGAAACTGAAGTTCTGGTGCTCATGTCCATTCATGAAAAGCGGCTCTCAGCCCTCCCCTCCTCCTGGATCCCTGCACCTCTCCTCACCCTCACGGGGCATCAGAACTTGGACGGGTCAGTCAAGATCAGCTTGTGCGTTCGAGCAAATGTGTATCCATGTTTGCTCTACAGGAAGCCCCCACGATTGCACCCAACATGTGCTCTCAGATGTAGAGGCGATCAGGGTTTAGCAAATGCTATGTCTAGAAGGAGGGCAAGGGGTTCCGGAAGGCTAGAGGACAGAGGCCTCGGGCGAGCAGGCCCAGCACATCCTGCGAGCACTGGGCCCATCGCAGGAGGCGGCCTTGGTGGGTTAGCCAGGGCCCAGCTATGGTGCAGACTCATAGCAGAGGCCACCAGGAGCCAGCGGAGGAGCAAGAAGGCACTCCCCTGGGTACAGTGACACTTTGTAGCTAATGTCGTCAGGACACTGTGGAGTGCGCCAAACCTGGTGTGGGTGGGGATGGTGCTGTGGCCCGCACTAGAGTCCTCGGAAAATAGTGCTTGGGCCATGCTCCTGGGGAGGGGGTGGTCCCCCAGCTGAGCCTCGTTTCCCCTGCAGCAGTAGGAGGAAGAGAGGACGCTGTCTGCAGAGGGCATGTCTTATAGTTTAAGGAGATGGTGAATCCAGAGCATTCTTTGCAATGTGGGGCAGAGTCAGCAGCTCTGGCCTTATGTTTGCGAGCGGCAGACTTACCCTTTCCAAAACCTAGGGCTGTGCTCACTAAATTCCCCACGTGAAGAATCCTTTCAGCATAGGCCGGCCAAGTGGACTCTGGAGTCTAAGCATAAGAGACTAGAGAACGGGAAAGGCCAGTGCCAGCCAGCCAGCCTGTGAAAGTTCTGGAATGTCAGCAAACTTGGCCTTTCTACTGGACAGCAGACATTTTTCACATCTAGGGAGCTCTCTATGAGAGGTTAAGATTTTTATGTCTCATTTTATTCCAGATTTTTCAAAAGCGTGCTACAGACCAAATACATCCATTTGCAGTTTGGCTTTGCCCCCTTCTGACTTAAAGGGGCACCACTAATATCTGGCAGGATGTTTCTCAAGCTGAGATCGTGGAACCTTTGGGAGGAAACCATGGTTCTCACTTTCGAGAAACACTCTTTAGGCAAGAGATGTTTTAAGCCAGAGAGTGAGAGTCTCTAGCCAAGAGAGTAGCAGATGGCTTGGAGGGAGAGAGGGCATCAGGGGCAGGGCGGAAGGAATGGCAATGGCCAAGAACAGCTGTCAGAGAGGACACCTGGCACATTTACACAGCTCTACAGATTGCTGGGGACCTGTCTCAGATACGTCTTATTTCTGAAATGACTCAACAATACCTTATATTTCTAGAGAGTTTATTGACTTCTAAGCCTCTTCACTTTTGACTCTTCTACCTGTCCTGTGGCTCGACGGGCTGGGCTGACACGCGGGAGGCCGTGCAGACCCAGGGAAGTGCAGGTCCCACAACCGCTCAGTTGACTGTACTCATGTTCATGACCCTTTATTGAGATGCACTGTGTGCCAGGTACATGGATAGATGTGTTTGGGGGCCATAGTAAAACAGAACAGTGTGAGTTACCGAGTCCCTTTCGTGTACCGAAGAAGCCAAGCTCAGAGAAGTGAAGGTCTTCCGGTAAGGAGCAGAGCCGGGATTCAAATTCTACTTCCGAACCAGCAATCCGAGGGTTTCCCACTCCTCACAGCTTTGTCCTGTTACCACAGGCTAAATAAGAACTTGAGGCTAGATAGTATTTTAAGGTTAATTTGGTTACACATATACCACCACCCCCATGGGCTGATGGGATGTGCCTAATTAGCCCTGAATGAGAATTAACCACGAGGGAGTTTGGTTTGGGGTCTGCAAGCACATTAAATTCTTACTTAAGAAAAAAAGATCTTAACCTACCACTTGATACGGATTTCCTAGTGCAATAAAAATGAATGCTTTTGTTTCGACAGATGGAAAAAAAATGTGCTTTCTTTTTATAGCACGTTTTTTAACTTTTTCAGTCTGACTACTGTACCACTAGGTTGACCCTCGCCAACCGGCACCAGCACGTGACCCAGGGGTCTTCCGGTGAGGCGAAGCCACGTGGACACTGGCCCAGGCTGGGGGAAGGGCGGCAGCCTCCCTGTGCAAGCCTCAGAGCGGGAGTGGGGACAGGGTAGTCCCTTGACTCCTCCTCCTCGCCGCCTCTGACATCAGGCTCCACCTTGAGACCCCCGCCCCGCACCCCAGTGCGGTGGAACTGCACCTGACCCCCTGTTCTACAAGGGACATGTGCTCCTAGGAACTAGGGTGTCATGATAGGGAGACTTTGGGCCCATGGTTTCCCCCCAGGAGCATCTCTCGTCCTCTGTCAGACAGCCCTCCTCGGAGCTCGGGTGGCTTCCCCTGCAGAAACGGGGCCAGGCTCCTCCTCACCCCCCTGCCTCTCTGAATCCAAGGAGGAGCCAGCGAAGCGACTTTGCTCTGCGGCACAGGAGCTCACACCGGGCCTGTGCCTCACGTGTCCCCATGTTAATCGGGGAGCGTTTTATTAGTCAGGTAGAATTCGCGGGGCACTTGAATACACTTGATTTCATTTGCTTTCAGAAAAGCAATACTTCAGAAAAATATTTTTGAAATCGTCACTTGACAGTAGCATCTGCCTTTTCTGTCTTTTTTTTAGGCATTTTCTGCATTGGATAAAGAGGACACTGGGTTTGTAAAGGCTTCAGATTTTGGACAAGTTCTTAAGGATTTCTGTTACAAACTAACAGACAACCAGTATCATTATTTTCTGAGAAAACTGAAAATTCATCTAACCCCCCACATAAATTGGAAATATTTTCTCCAGAACTTCAACTCCTTCTTTGAAGAGGTAAGGATGTTGGCAGCACACAAGCATCTCTCTTTGAAAATGGGCTAAAAGTAGTTTTTGCAAAATGGATAATTGATGAAAATCACACCAGATAAATTGGCAATCACCTCCTGTGATTAGCTAATCCAAATGAAAATTCAGTATAAATTCTACATAGAATGTGAGAAGGTAAATACGTATACTTTATTGAAAATTATTTTTTCTTTTCTTTTTTCTTTTATTTCCTTTCCTTTCCTATTATTTTATTTATTTATTTATTTATTTTCTTAGAAGTTTGGGAGCTTGCTTTTGTCTGGTTGGGTTTCAGAAATTCCTGAGAATCTTAGATCCCTGAAGACGATCTAGTGACCCAAGAAGTGAGGTCCACAGTATGTCAGGCCCCGAGCTGGAAATGAAGGAACTAGGACCCACTCAGGAGACGTTTGTTGAGGACCCACCATGTGCTGGGCTCTGTGACGTGTGTCAGCCAAGTCTGGGGTGGAAGTAAACATGGAGGGAGTGGGCTTTCACAGAGGCATGCTTGGAGCAGGAAAGAATGCTGGGAAAGTCAGGGAGGGCTTCCTGGAAGAGGGTGTGTGGCTGACTATAGGACTCTTGCTCCTCCCCCAGAGTGTATTTCTCACTGCACAAATTGTTTATTCTGTGGCTATTTCTCGATCTCTAAATGTGAATGGACCAACATCATTAGTAATCATCACAATCTAGTTTTGCCAACACAGATTTCTTTGACCACCGTTCTGTACTGAGGGTCAACACACAAGTGCCACGGTCCCTGCCTACCCGGGCCAGGGGATGAAAATAAGCATGTGAACAATCCAAAACTAATGCAACAGTCAAATCACAGCAGGCCTGTCCTCCAGTATATTAAAGTGTCCCCTTGCGGCCGGACCCTTAATGTCATTTCCAGTTGCACAATTTTATGTGTGTTGAACACCTAAGTGCATAAATCCTTGATCACTGATCTAGGACAAGTTCTTGAAAATTAGATGACTAGAGCAAACAGAGTGAACATGTTTGAGGTTCATTATAATACTAATAACAACAGCAAATGCTAGATATTGCCTTCCGAGGGCCACTCTTCCTGGTCCTTTGAGGCACTACCTGATCTGTGCTGTTAATATCCCTTTTTGTACATGGGGACCCTGTGATTTGTGCACAGTCACCCCGATGGGGAGCGGTAGAGGCAGGCCACTCCCGACTCCAGGCCCCTCAATGCTGCACCGTCTCCTGGGGGGGGCTCTGACTTCTTTCATCTTTGCTATTTAGACAGACATTCCTAAACAACTGATACTATCACCTTGCATGTTTTAAAACTTTCTATCAATAGGACTATATCAAGTATTGTTTTCTGCACTTATTTTTTTGTTTACTATCATGTGTTCAAGATGTTTCCATGTTATTCCATTGACTTCAGTTCATGCCCTTATTGAGCTGCTATAAAATTAGTCCATGAAATGAATATATTCTATTAGGTGCACATGCCCCATTCAGTTATCCCCCTCTGGCTAATGACCATGTAGGTTGTTTGCAGTCCTCTCCATTACAAGCCAAGCACCAGCCAGCCTTCCGTGTCTGACTCCTTGTGACTCGTGGGAGTTAGCCTGCATGGGATCGGGTCGGGAGTGGGGAGGTCACAGGGACCGTCGCTGTGGCTCTACCAGTCACGCACTCTCCTGCCAGCCTGAGAGCCCCTAATGCTCCAGGGCCCCGGTAATCCGTGCTATTGTCCGATGTTTTCATTTCTGCCCTGCTGAATATTAGGAAAGCTGGACCTTTACTTGTGATGAGCCATTCAGGTTTCCTTGTCTGCGAAAGGGTTTCCAGTCCTTTGTTGGTATGAGGGTTGCAAATACCTCCTCCTGGCCCATGACTCGTCTTTTCTCTCTGTGTACCGTGACCCTCACTGTTTTTAATGATCATGCTCCTTCTCGTAACTTTAGAAGAAATACATATTCATTTGGAACATACAGGAAAGTGTAAAAAGCAGGCAGGGCTCTAACCCCCAGGATGATGCTGTGCTGGCAGAGAACAGACCCCGCTGCGCATGCGCTGGCTCCCCCCATGGTCTCACCCGACGGGCTGGGGAGGGGGCAGGGTCCTGGGGACCCAGACAGGCTGGAAGTCAGGCTCCCACACGGCCTCCTCTCCCAGCGGTGGACACCAGGCAGCTTCAGCTCCAGAGCTGACCTCCTTTTGATGCACCACACTGCCCTGGACATTTTCCCCCTCCTTTTTAAATGCATTTCTCCCCAATTTTTTTACTGTAGCAAAATACTCTTAACATAAAGTTTACCATCTTAAGTCATTTTTAAGTGCACAGTTCAGTGGTATCAGGATCCTTTCACACCGCTGTGTGACCACCAACACCACCCTCCTCCAGAACCCTTTCCATCTTGCAAAACAGAAACCATAGGCACTAACTCCTCATAACCCTTCCGCCCCCGCCCCTGGTGACCACTGTTCTACTTCCTGTCTCTGTGATTTTGACTACTTGTATACGTGAAAGCACACAAGTGTTCATCTTTTCGTGGCTGGTTTATTTCACTCACCCTCGTGCTCTCAAGGTTCACGCATGTTGTAGCGCGTGTCCGAATTCCCTTCCTTTCTAAGTCTGAATAGTATTCCTTGCTAGGGACACACCATGTTCTGCTTATCCATTCATCCGTCACTGGCTGCGGGCGTTGCTTCCCTGTTCCAGCTGGTATGTGTAACGCTGCCGTGGCCACAGGTGTGCAAACAGCAGATTGTCTTACACGGTGAAGGTAACACTGGCTACGTAAACAATGGATCTTGCTTTTTCCTCCTTCACATTAAATCGCGGCGTGTTACTGAAAGTTCTTCCAAACGTGGGTTCAAAGGTCTGTGTAGCTTTCCGTCAACTCCCTGATTGTTAAGCATTTAGACTTTTTTCCAGCTTTTGCCATTGTAAGGCAATGCCGTTCCCGTGAACGTTCCACATGTAAATCCGTGGCTGCATTTTGGATTTTTTCCTAAAGAAAAGAATCCAAAGAAATTAAATAACTGAAGTCAAGAGATAGGAATAATACTTGTATTGATCTTGAAAACAGCCCCGTATTTTTTTAAATAATTCTCTTCTATTGGGTCAAATCATATGAAATCACCGTTTTGGGAGCCATAAATGATTGAATGCTGACAATTTCATTTGGTTTAAGCTAATATTTTTAGGAGTTGCTTATGTCTATTTTACACGATTTGGACTATTCCAGTAATTTTAAAGGAAAGTCATACCCAGGGACAACCACTGTTAACATTTTGGTATATTGACTTCTGATCCTGTTTTGGGGGCGGGGTCAAGGACAGAGCATGTGTGCTGCTGATTTAGGGGTTGTTGGGGATTTCCTCAACTCTTAAAAGACTCTTTTTTTAACAGTCATTTTGTATTCGTATCAAAGTAATATTTGCCTCGTGGAGAGGAAATTGAACAGTGACAAGAACATTAAAAGGAGAGATCGCTGGATCAACTCTTCGCCCCCCAGCTCTGCCCCCTGGAAAGCCGTCTCTGTAACTTGTACTGCTGTATACCTTCTTTTAAAAAAATTTTTATTTAAATTCAATTAATTAACATATAGTGTATTATTAGTTTCAGAGGTAGAGTTCGGTGATTCATCAGTTGCCTCATTACGTCACGTGCCCCCCTGAGTACCCGTCAGCCTGTTACCCCGTCCCCCCCTCCCCCCCCAGCAGCCCTCAGTTTGTTTCCTATGATTAGGAGCCTCTTCTGGTTTTTCCCCTCTCTGATTTCATCTCATTTTATTTTTTCCCTCCCTGCCCCTATGGATCCTGTTTTGTTTCTTAAATCACACATATGAGTGAGATCATATGATAATTATTTTTCTTCGACTGACTTATTCGGTTAGCATAATACCCTCTAGATCCATCCACATTGTTGCAAATGGCAAGATTTCATCCTTTCCAATGGCTGAGCGGTATTCTGTTGTATATATTATACCACATCTTCTTTATCCCTTCATCTGTCGATGGACATCTGGGCTCTTCCACAGTCTGGCTACTGTGGACACCGCTGCTATGAACACCGGGGTACAGGCGCCCCTTCGAATCACTACATTTGTATCTTTGGGGTAGATATCTAGTAGTGCAGCTGCTGAGTTGTAGGGTGGCTCTATTTTCAACTTTTGGAGGAAGCTCCATTCTGTCTTCCAGAGTGGCTGCTCCCCTTCTTACATCCGGGATGCCCTTCGGTTTCCTAAACAAGCCCTGGCGTTGTTCACAGACCGGCGGGTCGGAGAGGCGAGGCCTCACTTTCTCACCCCGCTTCCCCGCTTCCCCTTCAGGCACCCCCGCAGGGTCTCCCCTGGAGCCTGCTCTTCACTCACCCTGCTGTCCTTGGCATCTTCCTCCTTGACGTCTCTCTAGAACATGGATTGCCTTTGACGTGTGCCGTCCCACTGTGCGGATTCGCCCACTCCCCCACCCAGTAGCATTTCCTGTGAGCCAGCACTGAGCTGCTGCTGGGCCAGCAGTGAACCGAACTGACATGGCCCCTGCCTTCCAGATGCTTGCCTTCTGGGGCGGGGGTGGGGGGCGGTCAAGAAATGAGAAATGTATCCTATGTCAGATGCCAGCACGTGCTCCCGACAGAAATACAGCAGGACAGAAGGAGGGCGTATCTGAAAAGGCTGCAACCACACGCCAGAGGAGGTGAGGGAGCAGGTGACCTCGAGGGGGTGGGGTCAGGAGCACAGCTAGCCCAGGGACTCGCAGGAGGGTGTCCCGTCAGCTGGAGGTGTGGCTGCCCCGGGCTGGAGGGGAGGAAATGCAGTCGGGGAGGGATGGGGCGGGCGGCCTTGTCACTTGGGGACGTCAGCTGGAGGTGTGGCTGCCCCGGGCTGGAGGGGAGGAAATGCAGTCGGGGAGGGATGGGGCGGGCGGCCTTGTCACTTGGGGACGTTGTAACGACTGTATTGCCTTTGACACTGAGTGACATACAGAAGCAAGGGCTTGGAGGAGCGTCAGACCTGACTTCCACTCTAGAAGAGTCCCTGTGGCAGCCGTACGGCGCAGAGGCCGTGGGGCCGGGGGCCAGAGCCGGGAGGCGGCTCACAGCCCCAGGGAGGCTACTGCTGGCGGCTCCATTCTCCATTTATCTGGAAAGTGGAACAGACAGGCTTTGCTGATCCGTGCTACGTGAGGGAATGAGAGTCAGGAGCGGCCCCAGCTTTGTGGCTTCTAGAAGGAGGAGAGAGGGAGGAGGGGTGTGCTGGGACAGGGCCCGCTAACAGATGGGGCCTGCAGGGCCCTCCAGTGTTCGGCCTTCTCATGCGCTGGCGGGCCTCTAGTGAGCCCCTCGAAGTATGAGCCCAAACCCTCCTAGCGGCTTAGTGCCTGACTGCCTGGGGTCCTCGCCGCAGCCCGGGGCCCCGGGGCCCCAGGACCGGCCTGCCCGCCTGCCTGCCTGCCCGCCTGCCCGCCCGCCCGCCGTGGGGACAGAGCTCTGGCCTCAGCGTGGCCACGGCCATCCTCCCCTGCGGGCATCGTGAGCATCCTGGCCCACTCGAGAATTATCCGACCGACGGAGAGCTTCAGATGTTGCCAGCTTGCTTCCCTGGCATCTCCTGATTTCCTCCACAGGGTCTCCTTCACCACTGGAAGCGGTTTGCTGAACATTCTTGTGGGGAGGTTTTTGGATTAATTGCCATGTGGGTGGGGAGGGGAAGGGTGCTTAGGGGCAGGAGCAAACACGCTGGGCTGGAAGGGGCTGGCACCGCCGGGGCCATCTCCTGGCCTCCTCCTGCTTTATTGAGAAGCTTCTACTTGGGTAGAGGCACGCTGGCCCGGAGGACAGGCAGATCAAGGGACTTTTAGGCTGAAAGCATGGAGGCACGGGGTGTGGGGCCACAATGTGGGGCAGCCAGAGGCCGGTGGAGTCAGGGCAGGCCACGTGGGAGTTTGCCTTCTTCCTGTTTATCTTCGGATGGCTGGGGACGCGTGGCAGGGGCAGACCCCCACCCCTGCCCCTTGTTGGTCGCTCCAGAGTTCAGTCCCTTTGTGATCATTGAGACTTCTGAGTTAAGGACGTGAGTCAGCTTGGTCAAGATGGCTGGAATGGGGAGGAGAACATGGGAGAGCCGAGTCCATCTTCACTGTGACAGTTTCCGAAGTCTGATCCCGGTGCTGTTTTATAGAAGGAGTCCATCTTCACTGTGACAGTTTCCGAAGTCTGATCCCGGTGCTGTTTTATAGAAGGAGAAGAAGTACAAATAATAGGAATAGTTAATGCATCCCCCTCAAGCTCATTAAATATGGTACCAGTCATCCTTTCCCTCTAGGGGACGCATGGGAGGCGAGTAATTAAAAGGAGATCACCAAATGTAATTAAGCCAGCCAGCACCGCTCCCTGCAAAGGAGGTTCACCGTGAATAATCCCTTGCCAAACCTAATCCGTTCTTGGAAAAGGAACAACTGGAATTATAGTTAACACGTTTCGTAAGGCCTGGAGTAGATTGAAAGTATGCAGAGGGTAGAGATGACAATTTTACACCTACTCACCATCCGTTTCTTCTGTTGGATACCCTGCTCAATCTGTCCTCCAAAACTTGTATTGATCTCCTGTCTCATATGCCTGTCACACATGACATGTGAAAATCATCTGAGCGCTTCTCAGAACAGATGCTGCATTAACTTCAGATCCTGGTACGCGGCTCCACGGTGGCGCGGGGTCCCCTCCTCCCTCCTGCGGCTGCTTCAACCAGCGTGGCTCGGAGTGCGGGTCATGGGCCTGGGGCCAGAGCCCATCAACACGCCCCGGCCCCCGGGCTCAGGCTCTGGGGCGCCACACTCGGCTTTGAGAGCCACCCTCGGGATTCCCTGTGGGCTCCGAGGCTTGTGATCTGGGGGAAGAGAGGGGACCTGTCTTTGCAGATGGAAGTAAGGAATTTGCCTCCCTCCTCCTGCCAAACCATCACGCCCCAGATAAGAAACATGAACCTAGGTGGATAAAAGAAGGAGAACAGAGTATTGAAACCAAAATCCTACCCGGTGACTTAGTGAAAAAGAAGACAAAGGACAAGTCCTGAATGACAGTGTTCGTACCTTTCCCGTAAGATGCCCACAAACCGGGGGGAACATTACCTGAATGACAGTGTTCGTACCTTTCCCGTAAGATGCCCACAAACCGGGGGGAACATTACCTGAATTTCCATCCTCAGCAAATACCTCTTTTTCACTTCTGGGAAAAACATTTTATATTCAAAATGCTAGGTGCAAAATAGAGCAGATCACCTTGTTTTTAGAGAATCGTTCCTGCTTAACATTTCTTTTAAGTCTGGAAGTGCACTTTCAGTATCTTCCGTGAATATAAAAATGCCGCTCAGAGCAGAAATAGAATTTTTAAAAAGACATACTAGAAACCCATATAAAATCTCTCTACTTTATTACCATGGAAATAATGGAATTTTTTTAACAAAACGTATCCTTATTTAAGGCCAAGTAATTATTTTGTCACATTGTAGTGCGTGGAGAGCCAATGAGATCTTCCCTTACTTTGTGTTTATCATATATGGTCTTTAAAGTCATGCAGTGAGATGTTAAATAATCTGAAGACGGGTGTTTCTGAGAGAGAATTTAAGATTGTAGTTTTTAACCGCAGAGGAACCGTAAAGCACATCAAAATGTTTGTAATCTTTTATGAACGTTGTATTTATGTTAGTTGCCAACGGCGTTACTTTGTTTTATCTTTCTTTTTATTGTAAATATAATGGTGGCCATGTATTTTCAATGAGCGGATAAAGAATGGGGGAGCTCCCTTTTCAGGAAAGAGCTCTAAGACGAGTAGGGGCGAATCAAGTAAATCATCAAGATGTATGATTACTGGTCTTTACTCCTGCTCCTGACGGCATCAAGATGTATGATTACTGGTTTTTACTCCTGCTCCTGACGGCATCAAGATGTATGATTACTGGTTTTACTCCTGCTCCTGACGGCAAGAAGGCCCAAGTCCTCTTGATGCTATTTCAGTGATTTTTAAATGTTTCCCCTGAATTTCGCTCACTCTCCACTTACTAACCAGCATTTACTACCTGTTGTCCTGGAGACCATTGACGTGGCAGGTTGTGAGGGGGCAGCTCAGGCCAATTTGGACACTTAGGGGTGGCCTTGGTGACAGGCCGGGGGAGGGGCTCTTGACCTCACTGTGCCTAAGCCGAAGGAAGAGGAATGTTATCACCCATAGCCTTGAATATCCGTGACACCTCATGGGAACCAGGCAGACAGGGCCCACCCACCTCCCCTCTCTGGGCCTTTGAGTTTGGGGAGCTGGTGCCCTACTAGTGGAGAGCGCTGGTACCTTGGCACAAGCAAGTGTCTCTTTGCTCTGAGTGTTGGCGTCTGCACCAGTCCTAGCGCTGACCCAGTATTTGCACTAATACAGACAGCCCACTTAAAGCCAACTGTAGTGATGAAAGCCACGGGACAAACATAACATTGTCCCGGGAGATGAAGATCAGGTGTACAACCTGCTAAATTGACTACCATTTAGCATATACAGAGTCATTCTTTCAAGGTTACAAACTCTCCCAGATCTGCGTCTGTTATAGCTCCTCCGCTGACACATCCTGGGCGGCGCCTGGGTCTGGAGCTGCCTCCTGGGAAGGACTAGGGGCTGGGTGCCTGCCGCCCTGGCAGCTGGCAGGTGGGACAGCGCTGGAAGCAGGACAGGGGTGGCCCCCAAAGGGAGCGTGGCCTGGTTTCTGATGCCCCCGGCAGAAATGTGAAGGGGGCCGTGCCAGGCTGGCTTCCACTGGGGCAGGGGGTGGGGGTGGTCGCATTGCCCCTGCTTCTCTATCCGAGGGACCCCCTTTCAAACACAGCTATTTCAGGCAGACAATGAAGTGATCACGTCCAGTCAGCGAGGTTTGGAAGAAACCATACCCGAACTGAATTCTAATAAAGTAGTTACTATGAGTTTGAGTGAGTGGATTTTTCTCAAACCCGAGCATCCTGTGCTGCTGGGGGGCAGGGACTGGCTGTGGTCCACCTCCTTGTCCCAGCCCCTCCGTTGCTCCAGCCGGGGCCTGTCATTCACTCTGGCCTTCTCAAAAACACTCCCACAAGCATGTCCTCTCCAGTCTTGAATTAGCGTCCTTTCTTGATTCCTAGCCCCAGGGGGACACTTCCTAGATGTTCCAGATAAATGGACTGTGGCCCGGCCAGTGCAGGCAGGCCCCTGACCATTTGTCCCTCCAGAGTCACGACAGGCTAATTTAATTGCAGTTTGGGCGTCAATTTTGGGCCCGAGTTGAGCTGTACCATTGATTATAGAAGGTCATGACCACATCAGGAAGCCCAGAGTCAACCCAGGAAATCATTGTCCCAAATAAATCTTGCAGAGAAAATCCAAAATACCGATGGCGCTAGTATCTTGGTGTCTAACTTGTCAGTGAACTATTCATGTTCTGGCTTTAGGTGCCCCATTCCATTGGAAGAATCTTAATGTCCAACATTCAGCAAATGTGGATAAGAATGTGTGCCAGGCACTGGGCCCACCCTGGGGGCCGGGCCGGTGGGGAGACAGACACACGGCTCCCTGGGCATGACTCCTGCTCCAGCGGAAATGGCTGTGACCACTGGCATGCGGACCAGAACGTTCCATCTCTTGCCTTTTAATGAGGCCTGAATTTGGACGGTAGATGCTGAGAGGTTAAGAGGAAGGAGCAAGTCACGCACCTCCCCAACCCCCCTCACCTCCACCCCCCATGATGGGTGCATGCCCTGGAGCCAGGCGCTGATCTGAGCCCCGACCTACAGACTTTAACTCGGCCAACCTCCTAACAGTCTTTGAAGGTGTGGGTTCCATCATTATCCATATTCTGTGGTTGAGCAAACAGAGGTATAGTTCCGGCAGGCCTATACTCTCGGAGGCCCACCTGGCTGATGGGAGCTGTCCTCACGCCCACCCTTTGGGGCTGTTACCTGGATTAAGCGCGTCAGTGCAGAAAGGGTTTTGCATGGTTCCGAACAGAGCAAACCCGAAATGTTTGCGTTCATTTTTTTTTTATTCTCTCCTATTTCAGTGAGTGCATGTTTAATGTTTAGTAATGATGTGATTATATGGTGTGGAATTTATTTGAGTGGAAGAATTTATTTTAATAATTTCATAAAAGACTTCAGCCATGAGTTTATTGAATCATTAAAGGGTCAAAGGGATGTCTCAAATGTTTGCTTTATTTCTCTGCATTTTATGGCAATTTCACGCTACCGAAGGGTTTGTGAATTGGGCGTTTGCATAGGCATCCGGACAGATCCTTCGTGAGCCGTGTGAGGAAAGTGAGCTTGGACTCAGAGGGAGAGGAGGGTTTATTCTGCATCATCAGGGCCAAGAGGGGCACAGACAGTTTTGATGAGCTTGCACCCAGTCTGGATGTTGGGAGATGGGGCTTCCTGGGTGTGGGGACCCCATGTGTAGGGACCCAGGAGAAGCTCAGCTTCAGCTCCTGCAGGGCAGGGGATCTGTCTGCCATCCACTGTTCTGTTCCCAGGGCCTGGGCCAGTGCCTGATACATAGTATGTAGGTCCTCATCACATGTATGAGTTGTGACCTCCCTATTATTATTGGTAGGGACTTGGATTCTCACGCATGTGGTAGCTGACTGGAGTCAGGATGGAGTGGGAAGAGCATAGCTTTGCCATCAGACCGTCTTGAGCTCCATCATCAGCTTACAGCCTAGGGACCAACCACAGCTGAGTCCTGATCTCTCAAAGCCCAGCCTTGCAGACTAGGAGCTCGTCGGGGTTATAGCCTTTCCAAAGGAAGGATCTTTGGACTGACCATTGTGCATTGCCCAGAAAGAGTTCTTGCATGGTAAGAGATCTCAGGTCTAGGCAGTGGTCACGCCACCAGGAAACCTGGATTCTGCCTGGAAATCTGGCGTCACTCCCCCACTCCTGCAAACAGCGCACTGGGTTATTGGCAGCAGGACCCTGATGGTACAGATCTCAAGACCTCCTAACAGACCAGAGTGCACTGTCGGGGGCGTGGGGGGCTCTCGATCTGGCAGGGAGGGTCTGTAGCTGTGCGCTGGTGCACAGAGCTTCTCCTTTATTTTTGTCTGGATTTTTTTATGTTCTATCCTTTTTTTTTTTTGTTTTTTTTTTTGACAGGCAGTTTTGCTGCTGTTGTTATTTTTAACATTCATTTATTCACTGTAAATACAAATGGAGATACAGTACAATTAATTTCTTTGCTAATCAAAATATTTGATCAAGTGAAGCAATTTTTCAATTCTTAGAAGTAATTATCATGTTCTTGAAAAGGAAGTAGAGGAATTCTTTACTGAGTATTTCTAATTAGGAGTTTTGCTACCTACTGTGTTCTTGCTCCGTATGAAGTTTGAGGATTTTTTTTTCTCCTGTAAGGAATGATAGAAAAACTATATAATTTTCCCCCAAGTATTCAGAACAAAACTTAGTGGAAGAATCATGTGATCTGATTAGCTAATTTTAACCTGCATAATAGTTAAATGAACATGCCAACGTGTTTCTAATCTGACCACTGGAATGGACTCGACTTTCACTCCCAGCCATGTGACTGCCCCTTGGTCACCCACAGGAGGAGGGTCACAAAGTTCCCGAGCAACGTGCCCATCGTCAGCGAACACCAAGGACCAGAAAACCACCTGCGCCAAACAGCTTCCTTCTTCTCTCGGTACTCCGAGCTCGCCCCTTTCTCTCCCTCTCTAACTAGACATTCAGAACTGTATCGGTCAGCTAATGCCGGATAACAACCCCAAAACCTCCATGACAATGAGCACGTATTCCATTTTTGCATCTGTAGGATGGCTGATCCAGGCTGGCCCAGCTCGGGGGGCTTGACTGGGTCATCTCTGCTGTGTTCTCACCTCCTCCCCAGACATGCTGTGCCCCGGGCTTGTTCTCAAGGCAGTGCCCCCCTCCCCCCACAGAAGGATTTGCCCACTCACGTGAGTGCTTCTTATGTTCTTTGTTCACGGTATACTTGCTAATCTTCCCTTTCCCAAAGCAAGTCACAGGGCTGAATCCAAAGCCGTAGTCCCAGTTTCTTCAGTGCGAGGAACCCCAACGTCACACAGCCAAG
Organism: Ailurus styani; assembly: GCA_002007465.1. Lineage (NCBI taxonomy): Eukaryota > Metazoa > Chordata > Mammalia > Carnivora > Ailuridae > Ailurus > Ailurus styani. The sequence goes on along the minus strand of LNAC01000097.1, from coordinate 2,596,830 downwards.
TATGTGGACGCAGGGAGAATGGAGATCGAGCCTCAAATGCAGTGTTCCACAGGAAACAATGGATGCATACCTCCGTTTCCAGCTCGCCTGGATTATTTGACACTTCAATCCACCTCTTCCCTGTTGTGTTCTCTCTTCTGTTATCCAGAAGAGTTGTTTGGGATATGACTGAGTGGCAAATTGATTTCAGAAGTCAGCCACGATTGTGGCTGGACATAACTTGACAGGATGCTGGAAAGCTCTTTTCTGGAATCATTCCCTTCTCCAGCTGTTGGAAGAAGAGTGTGATAGACAGCGTGTGAGTTAACAACCTTCCAGGTTCAGCCAACCCTTCCGGAGCACGCCCTGCCTGCAGCTGGTTCTTGCGGTTGGCGTAACCCTCTTCTCGGGGCTGCTCCCTTCCTCGCTCCCCTTGCTTCGGTCAGGTGTGGGTTAGGTCAGCAAGTGTCTCGCTTGGCGCTTCCGCCGCCACATCAGTGTGAGTTGCCTGCAGCAGAGACAGGCCCATCCATCTCAATCTCAAACGGGTTGGTACCGTGCCTTCCTGAACTGGATGGCATGCTCCCTGACTGTGTCTGCCTTCCGGATGATTCTTACGGGGCTGTCCTCTTCACTGCTGTGGCTATCACGACTTTACTGATGGAGGACCTACACCCAGAGAAATGAAACAACGTGCTTGAAGTCACCAGCTCCAGGAGGCCGGAGCAGGGCTCTGGGCTCCTGCCCAGGCTTCTAGGGTGCGTGACCACATCTCCCTGGCAGGTGGATTGACCAGAATGCCTCTGTGATGACTCACAATAGAAACGGTGTTAACCAGGAGCCGGGACTCAAACCCGGGTCTGTCAGACTCAGGCCGAAGTGTCTGGAATCACAGCTCCCAGGAGCGGCAGCAGCATGAATGGGAGCCCACGTGCACCAGGCGTGGGGCCGAGCACTGCGCCGTGTCATTCTGTTGAAATCCCGGGGCCCCACTTTTTGAGATGGTTTTGTTTTTATCCCTGGGAGGAAAATGAGGCAGAGAGGGCTGTTATGCCTTGCTCAAGGTCACAGGAAAAAGGCAGAGCTCCACACCATTCAGCTCTGGCCAACCCCAAAGCCCTCGGTTGATGGGAGACTGTCCTCGCCTTCCAGGCCCAGCACCCTCGGCCTGACCAGTGTGGCCCCTGGCCCCTGTGCTCCATCCAGGCCGGTGCATTTGGATCAACGAGACCACGGCCTCCAGCTGTGGTCCCGGCGCAGCCAGGCAGGCGGGCCCCCTCTTCTCGTGCTGGTGTGAGGCGCCCAGAGATGCAGGCCTGGCCCAAGCTGGAAGGATGGGACTGTGCCTACAGGGCTGTCCCCAGCTCCTGTCCCGCAGCTGTATGCGCTGGGAGAAACTCGCTCAGAGCCCGACAGTGTCAAAGACCTCAGGCTGCAGGAGGGAGAGGAGCCCTGGAGCTGGGGGGGAAGGCCCAGACTCCCGATGAATTCTGCACAGGCCCGTGCTCGCCACTCTCTGACCACTCCCCACCCCAGACCTCTTCCCTCTGACCCCCACCCACCCAGGCTGCCTCCCTCTGACTCCACCCCCAACCCAGGCTGCCTCCCTCTGACC
>LNAC01000097.1:2571318-2595191 GCA_002007465.1 Ailurus styani | reverse complement strand
AACCCAGGCTGCCTCCCTCTGACCCCACCCCCACCCAGGCCTCCTCCCTCTGACCTCCACCCAGACCTCCTCCTTCTGACCCCACCCACCCAGACGTCCTCCCTTTGACCCCCACCCACTAGAGCAGCCTCTTGGGTGATTCCATATAATGGCAGGATTTAGAACCACAGGTGTACACTGTAAAACTGTGACTTGCTTTTTACTAAATGAGATCTATAGATACATTTGAAACTGAAAAGCACTCAACGTTATTCATAGGCTCTTTGATGGTTATATACTTCCCATATTGGGACAGGGTTTCTTTTATATACTTTGCCAACATTATAAAGGGGACCAGGAATTTTCTTCTCGGCGGTGGTGGCCCGTATTTCCCTGCAACACCAAGAGGGACAGTTGTTTGGTAAAACAAGGCTCCGTGAACGCCCTTGAGTAAACGAGAGAAAATTCCTTCAAAACAGAAATCGTTCTCTAGCCGGGTCAGACCTATGATGTATAAGATTCCACTTCTTTTTTTTTTTTTTTTTTAAGTACCCAGAACAGCCCAGTGCGCACATAGGTGTGGGGATGAGAGACCGCAGGCAGGAGCACGGGGTGCAGGCCCCGTGGCTCCCGTTCCAGACACCGGTGCGGACGAAGGGGGGCGCGCGACGCCAGATCTCTTCCCTGTGGTTCTCGGTGTCCCCGCTATCATTCCGATCCCGACCGTGCCTTTTATGGAAAGCCTCGTTAGTAGCGGAAAGTGACATTTACATCGGAAGATAGTGGTGTCCTTTCTGATTAGGAGAAACATTCCTTCTAGTTATAGAAAAAGCACTATTTTTTCCCCATTCAGATAAAATGATCACGTGAGAAGTGCCAGGGACACAAAAGCGCCAGACCAAGAGCCATCTGTTCTTCCCTGGCGTCTTCAGTCACTCGGAGCGAGGCTGGCGGAGGCTGAGCGGCTTTGTTCAAAAGCAGGAAGAGAACCAGATCAGGGGCACCTGACAGATTCTGCCCCTGCGTGCCCCGATGGAAGAGCCAGGAGGCTCTGCCCTTGCGAGGCCGGGGGGGTGCTCTGAGCAGCGTGGCACACAGCGGGGGCCACCCCGTCCGCGGGGTCAGCGGTGCAGCCTGGTCACCGAGGTGATGGCCTTGGTGGCTCAGGGAGCGCCGGGATTGGCGATCTCTGTTTATTCTTTGGAGCATTTTTGTCATTTCTAAGTTTTCTGCAGTGAAAACACAGTAATTATTTTTGCAGGCGACCAACGACGATTTCTAACTGGCAGCAAAGCCCCTTCGTGAGAAGGGTCGGTCACCACGCTCTTGTGTGTCTAAACAGGAAATTGTTCCACCTCTGTTCTCCTTGGCAAGTGCCCGTGTGTGTGTGTGTGTGTGTGTGTGTGTGTGTGTGTGTGTGTCCCCTGGCCTCCTGCCCTCCTGGCCCGGGAGAGGGTGGGGCGGCCTCGGGCTGCAGCTCAGGGCCTGAGGAGCTGACTTTGCAGGCCAGCGGCCTTGGACATGGCCTCGGGCTCTGGGTTTTCAGCTGACTTACACCGGCTCTTCCTCTGCCGCCTACTCAGTCGTCTTCTCGGGGAAGCCAGTTGTGTCCACGGCACCGTGGCCCTTTCTAAGAGCACACAACCCGTAGAATCTCTGCTCACCTTCACGGGCGAGCTTGGCCCTGGTCTCTCTCTTCCCCCTGGAGACTCCGCCTGGCTAGAGACCTTATTTAAGGATTACTTCATACGTCTGTCTCCCCAGTATCTATCTAGAAGAGCGACTGGCACATACCAGACATCTCACGAGTGTTTGAAAGACTCAGGACAGTACTCACGGGTGTTCACCGAGCATTCATTCTCTGCGACGGTAGCGCATGTGTCACGTGTGCCCCGCACAGGCGGTCCCCCGCCCCTCGGGGCTCTGGGAGTCAGATGTTACTCACATCCATGCACAGGTGGAGAGCAGGGGTCCAACTCACAGCCCAGGCTGTCCCACTGAGCAGGGGTCCCCAACCAGGCTGTCCTCAGCGTCACTCCCACGCAGACTGTCCCAAGCCCCGGACCTTACAACCCCTGACCCGCCCAGCTTGGGAGCTCCAGTCACCCTCCTGACTTTGCTTCCCTTCCCTCTCCACCCAGAGAACAAGCACTAATACTTGCGTGTGTTTGTGTGCGTGCATGTGCATGTGCGTGTGTGTGCACGATCATTTGGACCATTTTTTGGATCCTTTTCCCCTTAGTACATCACAAAAATCTTATCCTATTATTAAATTATTCCTTGAAAGATTCTAAATAGCTACACTGTAATCCATCCTATAGAAATATCCTATCTTGGGGCACATGGGTGGCTCAGTCAGTTAAATCCCTGACTCTTGATTTCAGCTCAGATCTCAGGGTTGTGAGATCAAGCCCTGCATTGGGCTCCACGTTCAGCATGAAATCTGTTTGAGGTTCTTTCTCCCTCTCCCTCTGTTCCTCCCCCCACTGGTGCTTGCAGGCTGTCTCTCAAATACATAAATAAAACCTTAAAAAAAGAAATCTCATATCTTATTTAACTGTTTTCCTTTTCCCTGTCCGGCATCCAAACTGTTGCCAATTTTGTGAAATCTTGTTAATTTTGTAAATAATTCTGTAATGATTGTAGTTCCATGAGCTCACCTTGTTTATTTCCTGAAGGAGAGTTCTTAAAAGGAGAGGTACTAAGTCAAAGGGTGGGAACTTTTTATGGCTTCAAGTGTGTCATTCCACCTATTCCAGCAATGATATCAAATGATTTCAAGTGATATCAAAAATTTGCCAGTTTGTTAGAAGAAAAAAATCAAATCTTGCTTTTTCATTTTCATTTCTTTGCATCTTGACAAGGTCGGAGCTTTTTAACATAGATCCCGGGCCTCTGCCCAGAGCAGAATATAAGGATCCAGCCACTTCATTCACTTTATTGGTCATGACATTTTCCATTGTATGGATGCATTGTTTATTCACTCTTTCTCTGAACAAACATCAAGACCCCGCTGTGTGCCAGGCCTGTGCTAAGCACTTGGGAATTCAGCAGTGACCAAAAGACTAGAGTTTTTGCCTTCATGAGGGTTATGTTCTGTTGGGGTAAGGGAGACAAACGGTTAAGGAGTGAACATATATCACAGAACACAAGCAAGAACAGGGGAAAGAGAGGGACTGTGGCATGTGGCTCAGACATGTTCTAAAAACCTTGAAGAGTGTGTGGGAACAGCTAGTGCAAAGGCCCTGAGGCAGAAAGGTGCTGCAGTGTTTGAAGCAAAGCAGCAGGCCTGGTGGCTCTGAGCAGAGTGAGCAAGGAAGAGAGTCACAGAAGTGAGGTCAGAGAGTGTTGGCGGGGGACTGGGGAGGGCCATTGTGAAGCTCGGCCTGTTACTCTGGGCAATCTGTGAAGCCTTTTGAGAGGACTGCTTGATCTGACTTACACTTTTAAAACAGCATCCTCGGAGGAAAAGGACTATGGCTCTGTGACTATGGTTCTGCCCTTGCTTACCCCTCCATCAAGAGAGAAAATGTTAATAATACTTACGTGTGTGTGTATATATATGTACTTTAAGAAGATCATCCTCAGAGGAAAATGACCACACGTGGAAGCAGAGAGACAGTTGCCGTACTCAGTGCAAGAGACGATGGCTGCTTAGAGCAGGAGGTGAGGATGGAGCGGTCAGCTTCCAGATACATGCTGTGAAAGCAGAACCACTGGGCTTTGTGGATGGTTTGGAAAAGGTGGTAGATATTTCACAGGTGACTCCAGGCCGAAGTAACTGGAAGGACCGTCTCCATTTGCCGAGGTGGAGACCTTGGAGGGCCGTGGTTTGACGTGGGTGGGTCAGGAGGGAAGAAAGAATTTTCCTTTATGAAACTTGGTTGTTCTTTCTTGCTTATGCGGTCACTCTGACCCAAAGCTGTCTTGGAGTCAGCCGTGCTGTTCCGTACTGCTTTAGTGGTGTCGGGCTCCGCCACAGTTAGAGGCCTATTTCTCACCCACTAGCAAACTAAGCAGGTGGCCACTGATTTCCTTGCATGTTTCTAGACCAAGCTACGTTCCTCTCATTATATCAAGTTTATAGCATGTTAATATCTGGCAGGTCAAAAACTTCATTGCTAGCCTTTCCCAAGAATTTCGTGGCAAATCTCCTGTATTTATTTCTCCATATCAACTTTAGTGTCCATATGTCTGATGATTCTGCCAAATATCCACTGAGATTCTTATTAAGATTTTATTAACTTTATTTATAATTTGACATCTTTTGAAATGGAGTCCTCACACCTGGGATCATAGTCCACATCCCTTTGTATTCCGACCTTGCTCTGACAGCCCCTCCGTGGAATGTACACAGCTGTCTCGTGTGTAGGTCTTATGCTTTCACATTGACATTTATCCCAGAGTATTCAAGAGCTTGTCACCAACGTAAATGTGGGTCGTCTCCACAATACGATTTCTAACGAGTTGTAATTACTGCCCAAACAATGGTATTGCTGTTTTGTATTTTTGGCTTTATTCCAGCCACTTTCCTCACTGTCTTGAGATTTTCTAGTTGCACCGTCACATCCACAAATAACAGTGAATCTCATTTTTCAACGTTCATGTGGTTTATTTCATCTTCTTGTCTTATTTCAAAAGCTGGAGCCTCTAAAAACATGACCAGTAGAAGTGACAGTTGAGCATGCCTATCTTGTGTCGGACTTTAATGCGTTAATGTGTTTGCAGACGGTGTCTGGCTAATACTCTCATTGAGGGAGAGAGTATTATACACAGGATCTTCATTTTATTTCTGTGTGGTGTAGAAATGGCTACACCATTTCTATCAGGAGTAGCTGCTGGATTTTGTTAAATGCCTTTTTGCCATCTGTCGATGTGTGACCTAATGTAAGGAATTGAAAGGTCTGCTGATTCTTGAAGGATTCTTATACTTGGAATAAACCCTAGTTGATTTTTGATTTAAAAATAATGGTATCAGGGCAAATAATACATCATATATTAATAAAAAATAATAATTAAAAAATAAAAACAATGGTACTAAATATTCCTAATGGTCTTTTAAAAAATGTTTTAATATCTTCATATTAGTGCCCATAACTTAGGTGAGTTTATATTTTTTATTTCAAGTGTTTATCATATTTTGGTATTAGGGAAATATACATAATAAGTTGGAACACTGTGTATTCCTTTCTGTGTTCTAGAATTATTTGACTAACATAAAAATTATTTATTGCTTAAAAGTAAGATACAGCTTGCCCTTAAATCAGTTAGGTTTGGCACATTTTAATAATACACGGTAGGTCTTTTAATAGCTTTTTCAGTTTCTTTTATGGTTACCTGTCTATTTAAGCCTTTCTAATACTCAAGGTAAATTTAGTATTCTCTATTTTGCTTAAAAATGATTCCGTTTCCTCTGGAGTCGAAACCATATTAACCCAGGGTTGCATAATCTCCTTTGTGAGAATTCTTCTCTATCTGTTGGTAGAATGAGAGGATTTCCAATTTGTTTTGTGTGTGAAAACTTTCAGAGAGCGCTCACATAAACTGTCTCATGTCAGCCTTCCTTAGTCCCCCCGGATAGATGAGGAAACCAAGAGGAAAGGGGGCCAGAGACTTGCGCGGGGCCACACGACATATTAGAGGCAGAGTCTAGCTCAGGACTCCCACCTTCCCATGTTAGACTTGACCACCTGTGTTCTTCCCAGCGGGGGGCCCTTCCTTCTCAGGGCACAAAGGAGCACCCAGTATCAGGATAGACTGTGAGCACGACTCTCCTGACGGAGGCTCCTTTGTGCTCTGAACACCAATGCCCCTTGGAAGGTTTAAGGAGACAGCCATGTGCTTAGCTCTGGGCGGTGAGCTGTAACTGTTCGGAAATGTACCACATCTACCAGTAAGGTCAGTCTCATTTTCTAGAATGGGAAAGGAAAGGCATTCCCTTGCTTTGAATGGCTCCGAGTGGATGTATTTCAAACCTTCTGTTGACCTTTCGGTGGTTGAAGATGACCCAGGCTGTGGCCCGAGCCCAGGGGTCGTGTTTTTGAGGGTGTGTTTCCAGAATCATCTTGTGTTTGACGCAACTTCATAAAGTGACATTATGCTCTGTCCTGAAGGAGAGTAACACAAAATACATATATTGCTGTGGAATTGCTGAAAATGAGACATGACCAAGTGGTTTTTTTATTTATTTAAATTCAATTAGCCGACATATACTAAATCATTAGTTTCAGACGTAGGGTTCGATACTTCATCAGTTGTGTGTGACGCCAGTGCTCATCACATGATGTGCTCTCCTTAGCGCCCATCCGCCCGTGCTCCCTCTCCTCCAGTAACCCTCGGTTTGTTTCCCCGAGGTACGAGTCTTTCATGGTTTGTCACCCTCTCTGATTTCTTCCCATTCAGCTTTCTCTCCCTTCCCCTATGATCCTCTCTGCTGTTTCTTATGTTCCACGTGAGTGAAACCATACAATTGTCTTTCTCTGGTTGACTTATTTCAGTCAGCATAATCCCCTCCTGTTCCATCCATGCCAATGTAAAGAAATGGTAAGTATCCATCCTTTCTGATGGCTGAGTAATATTCCATTGCATATATGGACCACATCTTCTCTACCCATTTATCTGTCGATGGATGTCTTGGCTCCTTCGACAGTTTGGCTACTGTGGACGCTGCTGCTAGGAATACAGGGTGCAGGTGCCCCTTTGGATAGCTACATTTGTATCTTTGGGATAAACACCTTGTAGTGCGATTGCTGGGTCATGAGTTAGCTCCATTTTTAACTTTTTGAGGAACCTGCATACTGTTTTCCAGAGTGGCTGCACCAGCTTGCATTCCCACCAACAGTGTAAGAGGGTTCCCCTTTCTCCGCATCCTCGCCAACATCTGTCGTTTCCTGGCTTGTTAATTTTTAGCCATTCTGACTGGTGTGAGGTAGTATCTCATTGTGGTTTTGAATTGCGTTTCCCTGATGACAAGTGATGTTGAGCATTTTTTCACAAGACACGACCGAGTTTTAATACTAGTGGAGGCGTTAAACATGAAAATCTTGTGAAGGTCTTAGCACAGGGCTACGCATCACGAGAGCAGTTCCAGCTAACAGCCACGACGGGTTTTGATGGAGGAAATTCTGCAGATTTCAGAATTCACCCTCGTCGGGAGACAGCTCTCATGCGTCGTCACCCGTGCATTCTCACAGAGCCCAGTGTCCCCTCCCATCCCACAGCCTCACCCCTTCCTCAAACTTCAGGAGCTGAACCGCTGAGGCAGCAGCCACAGGTCTGGTTTGGGGGGCCTTTTTCTGCAGCCGGTAGGTGGATGTCAGGGCTGTTCCCTGCGCCTGCCCGCTCCCCCCTGCCCCTGCCCCTCCAGGAAAGCTCAGGACACAGCTGCCCCTTGAGCCCCAGTCACCCAAGTCTGGCTTCATCACGAGCTCAGTCTGTCCTCCTGACTGGTCCCAGGGTGAACACAGAGTCCCTTGTCGTCTTAGCACCTGCTGGTGGTCACTAAGTAACTTCCTCGTCTGCTATTCCTGCTGCCCCGCCTGTCCGCCTTAGTGGTCATCGGCACGTGTGGAAGGTGGGTCCTCCCCAGGTTCCTCTCTGCTCACCTTGCCTGGCCCTCTCGCCAGCACATAGCCTACACATCCAGTAAGAAGGTCCTCCTCTTCCCCCCCATTGCCCCACAGCCCGTTCCTCCTCCCTCCAGAAAGGGGCCCCTGAGCCCAGGCAGCGCCCCACCTCCGGCTTCCAGGCACCATGGACAGCGCCCTGAGGCTGTGACCTTGGCCTCCAGACCGCCCAGGAGAGGTTTAGAATGCCAGGCCTCCAGGGGCCTGCTCCCCCGCCCCCCTCAGCCTCCAACCCCACAGATTCTGCGCTCGCCAGGGTTAAATCCTTGTGGGCCTCGAAGTTTCAGGCTTAAGGGAGCCCTTAGCCGGCGGTGGTGCTGCAGCACCGTGTCGTAGTAAGAGCCGTCAGCAACTGCCTTTCCAGTTCTAACCACTGGGAGTATAAATCCGCTGCACTGATGTCCAGAAAGAAAAGCAGTCTGGATACACATTTACTCTCTCACCTCAGAGCAGACACTCGCTGTGTGTTTGTGAAGCGAACCAAAGGACAGACGGAATGAGTGAATGGATGAGAACAAAGGCCTGCCCTCCCCAGGGCCGGCTCCACGTGTCCTCCCCCTGCCTGGTGGCCCTGACTTGTGGCTCCCTCTCCAGGCCCAGGGAGCCCGGGCTGTCCTTCAGCCAAGTCTGGACCTTTGGTGGGATCCTGTCTGAGACCCGCATCTGGGTGGCACTTTTCCTCACAAGCCGGGGCTCCCCCAGGACCTGGCATGGGCGGGGAGCCCAGGGCCACGAGATGATTTATTATTTATTGTATGGTTCAATCTTCCTTTTTCTTTTTTTTTGCCCAGACTGCTGCCGAGTGGGCTGAGAAAATGCCCAAGGGCCCGCCGCCTACATCTCCCAAGGACACGGCCAACCAGGAGCTGCTGGCCCGGCTCCGCAAGGCGGTGGGCTCCCATTACCGCGCAATGGCTCAGGAGTTCGAGAACTTCGACACCATGAAAACAAACACTGCCTCCAGGGATGAATTCAGGGCCATTTGTTCCCGCCATGTCCAGATTCTGACAGATGAGCAAGTAAGAAATGCACTTGGCGCATCGTCCTAAGCAGTGTTGTATGGGCATCGGGCCCGAGTTTAGGGCTGTTCTCTATTTTGAAAATACTTGAAGGTTTTGGGGGGGGGGGTTGTTGTTGTTGTTTTGTTTTCGAGTCTTCCGTTTGTGTGACAAGTAGGAATTGCACCTTTCCAATCAGGGTGCATAGAATGTCACTTTTATTTTTAAAATCAAATTAAACTGGGCTCCAGTGTCCACGCTCCCTCTTCCTTCCCTGGATAATCCCTGGGCTGTGTGACCCAAAGAGGCAGCCAGTCTCTCCCCACACCTGACTGGAGCAACGTAGAGCCCGTGAGCTGCTCTGGGCCTCCCACCAACCTCCTCTCCCTCTCCCTGCCCTCTCCCTGGTTCCGTTGCCAGTGTTTCCAGAAGCTCTGGGGATGCCGCCATGGGCGTGCTGGTGACATGCCCACCCCACAGGCTGGACACAGACCACCCTCTCTGAGGCCCTCCTACCCATCACAGGGGCCCCAGAAGAGATTCTCAGCAGTTTCCTCCTCAAAAACTGAATAGTGCTCTTTTTAGCTCTGACAACCTGTTGCACTGGCTTCTCTGCCCTCCGTGATGACCTTCCAAGGCCAAGAGCACCTCCCAGCAGGATGCATCCTGAGGGCTTGCCTTGCATACTGACTTCAGTCAATAATATCCCTGAGTGTTAGTGCCCAGGGCTTGCTTCTCTCTATGACCCAAACGCCGAAACAGAGCCCAGCACAGAGCTCAGCAAGTCCCAGCGAATGGATGGTGTCGTGGGTTCCGTGTCCACGTTCTCCAGCACCACAGTCCGGTGGCCGAGCAGCCGGATGACACAGAGCACCAGTGATCAAGCACGGAAGCAGAATTCCCTCCCCAGCAGACAATGCACTGCTTCGAGTACTCTCCACCGGTGGAACAAGCTGCTGTCCTAGTCCCAGAGTTTAGCTCAGGTGAAAACTGAAATCCAAAATACTTCCCAAAGTAGCCCCACTTCCGTCCTCCCTCTGATCCTGCTCTGGCTCAGCCCGGATAGCCCCCGGTGGAAAGGTCACTCTCAGCTCCCAAGTCCGGGCACTCCTCGTTGAGGCCTCATTTCCTCAGGGTTTCAGGATTAAGGACTAAGAGTATTCATCACACCCGCCCCCCGCCCCACTCAGGCCTCTGAACTCACCGCTCTACAAAATGAATTCATTAATAATGAATAATAGGAGCATCAGATTTCACTTTCCCAAAATACCAATTTTTTAAAGCATTATGATCATTTATACTAAGCAAATTAAAGTGCTTACCCCCCCACAACAATTCAGTCCCATAGATCGTCAAAGCTGAGCGAGATCGCTATTTGCAAATACTTCTCTCCATTACTATAAATGGATAGAAACCTTTAAAATTAATCCAGTTGCATTTATTATTCTATGGGGCCAACTAACAAAGGTTTTGCTAATAAAGATATTTCATTTCATCTGAATGAGTAAAATTTTACTCTAATTATCGATATATATTGACGACATGCTGGCGTATCTGGCATGTATAACAGAGAATTGGATTTTAATTGTCCACTAAGAAAGCTTCCACCACCCCCACCACATCAAGGCCCCACCTCTCTAGCAAAATCAAGCACTTATTTTTAAATGCTGCCTTCTAAAAATACGCAGACACATCTCAAATATAGCCTGCATCATCGAGGGCATCAAAGTCTGGCATAAGTACATGGTTGAAGCAGGAGGATGATTAGCAAAGATTGTGCTCCGTTTGGGAAGGGTGGTTCTGGATACAGGCTGGCAAGCAGGAAGCCAAAGCCACAGAGATCCACGTTCTCTTGCGTGAGTCATGTCCCAGGACCTTCTTGGTTGGATGGCACCGTATCTATATGGGGAGACACAAGTAATTGGGCACCCCTAAAGTGTCTGGACCTTGCTTGCCATTATTCAGAAGGGTTCCCTGAAGGTGCTGGGACCCTTCCAGCCATGTTAACCAGCATCCAAGTAGAGATGTCGTGTCTTGGTTTATCTGCAATATAAAAACTAGCTCATCCCAAAAAAAGAAAAAGAAAAAGAAAAAAAATTCAACCATCACGTATCTGAGAGGTCAGCTTTCTTGACTTATAGAGCTCTGTAAGCTGGGCAAGTGGCACATCTTTTGGAAGCTTCTGGTGTATTTACCCTTTCAGAAAAGGAGAGCGACTTTCTGAGCGGATGGAATTGGAAACTGATGGGTCTTTGTGACTCTGCAGAAAGCGTGTACTAAAAGGCCATAGGAACTGGTCCACTTGGATAGGACTTAAGAAGATAGGGACCCACAGAAAGAGCCTTTCCTGGTCAGGCAGTTTAGATCAGTCCTGGTGACAGTGTGGGGACTTAGCACTATTTGCGGCTGTGTTAGGGAAACGAACCATTAAACCTTCTGAACATTTCAGACATGGTGTTTCTTAAACAGACACCTCTAAGAGGTGAGAAACACGCAGGCGAAGAACAAACAACCCTTCAGGCAGGCAGACTTGGTTTTTAATGCTACTTCTGTACTTGTCTAGCTGTGTGATCTTGGACAAGTTACTCAACCTCTCTGGGCTTCATTGTCCTTGAGCTTTGCTTGCGTTTGTTGTTGCTGCCCTCACGCTGAGGGTACGCGGAGCACAGGATCAGACTCCTCCAGCAGGAGACAGCCGTCACTGTGTGTGGAGTGTGGGCCCGGGGATCCCAGGTGGCTGCTGAGTATTCGTGTTCCGTCTCAGCGGTCAGCGGGCCCTCTACATCTGTCTCCCCTGCTCTTGGCACTTATGACCCGGTGCTAGGCTTATGCAGAGTGGTGGTTATGATTGGCATGTCTGGTCCAGCCTGGCTTAGGCAGGGCCCATGCCTCTGGACGTCAGGGGCACCTCCTTTTCCATGTTCCCGCCCACCATGTCCCCCCTGTGGCAGTCAGACGCCACCTTGTCTCTGCGGTGGGTCTTGGGCGGGAGAGTTTCCCATGCCCCTCCCGGGGTAGCTGACCTCTGACCTTTGCTCCGCACAGGTGCAGACGCCGGGGCTGCTGCCCCTCCTCCAGGCCTTTTGTGGACACCCTTCCCCAGGGGCCATGGATCTGTGGCTGGGCCCTGAGGGAGGAGGGGGTTCTTACCCCTCCTAGAGGCAAAAGGGTTTGCTTCCTCCTTCCCTCCCCAGGGGTCCTGGTCTTGAGTGGGTTTGCTACGCCTCCCCCAGCGGCTTCAGGCTTTCACTTCCCATGAAAGGAGGGTCTGGAGAAGTGAGTCTGTCGATCCCGTCCTGTGCACTGTCTCCGGAGCAGCGACAGTGGCGGGTGGAGAAGAGTGTGTGAGCGGGACCACTCCCTGCGCCTGGGCCCCCCAGGCATTCCAGCCCCCGGTGCCAGCCCACACCTGCCCTGGACAGATCTGTTAACATTTTAGCTGATTTCTCCCGGAGCTCTGCCAGGCATGAGAGCTGGGGGGTCTGGCTCTCTTGGAGACTTGGGGCTCCGTAGCATTCGGTCCTCTGGGCTCCCTGCAGCCTCAGCTCCCTGATGGGCCCGAGCACGGTTCTGACCCGGTAGATACTTGGCTCTCCCTTGGTAGGACGGGAGTGGCATTCTCGGGCAGCTTTCCCCATCACAGGAGCGGACCCCAAAGTCAGGCATTTTTAAGTGTTCAGAGGGCAGTTGCCACTCTGCGTTTGAAGGGGACATTTCAAGAAGGGCATGATCTGCCACCATGATGTGGAAACTGACTCACTTTTCAGCTCGTTCACAAACCACCAGAATTTTGCCTGGGTTTTGTGCCCGGCTCCCAGGCCTGGAATTTCCGAATGCGCTCTCGCGGTGCCTGTTTCCAGTGCTCTTGACGCCTCCCCAGTCCCCAAGTCCCCCAGCAGCCTCCGTCCTGCTCCACATCCTTAGGCTCCATCAGTGTGCTGGGGTGTGATGACCCGTCAGGATTGAGGGCCCACGTGTGGGCTTCCATTTCCCCCCCCCATCCAATTCCATGTCCTCCTGGCAGCGTTCATTCTGCCCTTCATGATGCAGAGAGGATTTCCGTGGTCCTGCCTTGACTTCAGCTTGTATACCACAAGATTTAATTAGGTGTTGGTCCATCTCTGCTCCTCCTGCCAGACCAGGAGACACCATTGTTGTCCTTGTGGTTTTGTAAATGTCCTCACTCCCATGCTTCAGGTGTTCACCACATCCTTAAGCATTTGCACCCTCCATTGCATTTACCCTTGATAATATGACCCTCCTCCTCCTTCCTCCCCCGTGTTGCTAACACTGGCATGCAGGAGAGCCCTCTGCAGCCCACTTCCTCTTATTCGACCACATCTCACTCTGTATCCTGAAAGCCCTTCATGAGGGCCGGGATCCCAATATGGCTTCACACCCTCTGTCCCCCTTCATTGTCAAAGAGTCTTACCATTGTCTAATCAGTCTTCTGTGAGTTTTTTCGGACTTTCAGCAGTTGAGCAAACATTTCTAAAGCACCTGCTGTGTGCTAGCCCTTTTGTGAGATGTTCAACATTCAAAGATGAATCTCAGATGACCTTCAAAGAGCTTTGGGATCTTTGCAGGGTGATGTCACCTGCAGAGGTGGCTTCGGCACAAGGGAGAAGGTAGAGAAGAGTGCCGGTCATCTGTCCCAGGGGTTCGGGAGGACCTTCCTGAAGGGAGACGGGTGGCAGGGTCTCCTCCTGTTCGGGGGTGATTACTGCCCTTGGTGATGGTGAAGTCTCTCTGAGACCACGTGGTCACTTTCTCAAGGTCTCTCGCTTCCACACAGGGACCTCTCAGAACCATCCTTGTAACTTCCTGCAAATCTACAATTCTTTTGAAATAAAAAGTTTAACATTAATCAAGATTATTGTTCCAAACTAAACCTGTTTTGCTTCTCGGGGCCTGAAACATTTCCTTCTCTCCCGCACCGCTCAGTGCTTCACTTCCGGAATCTCAGATAGTGCCGGTACGGTCTCTCGTCGTTGCCTTTGGGAAACCCGGAGGCCAGAAGCGCTGGCCAAGGTCAAGCCCCACAGGAAGGAGGGGCCACCACTCCCCTTGGCACGTGCTGGAGGCTGGGGCCCTCCCTGTTCTGAAAGGCCCTAAAAACCAACTCAGAATTAAGTTACCTCTCTTCTTAGTTCCCCGAAAGCCCTCAGTCATCAAAAGCGGCTCAGGTAGGATGCCGGAGTCACTTTGCTCCCTCTGTGCTTGTGTGGTCCAGGCGTGGCCTGTGACGTCAGACGGGACCAACCCAGAGCCACACGCTTCACTCTGGTTTCTCTTTTCCTGCCGGTGGGGAGGCAGCGCTGGCCCTGTGGGCGCCGCACCCCACGGCTGTGAGTGCCGCGGCGGAGGCCGCCGACAAGGAAGAGAAATGAGTCCGCTGGCCTTCCCAGGGGCCGAGGTAGACCGGGGCTTTGATTTGCATTTCCTCCCAAAGTGTCCTTATATACTGCAGCTCAGGCTCTGTGACTAATCACAACATTTAATGGCCTTCAACTGCTCACTAAGGGCCCAATTCAATTAAAAAATGTCCTGCGGAAGCCATGAATAATCCTCTCGTCTTTGCTGTTCGTCTTATGGAGGCTTCCATCAAGCAGAGACTTCCCCGTCAAGTGGGGTTTTTTTCTTTTTCAATTGTTTTTTATAGATGTGGGTCTCAGACCCCTGCCGATGTGAGTGCTGGCCTTCCCTGGCTCCTGTCTGCTTCTCGGGGGCGCTGCGGGAGACTCCGTTGGGCTCTTATGCTCACCCTGGGGACTGACTTCTGCTTCTCTGCCAGTTTGACAGACTGTGGAGCGAGATGCCGGTCAATGCCAAGGGCAGGCTGAAGTACCTGGACTTCCTGAGCATGTTCAGCTCCGAGAAAGCAGCAACCCCGCTGACCGCTGGCAGTTCGGCCAAGGCCCACAGAGGCAGCAGTGTTCCCGAAGTCTCCGACGGAAGCCTGTCTGCAGTGTCATCGCCCACTCACGACCCAAAGGCAGGGCTGAAACATCCGAGCCACCCCTGTGTGAGTCCTTCTCCGTGTCATGCCGCCGTCACCAGGGCCCCAAAACCCCAAGCCCCCCTGGACCTGAGGGGCCTAGAGTCCCCAGGGGGCAGGTGACTGAGAAGGTGGCCTGGGCGGAGCCTGGGGTGGGGATACAGGAGAGGAGCCCACAGGTGGGTCCTTAGCACTCACCTGCCTGGAGCGGGGAGGGAGGGAGGAGGTGTGAGGAAGGGTTGCAGGGGTGGAGGGACGAATAAGGAGGCTTTGGGGCAAGAAGTGGGTACAGGAGCCGGGGGCAGAAGACTCTAGATGTCAGCAAGTTGAGGTTTCATCAGGCAGGAAAGCAAATGCCCCGTGGTAGGTAGGCACTGTCTGCAAGGGCCCACCTGTGGGTCCTGTTGTAAAGTGTTGCACCCATTTTACAGTTGAAGATACTGAGGCTCGAAGAGGTGTCCTTATGTTAGACACAGAGAGACCCAATTTCAAACCAAGGCCTGTCTAACTTTGTGGCTCTGTCCCCAGGCTGAGCTGCCCAGCCTGGGGTGCAGGAAGGAGGCCGGCTTCACAGAGGTTCTTGCCTCATCTGCAGGAAGGATGATGGTGTCTCTGGGGAAGGGAGCTGGAGAGGATCCAAGCCATGTACTTAGAGCAGCCATCACTGGGCTTAGAGCGTGACGAACGCTCAGAGACAGAAGTTACCATCCGTTCGTTCAGTCAGCATGTGTTTACTGCACACCTACTATGTGCTGGGCCTTTTCTAGAGCTGAGAATGAACAGAAGTGCCTGCCCTTGTGGAGTTTACATTCTTGGAATAATGGCCAAGAAACAGTAAATAAGCATTTAATAAGTTGAAGACAGTGAGTAGAGCAGAATGAAGGGGGCAGGTCAGGAGTACCCCAAAGATGTCCACGTCCTAATCTCCGGGACCTATAATATGTCACCTTACATGGCAACGGAGAATCCAGGTTGCAGATGGAATTAAAGGTGCCCACCAGCTGACTTAAGACAGGATTACTCTCAAGTGGCCGGGAAGGCCCAAGGCACCAGCAAGGGTCTATAAACAGGGAAGGCAGAGGCAGAGGGAAGCGTCGGAGAGATGCCATTTGAGAAAGGCCCACCTGATGCTACTGACTTGGAAGGTTCAGGAATGGACCACAAGCTCAGGAGTGTGGGTGCATCTAGATGCTGGAAAAGGTAAGAAACGAATTCTCCCTTAGAACCTCAGAAAGCACTCAGTCCTACTGACACCCTGATTTTAGCTCAGTGGGACCCATTTCAGGCTTCTGACCTCCAGAACTGTAAGAGAATAACCATGCACTGTTTTAAGCCACCAAGTCTGTAGATCTGTTAGGGCAGCCGCAGGAAACACGCTGGTGGTGGGGAGAGGGGGGCACAGCAAGGACTTGGGCTTTCACTCCGGGGGTGGAGCCCTGCAGGTGTATAAGCAGAGGAGCCATATGGACAGCATGCCTCCTTATAAAGGCTCCTGTCTGTGTGTCGAATAGGGGTGTGGCTCGAGTGGGTGCTGGAGGGGCTGGCAGAAGATGCAGGGAGGCTGTGGAGGTCCAGGGGAGAGTCCTGGGGGCTCCGAGCGAGGTGGGCAGTGGGGAGCTGGTGGCCAGAGGTCAGGGGCTGGATGTGTCTTTGAGGTAGAGCCAACAGGATTTCCCAACAGATCAGGTGTTGGGTTGAGAGAGAGGGAGTCCAGGATGGCTTCTGAGGTTTTGCCCTGAGCACCTGGAAGAAAGGTGTTACATCAACCCCGATGGGGAAGGTGGTACAGGATTCGGGAGAAAGAGCAGGAATTCAACTGAGTCGCTTACTGGAGTAGGTAACCTTGGGACGCGTTCGGGGGGAATTCCAATTCCAATCCAATTCACTCCCCGTATTTGAATGGATAAGACCAAGAGCAGCCTCATGCTTGGTCCACATAATCTCACAATATTGGACATTCTGGAAGGGAGTGGAGGATTAGACATCCATGAAAATGACAAGTGACCCTTTCTTTGGTAAGACTCTTCCTCTGGTGAAAAATATGTTATTGTCACCACACACACACACACACACACACACACACACACACACACCAGTAATGTATTTAAATAACATCTCCCTGTCATTGAATCTTGGCTACATGTTTATTTCCAAAACTATGTTGGTCATTGCGTTTGGGCACAAATACAGCCCACTGATGGAAGTCAAAAATCAAACGGCAGAATGACCATCTACGTTTTGTTCTTCCTCTATTTCTGAGCTACGACTGCCTGTGAAATCATGCACCCCAAACCTGAGCCCTGCCTGTATGTTTGGAGTAAGACTTCCATTGTGAACCTCACATTACAAGACATTATCCGTTCCTTTCTCGCTAGACCCCTGCTAGTGCCGGCTCGGCGCCGGGCCCCCTGCCCTTGCAGAATTGCGAGCCCATAGAGAGCAAGCTCCGGAAGAAAATCCAGGGCTGCTGGCGAGAGCTCCTGAACGAATGCAAGGAGAAGGACGGGAACGAGCAGGGCGAGATCACCGCGGGTGAATTCCTGGGTGCGTTCTCATGACGGCGTCGCCCGCTGGCCCCAGCCCACCTCCCCACCCCCCACCGTGGGCACCTCCGTCAACACTGGCTAGGGGAACAAGAATTCCTAGGGCACCTCAGCCCACCACAGGGCATGTTCACACCCACGTGACCGAGTCCGTGCGCCATGTCGTTCTCGGCGTTAGAAACCACAGACTTGCTTGTGGTCTCGGGGTGGCATGAAATGCTCACAGACTTGGAGATGGGTTCGGTGGAGGAGGGCTGTGGCCGGGGATGTGCCGGCCCACCCCCGGCATCCGCTCTGCCCTGTTGATCTGGTCCTGACCACGGGTCCCTTTTTTTTTTTTTTTTTTTTTAGATTTTATTTATTTATTTGACAGAGAGAGAGAGAGAGATCACAAGCAGGCAGAGAGGCAGACAGAGAGAGAGGAGGAAGCAGGCTCCCCGCCGAGCAGGGAGCCTGATGTGGGGCTCGATCCCAGGATGCTGGGATCATGACCTGAGCCGAAAGCAGAGGCTTTAACCCACTGAGCCATCCAGGGCGCCCCCCACGTGTCGGTTTGATGAGCTGTTCAAATGACATCAGCTGGGTTTAAATGTCCCCTCATGGTTGCATACAATTTATGCAGCATTTTACATTATAGGAAAAGGTGACTCCGACCTTGTCGCTCCCCTGCTTGAACCCACTGTGGTCAGTACCCCCTCCTCTTGACCAATCTATAGATCCCTTTTTAAGGAAAATGTTTCTCTCAAGAACCTCCAATATTAATATAAATCACTTTTATGATCATCATGGCTTTAAAATGTGCAAATGAAACAAAGTGTAAACTCCCTAAGTGAACAGCTTGTACAAAAAAATAACCATTTCTAAATTAAATATAAAAGATGAAATCAATAATAATCAAGCATTGTTCCATTGACTTAACATGACATGTTTCACTGAAACCAAATCAGCAATATTGGTTTTAATGCATGTTTGAGTTCTATTTGGTTTTAGTTAATTCTTTTGATTTTGAGGCTGACGAACCTTATCTTGTCATCACCATCCTGTGTTTAATTTTTACCCAGGAACCCACTGAAGCCACCAATCTGTTTTCCTCCTCAGCTTGTCTGGCTTCAGTAGCACGTCCAAAATTCAGTGCTGTAAAAAATATACACTTATTAATTTCAGAAGTCTTTTTGTATGTTCTGAGCCCTGCTGATGACCTTCTGCAAGTCAGAACATCAAAGGCATTTCCGGCCATCCCCGTAGGCTCCCCAGCCCAGCCCCATCCCGTCACGCATGTCCTGGTCGGCACCGCGCTCTGCTGTCTCCCCTGAGCAAAGGCAGAGGGACCTCGGTTTGCACGTTGCACCGCGGCGTCTTTCAGACCGTGTTTGGTTTGAAGGCACCGTTTATCCACATCAAGTCCGCTTGCAGAGCTTTTCCTCCCCAGCCTCAGCAAGTAGCACAGTCCTCCACTCCGCGGTGCTTTCTTGCTTTCCTGAGGTCAATGGAAGGCTCCGCTTATTCGGTGTAAACTCAAATCGTATCCTCGCTAAGTCTCCTTCAATCAGGAGCTGTCACTTCAGAAGAGCTTTAGCTTTCCAACGGGTAAAGGATTGAACAGGAGCCCTGCTGCCAGGTGGGAGCGAGTGCTGGTCCTGCTGCTCGCGGCTGCCCCCAGCATGGCCTCGACGTGGTCCTAACCCCAGGGCCACACTCAGGCCCTGAAATCGCATGGCACATGTCTCTTAAGGATGGTCCAAGTATTCCAGAATAGGCTCTGTGTATTTTAGGTCATTACTGGAACGAAGACTCAAAACGTGTAAGTTCCTGTAGTCCAGCACACTCTTGAGAGTTGAGAAATACTTGGTCAGAGAGCCACGTCTGAACCCCCGCCCCACCGTGGGGCGCCTGCTGGGCCCCCACCACAGCATGTGGAGGCTCCCCTTCTCCCCGCGCCCCCAGCTCTGCCCTGACTCTGAGCCTTTGCTTGGGCGGCCCGCGACCTTACGGGGAGTACCCCGACTCCAACTCTGCCCCTCCCTGCTTGTCAGCACAGCTTCCACAGGCTCTGGCCGTACTGCTGGGACCGCAGCAGCGGTGGCTGCAAAACCCGACAGCAGGCCAACGCCAGGCCTGCCAGGGCCCAGCAGGATGCGGGGGACCCCTCCCTCCTCTCCAGGCGGAGTTCGCTGAGCACCTGCCCATCAGCTTCCGTGTCTGTCCAGCCACACCCACTGTGAGCCTGTGAGCCACGCCCCAGCCAGGGCCCAGAGCAGAGAGAGCCCCTCGGCAGGAGATGAATGAATGCAGGCATGAACAAATGAATGAGTGCACAGACGGCCAGCAGCCGAACTGATGTTTCTGTCTTTAGCTCTCATGGAGAAGTTCAGCCTGGACATAAGCAAAGAGGAATGTCAGCAGCTCATCGTGAAGTATGATTTAAAGAACAACGGGAGGTTTGCTTACTGTGACTTCATTCAGAGCTGTGTCCTCCTGCTGAAAGCGAAGGAAACCTCCCTGATGCAGAGAATGAAAATTCAGAACACGCATAAAATGGTAGGCAGAGTCACCCTCAGGGAGTGCGTGGGGCTGGGGCCAAGAGGGTTTCTCCCCTCTCTGGATTCATTGTAAATTCGGTCATCTGGCCTCATAGACCGGGTGGACACAGTGGACACGGAGCCTCTAGGGGGGGCCACTGGCCAGCGAGGAGCCACCTGTCAGATGTCCCTGGTGTCACTGCCACCTCCCCACGGACCCCAAAAATTGACTCAGATTTTGTCTATACACATATATGTGCATGTCACACGTGTGTGATAATCACATCTGTGCATCACGTGTGTGCAGTGTATGTGGACAAGTATGATGGGTGTGTACTGCATCCGTGTGATATGCACGTGCGGGTATGTACATATCACACTCATGATGTGTGCACGTGCTCCCTGGATACACACATGTATGCTGCACCTGTGTGATGTGGGCGTGGACCCGTGTAATGCGTCCTGGTCCGTGTTCCAGTCCCGCCACTTCTTTTTCTAGTTCCTTGGGGGCCTTCTCTGCAACCTCAGGCAGCAGAGACCGCCCTCTGGGGAAGCCACATGGGACTTGGCTTTTCCGCCACGCCGGAGCTGTCCTGAGCTCGGATGGGAAGAGCCTTTCTCGGGCCAGGCATGGGTGTGGGAAGGGCCAGGAAGCATGGAATCCTTTCTTTCTCAAATGCAGATCAGTCGATTGGGTAAATCGGAAGCTAATTGAAGCTATAGGGTATCTGGTGAGTTCCCATCATAGGTGCTAAATGATGGAAAAATTGAAAGCAATTTAACTTTGCACTAATTTGTTTTATGTAATGCCATGTTAAAATTAAACTTTCCCAAAATATGTTACACGTTATTGCCTACAGTTCACCTCTGTGATATTCAGACATGCGTTAAGGCAAAGTCATGCTAAAATATCTTGTTTTCAATCTAATAGCACCTAAATGAAATAATCACAGTGTAGTGTACTATCTAATTAGAAGATATAATTACAACCTTGTGATTTTTTTTTAAAAACTCTGTTCATTATCATAACCTACTTAGAAGACCCAAACTGAAATCTCTTTTTACCTCCAACTATTTTGCAGTCGGCCAGCTATCTCTCCCTGGCCCTCTCTCCTCCACAGCCTGAGAGGAGCAGAGTCGGGATCTGTCCTGATCCTGCCACTTCACTTCCCCGAGGCTCCCATATCCCAATCTGTGAAATGGGGATCAACGGGGCCACCTTCCTCCCAGGTTGGGGGAGCGGGGCAGTGAGTGACATATAATGAACAGCAGGGTTGGCGATCTGCCGTGATTGTTATGAGTCCTGCTTGCAGGCCCCGTTCTAGACGGCAGTGGGCCAGGGCAGCCCCGGGCAGGGATGAGCAGGGGCAAAAATAGGGCTTAGGCCCTCGAGGGGCGCTCACAGCCACTGGGTTGAGCCTGTCTGCCCCGTGCTCCCCATTCAGAAGCTCCATTCTCACCGCTTCTTGGTTTGTGTGTGTGTGTTTTTTCCCCAGAAAGAATCTGGTGCTGAGACTTCTTCCTTTTATTCAGCTTTACTGCGTATTCAGCCCAAAATTGTGCACTGCTGGAGGCCAATGCGGCGTACCTTCAAAGCCTACGATGAGGGCAGCACGGGGCTTTTAAGCGTGGCTGATTTCAGGAAGGTGAGCTCAGCTCTTGGGTGTCTGCTGTGTCTGTACAGGGAGCAGTGGCCAAATGGCAGTGCTCACAGGGGGACCCCTCACCTCCCTGGCCAAGGCCCAAGTGTGAGCGGCTGTCCTCGACCTCATTCCCTTGGGGCCCCCAGGTTATCATGTGCCCCTCACCTGCAGACTCCAGGTTCTCTTCCCTGAAGCTTTCTAGAACCCTGGGGGGACACGACCTGAGCCCTCTGGGCACCACTGCAGGGGCCACTGGTCCTTGGAGCCCAGGTCAGGCCCCACACAAGGCTGGGCCCGTGGCCTCCACAGGGGAGCCAGCATCTGCATCCACCTCGCAAGACACGCAGAGCAGGAGCTAAACAAAACAGGGTCCCAGCTGTGGGACCTCAGCCAGCAGAGGCCAGCGCTGCCTCCTGGGAGCCGGTCACCCCCTCCCCTCCCCCAGCCACCCTCCCCTCCCCCAGCCGCTCTCCCCTGCAGTGTGAACGCTGGTGCCTCTGACGTGCCCACGAGAGGGTGCAGCACTCTGAGGACGCAGGGTCCGCGGGGCGCCCCTCACCGTGGCCAGGCCGGTGACCGCAGGCACATCCCTCCCAGACCAGAGAAATGGGCCGCCCTCAAGGCTGAGTCAGAATTCCTACTTTCTGAATCCCTGAAAACTCATTGACTTGGTAGATTCTGGGCCCCACTCCCGACCCACCCCTTTCTCCAACCCCACCCCCCCAGCCGCTGAGGTTGAGAAAGTAGTTGAGGTCCGAACGTTAGATTCAAAATCACGTGTTGCAGTCAGCAGGAACAGTCGAAACATCAACAGGTGATGACCTCAAAATGCACTTAAAAAAATGTATTCATCAGGTTCATCTCTGCTTCAACTAAAACAAAGTGAAAAAGTAAAACCCTCCCCCTTCAAGTCGGGAAGATGAGCAGAAGTTGGTGGGGGGGCCCATGGGGCTGCAGGAAGGACGTCCCAGCAGCCGCCAGGGACACCTGCCCTCAGGGCCCTCAGAGGGGCTTTCCAGCTCACACTGTTTATCTTTACTTTGGGTTCAAGCCAACTCTCAGCCTGGGGTTCTCCATCCGTCTCCAGGCCAAGAGGGGAAGGAGCGGGGTCCTGTCTGCATCCCAGGAATTTGGGGTGGGCGGCAGAGGGAAGGGAGCACTCAAAAGGCAGACGTGACTTCAACAGAGCCAGACTCGGAAGCCAGCTAGGGCCTGGGACACCCAGGCTCAGCTTCCTTGGCGAGGCCTGTCATCCCACGGCCTGGAGGAACCTCGGGCTCTTCCAGCCCCGCATTCTAGCCTCCTGTTAGAAACAAGTGATAACACAAGGCCAAGATAGGAAATCC
This sequence comes from Ailurus styani, assembly GCA_002007465.1. Lineage (NCBI taxonomy): Eukaryota > Metazoa > Chordata > Mammalia > Carnivora > Ailuridae > Ailurus > Ailurus styani. The sequence goes on along the minus strand of LNAC01000097.1, from coordinate 2,572,540 downwards.
ATAACTTAACCTCTACTTTTACTTATGAGGGAGCCCGCCTATTAGGATCTGTCTCAGCTGCATGTAACGGAGGGGTGGGGAGCATCAGCTTAAACGTGGGGGAAGTCTGTTTCTCTGTCCCATTAAAGAGGTAGAAAGCCAGAGCTAGCACGGAGGTGGACAGTCACTGGGGAACCCATTGTTCTCACTCTACCATCCTCAGTACCTGGCTTCCTTCCACAAGGTCGCCTCGTGGTCTGTGGTGGCTGCTGGGGCCCCAGCATCACGCCCATAGTCCAAAGGGGCAGGCGCCTTTCCTTTACAGGAGGCTTCCCAGAGGTCCTCCATCATGTTCTCACTTAGGTTAGAACATACCTAGCTCCGAGAGAGGCCTGGTGAAGACCAGGGCTGTCTGCTCACTGAGGAGGAGGGGGCAGCTGCCGTCGGGTAGGCGGCCAGCTCCACCACGGGCTGTGCAGCTGTCAGATGAGCCACCCCCCGCGCCCTGCCCCTGCTCTCCTGCCCTCCTCCTGGATGGGCTGCACCCTGAGTCCCCACCCTGGTTAAGGCCTGTGGCCCGGTCTCCCACCTAGCACTCTGCCCATCCACCTTCTCCGCCTTGTCTGAATGTGCTGAGCAGCCCCACTGCCGGCAGGGAGGCACCGGCTGTTAACCTGCTCCAGGAGGGAAGGGTGGGGAGAACCCGCAGCTTCCATCGGCGGGAAGAGTCCCAGGTTTCACACCCATGGTACACGCTCTGGCCCTTGGCGGGGTGAGGGCCGGGGAGAGACGAGGTGGGAGGGAGGGAGGGGAGTGGGGGGAGAGGGAGGGAGAGGGAGGGCCGTGTGTGGTGGGGGGAGAGGGCTGGCTGCGGGGGGCCGCTTTGGAGGTGGGGTGCTCGGGCTGGGCGGAGGCGGCCTTGCGGGGCACAGAGGCCAGCGGGGCTCTGTCCGCCAGGTGCTGAGACAGTACAGCGTCAACCTCTCCGAGGAGGAGTTCTTTCACATCCTGGAGTATTACGACAAGACGCTGTCTGCCAAAATCTCCTACAACGACTTCCTCCGGGCCTTCCTGCAGTAGGTGACCGGGCGCCCCGGGCGCAGACCGCAGGTGAAATCCCAGAATCGGGGTGGGGGTGGGGGTGGGGGTGAACGTGCGGCGTGGCTCCGGAAACACAGCCAGCCCGGTGTCCTTCCCGGAGGTGGAGGCTCAGAGCTGCCCCACGGCTCTGACAAGAGCGGGG
>LNAC01000097.1:2530849-2565859 GCA_002007465.1 Ailurus styani | reverse complement strand
CTCTCACTGCCCTCCCTCTCACTGCCCTCTCTCTCTCTCTCTCTCTCTCTCTCTCTTATAAATAAATAAAATCTTTAAAAAAGTTAAAAAAGAAGAAGAAGAAAGTATGGCCCATACATGGGGCCAGGGGAAGTAATAAATAAAACTGTTCCTGAGGAAGTCCAGATGTTGGATTTAGTAGACAAAAGCTTTAAGTTGACTATTTAAAATATACTCAAATAGCTAAAGGAACCCATGTCATGAGAATAATGTTTCACCAGATTGGGAATATTAAAAGTATTAAAGAGATTAAAAATATTGAAAAAAACCAAATAAAAATTCTGGGGTTTGAAAACTATAACAAATAAAAAATTCACTAGAGGAGCTTAACAGCAGATTTGAGGATGTAAAAGAAAGAATCAGAAAACTTGAAGACAAGTAAACTGAGATCATCCAGTCTGAAGAACAAAGGGAGAAAGAAGAAAAATGAGCAGAGCCCCAGAGACATGTGGAGTATCATCAAGCATACCAATGTATACACGATGTGAGTCCCAGAAGGAGGCGGCGGTGGAGCAGAAAGAATACTCAGAGAAACAATAGCCAAAAACTTCCCATACTTGAAAAACATAAATCTGTGTATCCAAGAAGTTCAATGAACTCTCAAGAGGATAAATTCTCAAAGAGATCCACACTTAGACCTATCACATCAAACATATGATCATGTCATTAGATGCAAAAGAAGATTTTTGACAAAATTCATTGATTCTTAATAAAAACTCTTAGCAAATTAGGAGCAAAAGGGAATTTCTTTAACTGAATAAAAGATATGTACAAAAACTATAGTTAATATTGTAGTAAATGATGAGAGATTTAATGTCTTCTCCAAAGATCAGGAACAAGGCAAGGATGTCCTCTCTCATCACTTATTTGTCACCATACTGAAAGTCCAAGACTGTAATAAGACAAGACAAAAGGAAAAGTAAAAACAGAAAGGAAGAAATAAAACTGTCTCTATTTGCAGATGAGATGATTATCTAATAAGAAATTCCAAAGAACTCACCAAAAAGGCTAACTAAGCTAAGTGAGTTACAAAGTACAAAAGTTAATCATGGGCCTATGTACTCACACTGAACAACTGCAATGTAAAATTTAAAAAACAAAACTATTTATAATATAACCCCCAATGAATTACTTAGATATAAAGCTAACAAAATGTGTACAGGATCTGTAGGATAAAAACTGTAGAACACGGATGAAAGAAAAAGATTTAGACAAATGGAGAGATAAATGTTTTTCATGAATTGTGAAGCCTAACATTGTGAAAATATCACCTCTTTCCAGTCGGATTATAAATCCTATGTAATCTCAATCAAAATCTCAGCAAGATCTATTTTATATGTCAATAAGTTCATTGAAAAATTTACACGGAAAGGTAAAGGAACTAGAATAGCCAGAACAATTCTGAAAAAGAAGAACAAAATTGGACAGCTCCCAATAATCAATTTCAAGATTTCCCCATAAAATTAGAGTAATCAGGAGAGTAAGATATTGGCAAAAAGACTTATCAATCAATGGAACAAAATAGAAAGCCCGAAAGTATACCCACCCAAATATCATATAGTCAACTGATTTTTGACAAACGTATAAAGACAATTCAGTGGAGAAATAGCATCCACACATAAAAAAAATGAAACTTATACAAACCTCACACCTTATACCAAAATTAACTTCAAGTGCCTAATCATATACCTAAATGTAAAACATAAAACTATAAACCTTCTACAAGAAAACATCAGAGAAAATCTGCATGACTTTTAGCCTAACAGTGAGTTTTTAGGTACTACACCAAAAGCACAGCTCATAAAAGAAAAAATTGATACATTGAACTTTAGCAAGATGAGAAACTTTTGAGAACTCTGAGAAACTGTTAAGAGAATGAAAAGACAACCCAGAGACTAGAAGAAAAGATTTGCAAATCACATATTCAATTAAGGACTTGTATCCAGAGCACAAAGAACATTTAAAACAAAACAAAACAAAACAAAAAAATGTTTTTAAGGAAGAGGACAAAAAAATCCGAACAGACACTTCACAAAAGAATATATGTGAATGGCAAATAAGCATATAAAAAGATGTTCAACACCAGTAGTCATTAGGGAAATGGGAATTAAAACCACAGTGAAATACAAGGCACACCTACTCAAATGGCTAAAAATTTTTAAATGAACATACCTAGTTCTGATGAAGATGTGAACCAACAGGAATACTTATTCAATGCTGCTGGGATTGTAAAAACATACAGACATTTTGGAAAACAGTATGACTTAAAAGAGGTCAAAGAAGGGCAATTTTTCAAGTGATGGAACTGTTCCCTGTGGTACTGGGGTGGTGGATACATGACTCTGCATTTCTGAAAACCCTTAGAACTGCACACTACAGAGAGTGACTTGACTGTATGCAAGTTTAAAATAGTCACCTAAGATGTCAGGGAATCTCAGGATGTAAGGCAGACTGTAATAACAGAACCTAATTGCACTGCAAATGTATGACATAACCTCACTGAATTGGGTTGGGAGAAAGGACCTCACCAAAAAAACCTTGGAAAACAGAGTTAAACTAAAGACAAAAAGGATTGTATGGGAACCTTGTACTCCAGTTGGTAACTATATTTCTCACAGCGGTCCAGATCAAGAATTCTGAAACTGCTTCATGAGTGTAAGAAGGTTGAACACACACGTGATTGCAGATATGGGAGCCAGGCTCCTCCTCATCAAAGGAAAAAGTTACAAATAAGCAAGGTGGAAAACAAGAATTAATTATGCATTGCTGCGCTAGAGTCTGGGGTAGGAAGTGGCATATCAGTATAAACTAATGCTTGTTCTAAGATAGATGATAGCTAAATAGGTGGATGGATGGATGGATGGATGGATGGATGGATGGATGGATGGATGGATGGGTGGATGGATGGGTGGATGGATGGATGGGTGGATGCATGGGTGGATGGATGGATGGGTGGATGCATGGGTGGATGCATGGATGGTTGGATTGGTGAGTGGGTGGATGGGTGGGTGATGGATGGATGGGACATAGAGATAAATGAGCATATAGATGGATTAGCACACACATATATTTCCTCACTCTGTCCAATGTGAGAACCTAGAAGTGGTAATACCCTAGCAGCAACTAACACATTCATCACCTAGATCTTACTTTCTAAATAAAAGGAGTTAGAACTCTCTGGAGAAGTGGCTGATTCTAGGGCTGGGGCAAAGAAAATGCAAGACAGCCCTTGGAGCACCTTGAAATGCCAGAAATCAAGAAAGTCAAACAAACAAAAGATAGGAATATGTCAAAAGAACACAGAAGCCAACTTGAAAGAGCTCCCAGTGGACAAAGTTAAAACAATCTGAGCCACAAAATAAATAGTGATAGTACTAGATTTTAACCTAATGAGTAAAATAAATAACCATGAGTCTGTGCTACTAGAAAATGAATAAATGGCAGAGAAGGGACAAATCTTCCTTCCAGGACAATTCCAAATAATAAATGTATGAGGAAAGAAGAATTAGAACATCGCCATGAGAGATCCTCAGTAATCGTTGTTCCAGGCAAGATGCATAGACAGATGCTTAAATTAGTAGACAAAACTTTAAGAATTGGGACATTTGCATAGCTTGAATATACCTCCCCCAAATATTTATTAATTAATGTGGTGATTTTAACTGTGTCCACAAATTCTTTGTTGCTCCTCCCTCTAGAAGGGAGAGCTTGAGTCACCTCTCCTTGACTGTGAGCTAGACCAGTGTCTCTCTTCTAACAGAGTATGGAAAAGGAAGACTAGCATCTGTATGGTGGAGAATCCTGGCAGACATCCCCTCTACCTTGTGCTCAAGATCAACGTCAGCAGTGATAAGTCATGATAACAACCTGTGACCCCAGGTGCCTTGAGCATCCATCAGCTGTGTTGTATTCTCTTAATACATGACCCCAGGCTAACCATGAGAAAACATCAGGCCCAACTTGATGGACATTCTACAGAATATTCAACCAATATTCAAAACTTTCAAGGTCAGGCAAAGTGAGGACAGCCTGAGAAACTGTCACTATGGACACGTGACAACTAAAGGCAAAATGGTTGCATGCACTGGATTCTGGAATGGAGAAATGACAATAATCAAAAACTGTTGAAATCCAAATAAAGGTTATGGTGTAATAGTGTTGTACCAGCGTTCATTTCCTAGTTTTGGTAAAAGCATCGCAGCTATGCAACATGGTCACATCAGGGGAAAGTGGGTGACGGGTAGCGAGGAACTCCCTGTACCACCTCAGGACTCTTCTGTAAATCTAAAATTATTTCAAAATAAAAAGGTTTTTTTTAAATGGGAAAATCATGTCCTATTGTTCAGGGCCCAGCCACACTCCTTCCTGCAGGAAGCTTTCCCCGATCTCCCCCCGTCCACTGGGCTTGCCGTTCCTCAGGGCCCCCGGCCTGCCCCCTCTGCCGCTCACGGGGCCCCAAGCATGTAAGACCTGAAGGGCTCCACTTCTTTAATGGGATTAGAGAAACCTTCCAAAGTACACTGTGGGCTTCCAGACAGCAGGGCCTGACTCTCACGTCTTGGAGACCTTTGTAATCTGTGCCTTTCATGGCAGGGCGGGACTGAGGGGCCCCCAGGCAGGCTTGAGCCCAGCTGGGAGCTGTGGGTGGCATTAGGGGAGAGCACCGGATGAAGTCCTTGTCCACTGAGCTTGTCATCTCCACTAGTTTACTCTGGGGGCTGGGCAGGGGTCTCTCGTGGAAAGTGAAGTTAGGCACAGAAGACAGCTCACCAGATTTGCTCACTAGACTCTCATGGACGTAAGAGGGTTATCTGAGATGCCATCCTGTATGGGGGACACCCGGGCAAAGGTGAGTGGGAGTGCCTGAGCCCTGAGTGCAGAACCACCAAGAGAAGAGGCACTGGGTGCCCAGGCACCTGCTGTGGGGCCCCCTCCACCACTTGTCCAAACCCCAGACAACCCGTCTACACTGAGGGCAGCAGGAGCACATGCTCAGCAGCATCTGTGTCTGGAGTCTCAGCAGAGCGTGGGCCCCCGTGTGTTACAGGAGGGCCTACAGCTCTACCAGAGGCAGAAGCTGCCCCGAGGGCCCCTGCCCCTGCCCAGGACCCCTGCGTGGGCTCACACTGGCCAAGAGCAGCAGCCAAGGCTACCTTTGGTCGAGTGGCTCCTCCTCATTGCCCACTGATGGGGAGTCAAGGCCCAGGACAAGTTGGTGTAGGCACCTGTCAGGCCCTGATGGAGGGGAAGGTGACAGGTGGGGCAGTCTGAGAGCAGGTAAGGGCCATGGAGAGGCTGACACCCATAGTCTGCCTCGAGCTGCTCCTCCTGCCCTCCACACACCCCTCTGGGATGTCCTTCCAGAGCCATGGCTTTGGTTATGACCCACAAATGCAGATCACAGAGAGGTTCCGCCTCCTCCAGGTCCATTTATCCCTCCACCCACTGGACCCTTCCCCTGAATATCCCAAGTGCACCTCCAGCTCCAGTCCCAAACAAAACTCAACATCTCTCCTCTAACCTGTTCTTCTAGTTCCCTTCTCCCTTCCATGACTGGCAGCCAAGATCCATTGTCATCCTTGGCTCTCCCTCACCTTACCCCCACCTCCATCCCTCAGCAATCCTACCTCCTTAATCTATCACCACCTTCCTAGTCCAAGGCAGGCCCATGGGAAGTGATCAGTGAAAGTTTGTGGTTTGGATGGATGGATCAATGAATGGGAATGTGGATTGGTGGATGGATGGGTGGGTGGAGGATGGATGGATGGATGGATGGATAGGTGGGTGGATGGATGGATGGATGGATGGGTGGATGGATGGATGGACAGATGGAAAGACCAATGGGTGATGGATGGATGGATGGAATGGACAGACTGACGGGTGGATGGATGGATGGATGGATGGACGGACAGATGGGACAAGAACAATGGGTGGGCGAATGGATGGAGAGACTGATGGGCAGATGGATGGGTGGATGGATGAATAGAAGGAAGGAAGGATGGAAGGAAATGGTGGGACTTTTACAGCTTACGCACCTTTGAGACTAGAGTCATTATACCTGTCAGTGCTTTTCTTGGGCAACACCTGGACCCTAGTCTGGTAAGAGCTAGGTTGAACACATTGCTTCCAGGAAGGACCCAGAGCTAAGACCACCCTGAGGTACTCTGTTTTGAGAATCAGGCAGTCAGAATACTTCAACTTCATAGGGCACAGAATGGCCCATGCCAACCACTTCTGAGATGGCCCACCGCTGGGGAAGCTGGAGCAAGCAAAAGTATGCCAGTTGCTGCCACATGGAAGGTCTTTGGCCTCTGAACTCTATCCAGGATTCAGGACTGGACCGGGAGAATGCCGTTTCTCCCCGACGTGCCTCACAGGACACCCAGAGACACACACAGGAAGAGGCGTCACGTGGACATCTCTTTCTTTTTACAAAGACTTTATTGTCTGACATGCTTGACAAAAAAAAAAATTACAGCCACAATCAAGTTATGCCAACATGATTGAGGAGCACGCCATCATCTTTCATACCTCAAGGACTTTTAATGAATTTTCTTTCAAAGTAACAGCTGCCTTCATAACTTTTCTTTTCCACATAAAAATACACCATATTCTGAAGATACCTTAGGAAAAAAATTTATTTAAGTTTATAGTTCTTGGTCCGCATAGAAACTCGGTAGAGGGGACTAAAGAGCCTGTGTCTTCTCCACGCCACGTGCGCCCGTGCGCTCATGCGCCATGCATCTGGGCTTCCCCAGAGACCTTGTAAACATCCTCGGCCACCAGGAACCACTTGGCCAAACAGATTCCCCGAAGTCCTGCACCCCACAGAGCACGCTGCTGCTGGCAGGCTCCCCTCACGGACGGTGCCCCTCGCCCCATGGGGAGCCCTGTGAGAGTAGGGAAGGAATCGTGGTCTCCCGGGATACTGGGGTGCTGGGCTCAGAGAACAGGATCCCTCAGTGCTCTGGGGCCTCTCTCTGAGAAACAAACCAGAGAGGCTCTGAACAGGACCCTTAAAAAAGAGAGAGAGAGCGAGCCTTGGGATCATGCGTTGCCTTGGAGGGACAGAGCTTCAAGTCATGGCAAAGGAGAGGCCCTGGAGCCAGAAACCAAGGCTCAAGTCCTGCTTCTACCCCTTTTGAGCTGTGCACCCTCGGGCAAGTTACATCACCTCTCTGATCTCAATCTCCTCATCTCTAAAGTGGGGCCAACAGAGCTGACCTTGCTGGACCACCTGCGATGAATCGAGATCGCACCTGCAAAGGGGCGTGGGAAGGGCTGGCCCCCAGGGCTGGGCCTCGGGGGAGCTGAGTAAGGCCCTCCTCTCACGTGCCCAGTTCAAGAGTCTACCAAAACCACGGCAAGAGAGAGAATGGATGCTATTAATCCCATGTCTTTAAAAATCAAATTCGATTCAGAAAAATATCCATGATGAACAAAATATCAAAATTTTCAATAAAGATAGAATCATACCCTGCTCGTGGCGACCCCGCCTCTCTGGCCTCACTCCAGTGAGACCCTGCTGGTTCCCTCCCCCTCACAGATTCAGCCCAAACCTCCCCAGTCCTAATTTAAAGGGAAAAAAGGAAAGCTGTCCTACGTGGAGCTGGCAGCGCCCAGGGCCCACTCTGCCACTGGGCCACCCTCCCGTTAACAGGACACCCTGGCAGGGACCAGGATCCACTCAGCCCCTCCGGCTGCGGGCCCACCAGGCAGAACGGACATGGCGCACGAGAAGCCGCACTGAGCGATGGGGCCCCACTGGCGGACAGGAAGGGGAAACACGGGGCCCACTTCGTTAAGAAGGACTCTGTGCATGTGCGTGTGTGTGTGCGCACGCCCACACGGGCACAACCACATGGCAGGGTGGCCTCCGTCTTCGGCCCCTCCAGCCTGCCGAGTTCTGCAGAGCTGCTCAGCCCCCACGAGATCAGGGGCTGTCCGTGACTCGGGAACCTTCCATCTGGTCTGGGGCACCCACATGGCTCATTCTATAGAACCACTCCCCCGGGTCCGGGCCCCGAGCGAGCACCCGGGGTGCTCCGGCCATTGTTCAAGACGGCGAAGATGCCCGTGGGAAGAAAGCGGGGTCACCAGGCGAGGCAGATGGCTCGGTGGCCTGGCCAGGTGCGGCCCGAATTCCTGAGACGTCCCTGATCGCTCCCTCGAGGGCCTCAGCTGCAAAGCCGGCCCGGGCTCCGAAACCTCCCACCCACCCCGGCCCTGGGGCTGGCAGCCACACAGACCCTCGGTCAGGGGGAGATTCCGCGCGAGAATTTCCAAAGTGTGACCCGGAGCAGTGGCTCCCCAAGCCCACGAGGGTGTCCAACTGAGCAGGATGAAGAGCCCACCAATCCCCAGGCAGGACCGCAAGCTTGTCAGGCCCCTTGACAAGGCACGCGCGGAAATGCGCGCAGAAAACAGTAACAAACACGGAACCCCCGCCGGCGACCCGCACGGTCCCGACTCCAGGCGACGGGGGCTGAAGAGTCAGGGGGGTTTCTTCATTCCAAGGCCTCAGCCCGTCCGCTGGGCGGCTCCCCGCGGCCGCACGGGTGGTCTGCGTGGAAGGAAGGGCGGTTGGGGGTCCGTGCTCTTGGCCAGGCAGATGGAGCAGATGTGGGCGGGAAGGGCAGACACAGGAGGGCCAGTCAGGAGTTCCGGGGTGTGGGGAGGTCAATGACTATGGGCGGATTCACAGGCTGGTAGTTCACGGTGCACACAGATGCGTTCACATAGGTGGTCGTCCCATCTGCCATGACACCGTACCCTGGAAAGTAAGCACACAGCCGTCAGGGCTGAGGGGTAAGGCCAGGACCCAGGGCAGTGAGGTGGCCTAGGGGGCGTGGTAGTCAGAGAGCCCCCGATAGAGCGGGCTCAACACGGCTAGGGCAAGCTGCTGAAACCTTCAACTTAGCCTCTTCATCTATAAATAGAGGTGATGACAGATGCTCCTTCCCAGACTGCTGTGAGGAGCAAACGAGATAATAATCTACATGCAGTGTTCAGCCTGGAAAGCACATGGAGAGCACACAGTGATGACACAGTAAGATATCATCATTCACAGCATCACTACCATCATTATCACTACTATCACCATCACCATCACCACCATCACCACCATCGTCACCATCACCACCATCACCACCATCATCACCAAGGTCACCATCATCACCACCATCATCACCACCATCACCACCATCACCATCATCACCATCGTCACCATCATCACCATCACCACCATCATCACCATCACCACCATCATCACCACCATCATCATCACCATCACCACCAGCACCACCATCACCACTATCACCATCATCACCATCATCACCATTACCACCATCATGACCATCACCATCATCACCATCATCACCACCATCACCACCATCGTCACCATCATCACCACCATCATCACCACTATCATCACCATCACCATCATCACCATCGTCACCATCGTCACCATCATCACCATCATCACCACCACCATCACCACCATCACCACCATCACCACCATCATCATCACCATCATCACCATCACCACCACCATCACCACCATCACCACCATCACCACCATCATCATCACCATCATCACCATCACCATCACCACCATCACCATCACCACCATCACCACCATCATCATCACCACCACCATCACCATCATCACCATCACCACCATCACCACCATCATCATGTACTTTCTTCTCTTAGCCTCTGCTGCCGTCATACCATTTTCGTGCCATGTCTACTTGTTAGAATCCTCATCCTTCAGCTCAGATCACCTCCAAGCCAGAAAGGACATTTCCCCTCCTCTTGTAGGTTACCCAGTCTTTGGAGCCCCCATTTTGCCTATACAATTGTGCAGGAGTGTGGTTTGGGTCATATACCACCTGGGATTTGATGGCATTCCGTGCCCACAGTTGGGCTGCAAAAAATGACAGCCATTTGGCTATCCCACAGCACACGTCCATCCCAGGACCTCTCAGATTCTGCCTTTGATGGCCTGTTTCCCTCTGTGATCTCCCCATCCAGGAGAGGTCTGACCACTCCTGCCCTCCAACAAGACCGCGCAGCAGCCCTCGGGGAAAAGGGCTGAGGCTTGTTTTCTTCTGAGCTGAAAAGCGATCTGCTGCCGACCAAGTGTATGTCAGCCCCGGGGCCCTGGCCTAACACGGACAGAGGTTCAGGAGGCTGGGAGACAACTCTGGGGGAAACTGCAACCATCCGCATGGCCCATGGGAGCCCATGTGCTTTCTGGTGGGGTGGGATGGGACAGGTGGCCTCGGGCAGGTGAGATGAAGGCTCAAAAGGAGTAAAAGGAGGGGTCTGCCAAACTGAGGAATCAGACTCCAGGCTAATAAGGAAAGTGCTTTGTGCAGGGCATGGGGGTGTGAGCTGACCTCACCCAGCACCATCACGGCTGCCCTGCCCACTGCCCCCCAAGGGGACGTGAACGCCCCCCACCATTCCAACTATGCGGACATAGCAAGAGTCCCCAGCCCCCAGGAACAGAGCCAGAATACCAGGTCTGTATGTGCATGTGGTGGGGGTGGAGCTGAGGTGCCCCCGGAATGTCTCAGGCAAGCAAGGGACTCTCCCCATTTATTAAGCACCGACTGTATGCCAGGATGTAGGGATGTAAGCGACAAGACCAGGTTGCCAGCCTTGAGGAACTCACGGTGTGCCTACCAAACCTAATACATCGCCCGTGTTCTATCCAATGTCCCCTCCTCCGGGAAGCCCCCTGCCCACGTTCCAAAGACCTCCCAGGCTGGAGACAGCAGCCAGGCGGAGTGGCTGCGCTCCCAGAAAACAAAACTTACCCCCAAGTCTTGCCAGCCTGTGCAACTGTCTTCCCACTATGAACCATTTCAGCGGTAGCTAACTGGTGGCCAAGTGCGGACAGAGCTTGTACAAGAATGTATGTCGGGAAGGGGCTGAGAGCAGGGAGGAGGTGACGGGGTGGACGGGAGGTGCGGGGGCCCCTCTACAGGGCCCGTGACGAGCCCCGCCCCACCCCCCACGCCGACCTTCGTGGATGTGGCCGAAGACATGCATCCGCGGCTGCACACGCCTCTGCACGGTGTTGAGAAGCTCCACGCAGCCCACCCGCTGCATCTTCTTGGGGACCCAGTCCAGGAAGCCTGTGTGAGGAGACGACGGGAGGGCAGTGACGGCGGCCGGGTGGCCGGGCCCCCAGCCCCGCAGACCCCACGTGGCAGCTTTGGGGTCTCGGAGACACGGGGTCCTGGAATCACGCCCCGGATGGACCCCGCCCCCAGAGACCCCAGCAAGCGCTCCCAAGGCCCCCTGCCCCCCTGCCTTCAGGGAGGGAAGCCGGGGGCTCGACCCCCGGGGCCTGGCAGCACCCCCTCGTCCCCTGCAGGGCCCCCCAAGCGAGCCCGGCTTACAAGAGCCAAGAGTGGGCCAGGCGCGAGGGGGGCAAGCGAGCCCCCAGTGACCCGGGCTCAGAGTGGCCTCCAGGGTGCCATCTGCCCATTGCAGAGACAGGCACACGGACGCCTGAGGGGACGGGGGAGGCCCGAGGGCACCCCAGGGGCTGGCAGCGGAGCAAACCAGGAGCGAGAGTTCCACGTCGGAAACTTTCTAAACAGACAACCCCAAATCACGAAAAAGAACCCCGTCCGCTGCAGCCTGGCTCGCGCGGCTGGCTCGGGGTCTGCTCGCACCACCAGCCTTCCGGAGCCGCCCCAGATGGTGGCGGCTTATTATCCGCACGTGGCTACACCAACGAAAATAATCGATGACTCCCAGCGAGCCGCCAGGGCTCATCTCGGCCCCTCTCGGTTTGGGTGGGGGGCGCAGGTTTGTGCGGGCTCAGAAGGGAAAGGGGAGCCTGAGTCCCTGAACCAGGCAGGCTGCCGCTGCCGCTGCCCCTGCCTCAGTGATGAGAGAGGGAGGGAGGGAGGGAGACAGACACAGGGAGGAGAGAGGGAGGGAAGGGGAGAGGGAGGGAGAGAAGGAGACAGAGAGAGATGGAGAGGGAGGGAGAGGAAGGTCCTACCGGGCTTGGCCATTCCACGCCCCTCTACCCCGCAGCCTGCAAACCCTGCAGAAGGGCACTGCCCGGGTTTGTCCCTTGTCCAGCATCGCCCGCCCCAGCCCCAAACACTGGGGGAGGGATGGCAGGTTCCGTGGAGGTAGCAGGAGGAGGAGGAGGCGGGGCGGGGCTGGGCTGCTGGGAGTCTGGACAGCATTCTAAGGCCTAGGGGAGCCATGAAGGGTTGTAGAGGGATGGCATGGCATAGCCGCCAATCCAGAGAACTCCCTCCTACTGATGTGAGGAGAGTGGAGTGGAAGGGCCAAGACTCCGGGCCAAGGGACCATCAAGGAGGCCACGGCGGTCATCAAAGGGACAGAAGACATTGGCCTGGACCCAGGTGGGGCCAGCCGGGTGGAGAGGAGAGGAGAGGAAGAAGATGGCATCCGGCTTGGAGGAGGAATCAGAGGGACGTGCAGATGGACAGGAAGTGTGTGTGTGAGGGAAGGGGGAGGGGAGGCCTGAAAAAGCCCCCGATGGGACAGCCAGTGGGGCCCAGAGATAGACCGTGTGAGCGGTGGCATCAGCGTGGACCAGGGAGGGGGCAGTGGCCTGGGATGAGAGCTGTTGAGGGCGGAAACCACAGGCCCTGGAGACTGTTGGGATGGTGGGGGTGCGGTCCCCCAGGTGTCTGATGGGTGAGGGGTCTGCAGGATGAAACCCAGAGCGTGACCCTGAAGGTATTCGGCCCCCAGGATGCAGGTCAAGGGCCCGGCCCTGCCTCTCCACGTCCCTGAGCTCCAGTATCCCGCGTGTGGAAGATGGGCAGCCGATTCCGACCTCCCCGGGGGGTTGTGAGGAGTCCATGAGTTAACAAGCTGAACCCCCAGCACACAGTAGGTGCCTGGGAAATAACGGGGGGCAATGGGGTGAACTGTCCCCAGTGCCACAGCAAGTCAGACTCAGAACAGAGCTCATCAGGGCTGACGTCCGTGCTCAGGCGGGGCCAGACCTTGCCTCTCAACACCCACACCCTCTGTGGCCGCCCCCAGCACAAGCAGGCCCCCAGCCAAGGCGGGGGGCAGCTGACTCTTACCCAGTGGTGGTCCATGGGTTATCAGGATGTCTACGCCTTCGGGAATGAGGTTCCATTTCTCTAGCAGTGCTTGGCCTCGAGGGAGGTTAAAGCCCCAGCCATAAAACCAGGGCTGCCTAGGGAAGAAGAGCAGGCAGTTCAGAGAGGACCGCTGAGAACGTGGGACCGTCACAGGAATGGGAAGCAAGCCGCAGCGCCAAATGGTCTCCAGGACGGGCCTGATGCCTAGAAACTCAAAGTAAAGGTGGGGATGGCCTGGACTTAGCCAGAATCCTGACCATCTCAGAGGCTATGGGATGTGTCTGGCATCCTCTTCTCTTTTCCCCTTCTTTCAACACAGTTTCTGTTTTTCTAGGATGAACATCATTTCTGTAATTTTTTAAAGGAACGTTTAAAAATAATCAGCTTCAGCCAAAGACCTCTCATCCTCCAAGCTCTTCTAAGGAAATTCAGAGAACATGCTCACCCACCCGTCACCGGGAAAACGCTCCTCTGTCTTCCTGCCCACTGCTGGGGCAGGTGGAGACCCAACCCAGAGACAATGACTTCCAAGTGGAGGACGCTGATTCCTGCTTTCCCTTGAAGCTCCCAACCAGGCTGAGTCCATCCCCAGCTCTTAGGGTGGGGTCAGAGGGACCTAGGCCACTAATGGAATCTCAGCTCAGACCTAGACTAAGCAATGCAAGTGATTCCCTTGGATTGGCTCAGAGGTGAACATGTAGCCTAGATCCTTCCCATTGGTGGGAATCCCAGATATTTCTTCTTTCAATGATGAGAGAAGAGGATGCTGTGATCCCTGTATATCAACCAGTGAGCTTCTTGCCTTGGAAGCTGTTAGCAGCTAGTACACTGTCCCCAAAGGACGATAGCTAGACCACATGGCCCAGTGAGCCTGCTGGCCAAAACTGCACTAGGCACCCACCATACCCCTGCACTTCACAGATATGTGGGCAACATAAAGCCATTAGACTGGGCTTTCGTTTCTAAAAAAGTATACTTACTATGAATCTCTCTTGGGCCTAAGTCATTATAAGATCCCACATTAACAGAACAGTTACCATCATCATCACCACCACCATCAGTGCCATTATCGCTACCATCATCATGACCACCACCATTACTATCATCACCATCACCACCATCATCACCATCATCACCACCATCACCATCATTACCATCATCACCATAATCACCACCACCATCACCATCATCACCACCATCATCATCATCACCATTACCACCATCACCACTACCACCATCACCACCATCATCACCACCATCATTATCACCATCACCACCACCATCACCAATATCACCACCATCATCACCATTGTTATCACCATCACCACCATCATCATCACCATTACCACCATCACCACCATCACCACCATCATCATCACCATCGTTATCACCATCACCACCATCACCACCATCATCATCATCACCATCATCACCATCATCACCATCATCACCACCACCAGCACTATCACCATCACCAACATAACTATCGCCACTGTTGTGGATCAAATTGTGTCCTCCAAAAACCTATGTTGAAGTATGAATCCCCAGTACCTGTGAATGTGACCATATTTAGAAAGAGGGTCCTTACAGATATAATCAAGTTAAGATGAGGTGGTACCAGATGAGGGCATGTCCCTAATCTAGTGACTGGTGTCCTTATGAGAAGGTCATGTGAAAACACAGAGACACAGAGAGAAAAGGATCATTGACAATGGAGGTAGAGATCGAAGTGATGTTGTCTACAAGCCAAGGAGCGCCAAGTGCTTCCACCAAACTGTGAGAGAATAAATGCCTGTTGTTTTAAGCCCCCCAGTATGTGGTGATAAGTTATACAGCCCCACGATATTGACAGTCATCATCACCACCATCACTGTCATCACCTTCATCGCCTCCCCACCTGGCACCTCAGGTCACACAGCAGCAAGGGTAGGCAGACAGGTCTCTTTCTTTCTGTTTTACAGATGAGGAGACTGAGAACAGAAATTATCACCTGCGTTTCCTGCATACCTACTTTTTTGTCAGGTGCCGTCTAAGTACCTTATAGGGGTGGTTTTTCTGTTACAAGAACCCTGTGAATTAAGGATTAAGAGTATCCCCATTTCACGGATGAGGAGCCAGAAGCTCAGAGAGGTGAGCTAGCCTGGGATTTGGGTGTGCTGACTCCCGGGCTAGGCACCTCACTACCTCTCTCCTCCAGCACATACCGTACAAGTCAGCAGTGGGGCTGGGCTTTCATCTTCAAGGTCTCTCTCACGAGTCCAAAGCTGTCACTAAAACCCCTCTCATGGCCCCTATGCCCTTCATGACGAGGCTGAGACCTCTGGCTATTGACCCAACAGCTCTACCTGTTGGCAGCCACCCAAAGCACCTCTTTGGAACCCTCGGCATCTCACGGAACACCATTTGAAAACCCGATTCTGTCTCACCATGGTACCTTCTGGATAAGAAGACCGAGGTTCAGTGAGGGGCAGTGAAGTGCCCAGGGTGGGGCCAGTCATGTTGGAAGGCAGGCCTGACACCCTCTCCCCTCAGCCTTCATGCCTGCAGGGCTGTCTTCTGGAACGTGGGTTTGTGAAGGAGGAAGACAGGTGACCACAGTGGCCGTTGGGGGGTCGAGTCCCACTGCCATTTCAAACCCATGCCGAATCCCCTCCTCTGCTAGCCTTGCTCGCCTGGGACTCCTCCAGGAAGGCAAGTTCCCTCCTCTTCTCCTCCAGCCCACCCCGGCCTCACGCCACATGTATCCTTCAAAGCCCTGTCTGCCCCAGTCCTCCCTCACCTTGAGTGCCCAGCGGCACCCCGCAGGAGGGGAGTGAATGAATGAATGAATGAATGAATCCATCTGTTAACAGATGTCAAATGGGACTTTTCCTGTTGTCTGGGGATCGCAGTCAAAACTTCAAAGCTGAGGATGATGCCCGTATCCAAAAGAAAGCCCCCAGCTCCTGCCCCAAAAAACTTACTAAAAGTGGGCAGAGCACACCAGGCCACCACCTCCACAAGCCCCTGCTGGCCTAAGTTTTGGCCTTGAGGACGAGGGCTGTGGCTCCTGCCTTGTCCTTGCAGGGGGAGCCGAGAAGTTTCCCTCATGCCTAGATACAAGTGGGCCCCAGGAGAACCACCTGTACAGGTGGGGGGCCTGGGCTCTGCACTCTGAGGCTCTGGGAGGAGAAAGAGATGGTGAGAAGCAGTCACAGAGGGACTGTCTGCATCCCCGGGTTTGGGCTGTCCAAGGGGTCCCCAACCGTAGGAAGTAACAGGTGTTCAGGGCTAGGGAATAGCATCTGGGTGGGTTGGCCTGGGGACAGTCCCCTCAGAAGACACCTCCTATCACTGGTACACCCACAGAGGCCTGCCCTTGCACAACCACAGAAAATGCACCCACCCACCCACCCACACACACACACACACACACACAATTTTACACCCAACTTCAAGGCAATCTTGGGGTCAGAGAGACCTGGGTGAGAATGGGTCCACCTCTTCCTACCTGTGTGACTTGTGGCAAGTGACTCAACTTCACTCTATGCCTCAATTTCCCCATCTGTAAAATAGGGCTGTTTGGAAGGATTAAATCCATTAATCCACGTAAAGTGCTTAAAATAGTGCCTGATTCAATGCATTGCAGCTGCCTTCGTCATCAACATCATTAACATCTCCAACTCCATCATCATCACCACCACCATCATCACCATCA
Organism: Ailurus styani; assembly: GCA_002007465.1. Taxonomy (NCBI): domain Eukaryota; kingdom Metazoa; phylum Chordata; class Mammalia; order Carnivora; family Ailuridae; genus Ailurus; species Ailurus styani. Next base: position 2,549,002 of record LNAC01000097.1, on the reverse strand, counting down.
CCATCATCACCACCATCACCATCACCAACACCATCATCACCATCACCACCACCATCATCACTATCACTATCACCATCATTATTGTGGGCCCCTCCTGAAACCCACCCATGGAGCCTGCATGAAAAACCTTTGGCCCAAGGCAGAGGTTTTCAAACTGTATTTTGATGGGTCACAACAACATTTTTTTAAAAAAAAGAAAGCATCAAAAAAAAAAAATCCTTTCCCTCCTAGCAGGGAAAGGATACCTCAGTTAAATATATTTATATTTAAATAGACACCCACGTTTGGATGTACTGAGTCACAGTGTAAAGTGCTTTTCCAACCATGGTGCCTGGTCAGAAACAGGCGTGCTCCATCGGCCAGATGGGGCTGCTCCTGCCCTAGCACGCTGAGCTCCCAGCTCTGCAATTTCTGAAGCCCAGACTCTGGATGCACTCACAGCCCCGCTCTGGCTGAGCCACGGCAGAGTCGCTGCACGGAAGGCTGCAGCAGCCTGGGAGCCGCTCAGAAAGCCAAGCCTAGTGATCCTCCCAGGAGCCCAAAGCCCAGTCAGCCTCCCGGGAAAGCAGCAACGTGTTTCTGACGCTGCTTTCCAAATACAGGATCCATTCTTCAAAATTCTAATCAAATATTTACAAGATGGGATGAGGCCTCATCTGCATGGAGAGAAGGCGTCTGTTAGTTCCTGCGAGCCACGGCAAGGGGTTGCTTCTTGAAAGAGACACTTAGAAACATATCAGAGACCCCAGAGACTCCCAGGAGCAGACCCACGTGAGCTTCCGCCTGCCCCCGCTACCCCTCTCTCTTCCACTCGGGGTGATGTTTCCCCATAGATACACCTGCCTAGCTCTTGGAAATACACCAGCTCCAATCCTGGGAAGGTGGAATCCGCCCTGTCCCCAGGGAGGCCCCGAGACCCTTGCGCAAGGCGCCGAGGTTGGCATCAGGCCCCCTGCTTCTGCCCCGGGGCTGGTGACTTCACCTCTCCCAGCAGGGTCATGATGCCTACGCCCCCGGACCCTACCCCATGAGCTGCTTCCGGCCCTCTTGCTGGGTGCTCTGACCCTGACACGGAGGGGAGGGGAAAAGGAGAGTGGGAGGGTGTTCAAGAGACTGAAATTAAACTTCCACTATGAAACTCCTTCTGAACACCCAGGAGCTCCGTCAATGGGAAAAGGGGAGGTTCTAGCTTTTATTGAAATTTTAGGGGAAGCAGGAAGAGTCAAATCATTCATGCAAACATCCAAAGGAGGTATCTGCCAGGATGGCCCGTGGGCTGGGGACCACCCTCATCTGGCCGGGGGCTTTCTCCAGCGCAGCGGGAAAGACAGACTCTTCACGGTGACCTCAGCCCCAAGGCCGTAACCAGCCCGCGGGGCCTGGAAACCCCTCCATCCCTCCTGTGGATGTCCGTTCGGGTTCCCGCCATGGGAAGAGGAGACAGAAGGGTGGTGCCAGGCCTTCTTCGAGGTGAAGTCAGCCCCAGATGCTCCCAGCATCCCACCTCTGGCCCCTGGACCTCCTCTTCTAGTAAGGCCCTTTGGGCCCAGAGCTGAAGTCCAAGGCCGCCCTGGTTTCCAGACAGAGGACAGGGCAGGCAAGGGCTCACGCAGCCAGCCACCCAAGCAGCCAGGGTCCCACCCACCCCCTAGTGGCCCACCCACCTTGGGGACAGCCGTGGTCTGAGACCGTGAAAGCCCAAGACAGAATGATGCCCCGGCCTGCGAAGACCCGTCCCCGTCTCCAACGCGACCCGGCGCTGGACGCAGCCGCGCCACGCTGAGGGCCAGGAGCCCGATGTCTGCACACCGTCCAGGACACATCACAGACCCCGAGGAGGTCGGATGAATCAGAATTCCGACTGAGCAATGGGAGGCGGCTTTATGTCCTGAATTTCTGTCTTTCTGTTCTAAAGTAACCATTGGAATAATTTTCTTACAGAATGATAGTTGCCATGACAACCAGAGCAAATTTTCCTTTTCTGAAACAGATGTCTCATTTAGTTGAAAATTAGAATGTGAACAAACCCATGGGAAAAATTAATTCAAACTTTAACAGAGCGCTGAATACAATGTAATCTCTCAGAGGTTAACCCCTTAACAGCTTTTTTGTGCGCTGATGGTAACCTTCGAATCCGGTCTAATTAAGCCCGCTTAGCCAATATAAATGACCTCCTCGTGGCCAATCATTAAGCGATTTCCCCCTGAAGCGTGAGTCCCAGGTCCCCCGACAGCAGACGGGAGGGGCACTACACTCATCCACAGAGAAGGCTGCAGCCGAGTGCGCTGGGCTCAGCCAGGTAAGGCGCACGGCCCCCGGGCGGGGGTGCACCCAGGGGCCACCTGGTGAGCCCGGGCTATGGTCGCCCCATTTCTGGGGGATGCTGGGGTATGCAAGCGGAGGAGGCCTGGGGTGCCCCGAGGTGGGGCTGGGCCCAGTGGCGCACCCAAGCCAGGGCGCGATGCCTGAGGGCAGGCATCCGGGATTCCCTTGAGCGGATGCCCAGGGGCACTCCAAGGGGGGCACCCACACAGGCACAAATCCAGAGCCTCTCCACGAGCCCCCGGTCCTCACACCCACTTGGGTGGGGGCAGCTGCCATCACCGCTCCATTTCACAGATGTGGAAACGGAGGAGCGGGGAGTTACAGAGACTTGTGCAAAGGTTACCTGGTGACCGAGTGAGACAGCAGGGGCTCAAACCCAGACAGCGGATGCCAGAGTCTGTGCTCTCTGCCTCCAGGCCAGGCTTATGCGAACAGGACCAGGAATCCTGCCTCCCCCTCCTCAGCAAGCCCCACTGACCAGCCACTTCCACATCTGGGCTCAGTTAACCCTTAACAAAGTCCTGGGAGGCTCCCATTTTAAAGACAAGGAAATGACAGCACAGAGAGGCCAAGTGGTGTGCCTGAGGACACACAGGAGGCAAGAGGGACGTGGACCAGGGTTCCGGGCTCCTACGTCCTATGCTCAAGAGGAGGCTGACCCAGAGAGGACCCTACTGGGGTGGCCAGGCCACGGGCTCCCCCTCTTCAATGGCAACAGCCTGCCTGCCCTTCGGACAGCTCCTGAATGTCCCCTGCCAGCCCCTGGCCCCACTGGGCCCCTCTGAGCCTGGCTGTCACTCTGGCTCCTGGTGCCCCACCTCTCAAGTGTCCCCCCAGGTGACTCCTCTACTCCAATCCTTCCATGGCTCCCTGGGCCTAGAAGACAAGCCCAGACCTCCCAGCCTGGCACACAGGGCCCATGGGCTCTGTCCCAGTCCACTCGTGAACCGTCCTGCTCAGATTTCCCACTGAACTCACCACATGCTGGCCACAACAATCCTGTTTGCTGAACACCGCCCAGCACACCCCGCCTCCCCACCTCCGGGTTTTTGCTCCTGCTGTTCCAGCCATCCGAAAAGCCCTTCTTAGCCTCTCCTCAGAGTCCATGACCCATTGTTTGTTAAGGCTTGGCTTAAAGGCCCCCTCTTCCAGGAAGCTTCCCCTGATCACCTCGATCCCCTAGGTACAGATGACCCTCCCTGCTCCGAGTCCCCTCATGGTGGCTCCCTCCGGGCAGGTTCAAATCATCCCTGAATCCCTCTTGCCCAACAGGGGGCTGAGCCTAGGTGGACTCGGGGAGGGCTGGCTCACAGTGAGCACGGACGAATGAACGCATGATGGAATCGACGGCCAGGAGCTCTACCTGGCAGGCAGGCAGGTGGGAAGAACTAAGAATTCACCCTCTCCTCTGCGCACCCTCCCGACGGGAGCCCCCCGCCCCAGAGCCCCTGGAGTCCTGAGGCCCCGAGACCTATAAGCACGGGAGCAAACCACCCACCAAGCGTCCCAGTCTCTCCCGGCCTCCCAGGACCTGCCTGGGCGGCCTCGTGTGCCCATCTCACAGATAAGACCTCGGAGGTGAAGCCAGGCTCGCTGTGCTCACACCCTGTGCTGCATCCCGACTCACCTTCGGGGGACCTTCCCTGCCTCCGCAGGCAGCCCACTCCCTAGGGTTGGGGGTTGAGAGTGGCTGCCCTGCCAGGTGGAGAGGGACAGGCTCCTACCGCAGACCTTGGGGGCCAGGTGTTCCCACTCCCGCTCCTCGTTCTGCAGGGGTGCAAGCTGCGGTCTGAGCGGGGCGGTGACCTGCCTGCCCCAGAGAAGCTTCTCTCAGAGACGGCTAACACTGACAGCGTCTCAGGTGAGGGTGCCACGTGACACTGGCCCCAAGAGCCGCCCGGGCGGGACACTCCCGGCACCCCAGGGAGGCTGCTCCCCTTCTGCAGCCGGGGAAGCCAAGTCAGTGACACGCCTGTGTGGCCCAAGCAAGTGCACCCCCCACAGGTGGTCCCCGGGCACCTGGGGACATGCCCCAGTCCGAGCGGCCACCGCCACCGGCCCGGCTCTTTGGGAGAGAGGTCTGCCAGGTCCGGTGTGCGCACCGCCCGGAGGGGGAGGCCGAGGGGGCCGCCTCCACCCCCAGGGGCCCCGGCCGCCAGCGAGGGGGCAGGGCCGCGCAGGCTGGCGACAGGGACAGGTCCCCGGGGGCTGCCAATCACACACCTTGCCCCCCGCGCACAGCAGTTCTGGCAAGTCAGCAGCAAGATAAGTGGAACCGAAGAATGGGGTCCTTTGTCATTCCTAATTAATTTCCCCCAGCCTTCATCTTTTGTTTCGCGGGGACCGTGCAGCCGGGAGAAGGCAGACAATTCGTTTCGAACATTAATCTCATGTAGACTAGCGCGCACATGTGTGGAGGGGCGCTCTGTACAGGAGATCACACCGTGCGATCGAGGGGGATAAGGACAGGGAAGGGGCAGAGGAGAGAGTCCGTGAGAGAGAGAGAGCGCGAGAGAAGTGTGTGTGTGTGTGTGTGTGTGTGTGTGTGTGTGTGTGTGTGTGGGGTGNGGACCAGGAACCGGGAGGAATTTCTTCCCGACATCAAAATCCATCGGCTGCGTGTGGCGTGCGAGGCTGACAACCGTCAGAATCCCGGGAGGAGGCACAGAGGGCGTGAGCAGCAGCGGGACCCTTGCTGGTGGCCTCGCCGGGTCCCGCGTGGACAGGCTGGGCTGTGCAGGCTGGCCCCGGTCACTGTCACGGCCCGAAGGGGCGGCCGGCTCGGGTGGGGTGTGCGGCCGGCGCCAGGGGCAGGCTGGCTCGTGGCTTCCACCGAACCCAGGCCATTCCTGACCCGCTCTGGGCTCAAGACGGGGCGAGGCAACACCACCAAGGCCCCTGGGGCCCCACCGACGGCTCCGCGTGCCCTCCTCTCACCCTTGCACGGCCCTGGAAGGGGAGAATCGGAGCTGATTTCCCAGAAGCGGGACTCCGAGCTCAGGGAGAACACACCACTGCCGGGGCCAGGGATCCAGGGAGACCCGTCCAGGCTCTGCAGCCCACAAAGGCCACCCGAGGGACGGGGCCAGGGGCCGGCAGGAAGCAGTGGCCCCGAGGCCGCCGCCAGCTGGCCTGAAGCTGACCGAGTCCACCCACCGGGCCTGGGCCCCCACGCCACTCTGCGAGGGCTGAGATCTTGGGCCAGTTCCTTGACCCAAGCCTCACCTTCCCCATCCGTGAAATGGGATGAAAACAACCCTGTCTTGCCAGGCTGCTCGGCAGGTTACACAGCACGATTCTACAGCAGCTCCCGGGGAGCTTTCGGACGCAGGGGTCTCAGAGTCTCCGCTACAGAAGAGGTGGGAAAACCTCCCCCTCTGGCCTGAGCGAACAGCGGAAGGCCGCCGCCTCACGCTAGAACCACCTAGAAATGTGAGAGGAACGAACGGGAACAGACAGCGCTAGAGGCATGGGCCTGGGAGCCTCTAGGGCGGGTGGGTCTTCTGGGTCTTTGTGGCCTTTCGGTAACCAGCAGGGAGCCACAGAGGGTTAAAGGGAGGGAGCAGGGCCTAGGATCCACTCTCTATAAAGCTGGGCTCCCCGAGGGCTTCCGGGGACAGGGAGGGGATGGGCCAGGAAAGGCTGCCCCTGACCTCCAGCCTCTGGGTGAGTCCGCGAAGCCCAAGAAGTGAAAGTAAAGCGTCGCAGCTGTGGGCACGCACAGACCAAGGGGGGCACAATCCTGTCGGAGGAGCACCCCAAACCGGGATGCCCAGCACGGCCCCAGACGGAGCTACGCAGAACACGAGCGCGCAACCCAAACGTCCAGCGCCCCAGACACCTTGGACAAGAATCGGAGGAAGACCGGAAAATAAACGTTTTTCGAAGGAAGAAAAAGCTTTTCTTAAGAGACAGAGCAAAGGATCCCTGGTGAGGGCGGTGGCCCGGAAGCCAGGGGCCCGGCGCAGGTGGGGCCGGCGTCCCCGTGGGCCCAGCAGCCTCTGACCGCAGCCGGTACTGCGCGCGCCGGGCTGCCACACGCCCCGGGCCCGGCCGGGGGCCCAGGACCTCGGCCACGTCCCGCGAGGGCCTCTGAGGGGCCAAGGAAGAAGCCAGGGTTTCACTCCGTTAGCCTCTCTTCGGTTTTCTCCGAAAGACCTACTGGATGAAGTTAGAAGAAGAAATCTTCCGGCGTCTCTCTGTGCCCAGGGCCGGGGGGACCTGGGTCCTGCCACCCGGGCCCGCTCCGGCCCTCACGCCCTGGGGGACCCCAAGCAGGTCCCTTCACTTCCTGGGTCTCAGGCTCCCCAGCTGTCCAGCGGGGACAAGGGTCTGGAAGACTACAAGCGGCGGAAGCACGGGGCCTCGGGGACAGCAGGGGGGACCGTTACTATGACGACCGCCCCATCAGCCGGCAGAGCCGGGCTCCCGCGGGTCCCAGGCTTTCCGCTCCCAGGAGGCTCGGTGCCTGCCCCCCACCCCGTGGGCCTGCCCCACGCACACAGGGAAGGAAGGCAGGACAGGGAAGGCTCAGCCCCTGCCCATGCCCCGTCCCCGGGGAGCCTCGGCGGGCGGCCCCAGCTGCGCAGGAGACCCTGATCCCACCCCCAGCCCCCACCCCCGCTCCGGGCAATCCAGGCAGAGCGCTGCAGAGGGTTAGACGGTGAGTGGGACCCCCGTGTGCGGAACGGCTGCTGTATGCCATGCAATTTACGCACACGACCCCCTGGCATCCTAAGGGTGACCCTACGGGGGGACAGGGGGGCCTATCCCCGCCGTTAGTTCACGGAAAGCCGAGATTCCGACCCAAGATCACGGGCTGGGTTCCGCCCGCCAGCAGGAGCGTCGAGCGTGGCCTTGTCCCGTCCTGGCATTTAAAGAGAGCGGGTCCCCGAGGCCCCGNGTGTGTGTGTGTGTGTGGTTAGTGTGTGTGGTTGTGTGTGCGTGTGTGTGTGTGTGTGCGGGGTGGGTGTGTGGGGTGCGTGTGTACAGGCAGCACAGCGTAGGACCAGGAACCGGGAGGAATTTCTTCCCGACATCAAAATCCATCGGCTGCGTGTGGCGTGCGAGGCTGACAACCGTCAGAATCCCGGGAGGAGGCACAGAGGGCGTGAGCAGCAGCGGGACCCTTGCTGGTGGCCTCGCCGGGTCCCGCGTGGACAGGCTGGGCTGTGCAGGCTGGCCCCGGTCACTGTCACGGCCCGAAGGGGCGGCCGGCTCGGGTGGGGTGTGCGGCCGGCGCCAGGGGCAGGCTGGCTCGTGGCTTCCACCGAACCCAGGCCATTCCTGACCCGCTCTGGGCTCAAGACGGGGCGAGGCAACACCACCAAGGCCCCTGGGGCCCCACCGACGGCTCCGCGTGCCCTCCTCTCACCCTTGCACGGCCCTGGAAGGGGAGAATCGGAGCTGATTTCCCAGAAGCGGGACTCCGAGCTCAGGGAGAACACACCACTGCCGGGGCCAGGGATCCAGGGAGACCCGTCCAGGCTCTGCAGCCCACAAAGGCCACCCGAGGGACGGGGCCAGGGGCCGGCAGGAAGCAGTGGCCCCGAGGCCGCCGCCAGCTGGCCTGAAGCTGACCGAGTCCACCCACCGGGCCTGGGCCCCCACGCCACTCTGCGAGGGCTGAGATCTTGGGCCAGTTCCTTGACCCAAGCCTCACCTTCCCCATCCGTGAAATGGGATGAAAACAACCCTGTCTTGCCAGGCTGCTCGGCAGGTTACACAGCACGATTCTACAGCAGCTCCCGGGGAGCTTTCGGACGCAGGGGTCTCAGAGTCTCCGCTACAGAAGAGGTGGGAAAACCTCCCCCTCTGGCCTGAGCGAACAGCGGAAGGCCGCCGCCTCACGCTAGAACCACCTAGAAATGTGAGAGGAACGAACGGGAACAGACAGCGCTAGAGGCATGGGCCTGGGAGCCTCTAGGGCGGGTGGGTCTTCTGGGTCTTTGTGGCCTTTCGGTAACCAGCAGGGAGCCACAGAGGGTTAAAGGGAGGGAGCAGGGCCTAGGATCCACTCTCTATAAAGCTGGGCTCCCCGAGGGCTTCCGGGGACAGGGAGGGGATGGGCCAGGAAAGGCTGCCCCTGACCTCCAGCCTCTGGGTGAGTCCGCGAAGCCCAAGAAGTGAAAGTAAAGCGTCGCAGCTGTGGGCACGCACAGACCAAGGGGGGCACAATCCTGTCGGAGGAGCACCCCAAACCGGGATGCCCAGCACGGCCCCAGACGGAGCTACGCAGAACACGAGCGCGCAACCCAAACGTCCAGCGCCCCAGACACCTTGGACAAGAATCGGAGGAAGACCGGAAAATAAACGTTTTTCGAAGGAAGAAAAAGCTTTTCTTAAGAGACAGAGCAAAGGATCCCTGGTGAGGGCGGTGGCCCGGAAGCCAGGGGCCCGGCGCAGGTGGGGCCGGCGTCCCCGTGGGCCCAGCAGCCTCTGACCGCAGCCGGTACTGCGCGCGCCGGGCTGCCACACGCCCCGGGCCCGGCCGGGGGCCCAGGACCTCGGCCACGTCCCGCGAGGGCCTCTGAGGGGCCAAGGAAGAAGCCAGGGTTTCACTCCGTTAGCCTCTCTTCGGTTTTCTCCGAAAGACCTACTGGATGAAGTTAGAAGAAGAAATCTTCCGGCGTCTCTCTGTGCCCAGGGCCGGGGGGACCTGGGTCCTGCCACCCGGGCCCGCTCCGGCCCTCACGCCCTGGGGGACCCCAAGCAGGTCCCTTCACTTCCTGGGTCTCAGGCTCCCCAGCTGTCCAGCGGGGACAAGGGTCTGGAAGACTACAAGCGGCGGAAGCACGGGGCCTCGGGGACAGCAGGGGGGACCGTTACTATGACGACCGCCCCATCAGCCGGCAGAGCCGGGCTCCCGCGGGTCCCAGGCTTTCCGCTCCCAGGAGGCTCGGTGCCTGCCCCCCACCCCGTGGGCCTGCCCCACGCACACAGGGAAGGAAGGCAGGACAGGGAAGGCTCAGCCCCTGCCCATGCCCCGTCCCCGGGGAGCCTCGGCGGGCGGCCCCAGCTGCGCAGGAGACCCTGATCCCACCCCCAGCCCCCACCCCCGCTCCGGGCAATCCAGGCAGAGCGCTGCAGAGGGTTAGACGGTGAGTGGGACCCCCGTGTGCGGAACGGCTGCTGTATGCCATGCAATTTACGCACACGACCCCCTGGCATCCTAAGGGTGACCCTACGGGGGGACAGGGGGGCCTATCCCCGCCGTTAGTTCACGGAAAGCCGAGATTCCGACCCAAGATCACGGGCTGGGTTCCGCCCGCCAGCAGGAGCGTCGAGCGTGGCCTTGTCCCGTCCTGGCATTTAAAGAGAGCGGGTCCCCGAGGCCCCGGGCTCCCTGCAAGAGGGGCAGGGCCCTCTCGCGCCCCTGCCTCCAGGCAGCGCCAGGCCTCCGAGCTGAGCAGCCGGATCGGCGCCCAGACGCCCGGCAACAGCCAGCAGCTCTTCTCGAAGTTTAATGTCTCAGCAGGTTTATATTCCTTCTTTCAAAATACCAGAAGTAATTAGACCAGATGGACGAGCTGCATGCCAATTTCACTCCCTCCCGCGCTCCTGTTTTTTTTTTTTTTTTAAATCAAGGCCGTTTTCAGTTAAATGAGAACAAAAAATGTATCCAAAACCCATAAATGAATACGGTATGTATACAGAGCTTTTTTCCAACACTTAAGATTCTGTGACAGCTGAGCTCTTCCTCTTCCTCCGTGGTTGGTTCCCGCCCCTTCCTCTAAGCGGCTCTACCCGAGGCTCGGTGCCCAGTCGGCTCCTGAGGGGACCAGACGTGGCTTTCCTGTGACTGGAGAGTCACAGTGCCCTGGGCGCGGCGTCACAAACACACCACCCCCCACGAGGTGTGGGACCGGATGCGGGCCTGGGGGAGGGCACTGGGTCCGGAGACGGGGCGGGGCGGCGGGGGCAGCAGGGTAAGCAGGGAGGTGGCACAGTCAGGCCCTGCTCTGGAGGGACCAGCATCGAGGAGGAGGAGGAGGAGGAGGGAGGACACTGCAGGCGAGGAGCTTGGGGGAAGGCCCGGAGGAAGGTTCCAGAAAGACACAGGAACACCACGCCAGGCCAGGCCTGAATGCTAACTGAGTTCCCACAGCCTGGCATCTGTCACCTGTCCATCCATCCATCCATCCAACACATACTGATTCTGATGATCCAGGCACGGTCCCAGCCGCTGGAGTAAAGACCACAAAACAGAGAGTCAGGTCCCATTTCTCAAGGAAGGAGACTCCAACATCCAAGTAGGAAAAGAGGCACGACAGAAAGCTATTGCCAAATCATGAAGACAGCGTGGTCCCGGAGCTAAGGGACCGGAGGAGGACAGGCCCAGACACCGAGTCCAGGCACAAGGCGGAAATGGCTAGTGTGGGGCGTGCCAGGAGGGACAGACCGTCGCCACTCGGTGCTGGGCCAAGTGGGCCTCCACGCGGAGACACCCGAGACAGGATCCCTGCTGCTCACCGTCAACGCCCTCACCCCCAGTGGATACACACAAGCATAAACAGCAAAGCTTCCGGAAGACAACATGGAAATATCTTCACGACTCCAGGGGAGGGGAGATTTCTTAAGTAGAACCCAAAGAGCACTTACCACAAAGAAAAACACGAATATGTCTGACTACCCCCAAATCAAGAACTTCTGGCCATCTGAAGGCACGACTGGGAGAGAGAGTCCCAGAGGAGGAAAAGCTCCTTGTCGCATTATGACGGGCAAAGGGCTCCCATTTGCAATACACGAAGGAGCTCTACGAACCAATGAGAAAAAGACAGACACCCATTTTTTTTTAATGGGCAAAAGACATAAACAGTTCACAAAAGAAGACATCCAAGTGGCCAAGAAAAGATGCTCAGGGGAATGCAAATGTGGCAGGAGGCCAGCACACCAGAACGACCATAATTTAAAAGCCCTACAATACCAAGTATTGGCAAGGACACATGGCAAGGGGCTGCCCGCCAGGGAAAGAGCATAACCGCTCTGACAAACCGTTTAGCGGTTCCCCCAAAGACCCACACAGTCCGTGGCCTGCTCCCTCCATTCCTAGGTGGGTGCACATGTGAGCGTGCATATGCGTCCTTCAGGTGCATGGGTCTCTGAACCCCAGAGCCACATCCGAGAACGTCCACAGCAGTAGTATCGATAAGAGCCCCGGGGCCCGGGTGGCTGGGTTTACAGGAGATGGATGACTAATCTGCAGTGTATGATGAAATCTTCAAAGCGGTGAGAAAAGAACCAGTTACACCTGCACGTGATGACACGTGCAGGAAGAATCAGATTATTCTCTCTGCCTCATCGACTGCTGCAGGATGGGGCTGGCGACGGCACCCTGTCACGGGGGGCAGGGGCACAGAGGGCATGGCAAGGACTGAGGGGGACATGCAGGCAAGCCTGGGGCCGGGGACTGGCGGGCCAAGGCTGGGTCAGCACGGGGTGTCAGCCGTTATGGACCCCCCAACCTCCTGTTACGGACCCCCAAACACCACCACCCTCATCCTGAGCTCCCGGATGGACGGCAGGGCCAGGCCTGATGCACGTCTGGGTCTCCAGAGTTCTGCAGGGGGCCGGGCACACGGTGGCCTTCAGAACACGTGGCCCAAGGAAAATCTGGAAGGATTCTCTCCCAAATGGAACATCTCTCGGTGGCACCACTTAGAAGAAAGTCCAATCGCGGTGACCACGGGTTTGCTTTGTTTCCCTTCCTCGCTTGTTCCGGACAGTCCTCCGTGTCAAGGCCAGCCCGGTCACGATGCCCCCGCTCCAAGTGCAGGACCGAGGACCCTCCCCGCCCCACCCCCCGTCCCTGAGAGCATGCAGGAGCCTCCCTCTGCAGGGGGGTCAGCAGCGCAGGCAGGGGAACTGGGGCCCTCAAAGCGGGGAGGGGCTGAGAGGACACCAAGCCCAAACACAGCGGGTCTGTGCTTGCACACTCCTTGTGCCGGGCAGCTCAGCACTCAGTAAGGTCACAGCACCTCTCTCCTGGGCTCCTGCCTGTGAGACGGTCTTCCCACACTGATGAGAGCCTGTCTTTTGTCACTGTCTTCTGTGCTCCCGCGCTGCCTGCTAGGGTCACACTGAATAGGTCTGCCCCTCAGCCCGGGTCAGCCCTGCGTACATGCTCCAGACGCCGCTGCCATTCGGGCACTCCTGGCCTGGGCTCTGTTCAATCTCCGATGTCCCACTGGTACGATTACACTCCTAAGGCTGGAGAGAAGAGCTCCTGTAGTCCCCATGTTAGTCCATGTGAGCAGAGCAGGGAAAAGGAAGGGAAACCCGAACATCTGAACTTCGCAGTAATCACCGCCAGCTTGGCCAGGCTACCCTGCTAAAGAGCCGCCATATGTCCGGGCGGTTGGCGCGGAGGGGCTGAGCCTTGGCAGACAGCTGGGGGGCGTGCAACCCCCATGCCAGGCAGAATCGGCAGCGGGACCAGGAGGTTCCCAGGGGCAGCATCGCCTGGGAACCGCGCAGAGGGGCCTGGCAGGGCCGCGTCCCCTTGTGCCTTTGGGACACCGAGGCTCGGAGACGCGTGACTCACCAGGTCAGACACGGAGCCTGGGGACGCCCCTGGCATGTCTGGGCCCAGGGAACGACCACGTGACTGACAGCCTGCACGTGTGAGCGCTGTGTCCCCTCTGGAGCTCCGCTGGGCTGTGCGGGGTCCCAACAGGTGGATGCCACAGGGTCACAGGCAGAGGGAGCTGTGCGTTGAGCGTCGGCCTCCAGAATGCCCACAGCCCACCAGCCTCCTAGCCTTTGCCGGAGCTGTTCCATCTGTTCCATGTTTCACACGCTTGCCCACCCCTCAGCCCTGCCTGGCCGCTGTGTCCAGCCCCTCCTCCCGGGGGAAGCCTTCCCTGACCCCAGCTCCCGGCCCCTCTCCTCCTGGCCCTTATGGAATCAAGGATCTGGGGGCTGAGGTGTCTCCCACGAGGCCATAAACCCCGTGAAGGCCAGGGCTGCAACTGTCTGGTTCACAGCCTGTCCCCGGGGCCTAGATCAGTGTGTGGCATTCGATAAAGCCTCGACAAATGAATGAAGACATTAACAGCTGACCTCGAGAACACCGACTTGATGCCCCAAGCTCAATATCCTTGCAGGGCCTGGAAGGCCTAGGTGCATCAGAAGGCTTTCTGGAGGACCAAGGAGCCCGTTGTTCTGGGCCTGGTATGAAGTAGGTGTTCATACAAGGACGCTGAATGGTCTCTATGCTGGAAGAGCCCACACTAGGAGTCCAGACAACCAGTCTAAAGCCACATCCTACCTGCGCCTCTACTTGCCCTTCTGTGAAATGGGTTTGTCCTGGCCCTGCCTTGGGGGCTGTTGCAGTATCAGCTGGAGAAGAGCTAACCTCATCCCGACCTCCACTCCAGGAGCTCCCCGGTAACAGTAATTACAACCAACCTCCAGGGCCTTGATCTGGGCCAGGCCTTCATCTGGATGGGCCCACACGGACTTCACAACTGCCTATAATGTAGTAGTATCATTTCCCCACTCTACAGAGGGATCAGAGAGGCTAAGGCACCTGTCCAAAGTCACACAGCTAAATATTCATAGTGTCCCAATTTGAACAGCCCTTCCCTTACTAACCAACCGCCGGGCCACGGCTGTTGCTAACTCCCACCACCTGCTCCCAGCCCCAGATGGGGCCCAAGGGAAACCAGGGCAGCTGCTGACATGCCAGCCCACAGCCTGCATGTGGAGCATAGACAAGGCACCACTTAGCCCTCAGCATCGATAGCTGCATAACAGCAACCAAAAGAGTCTGGGGGAGCCCGGCACAGGGTGGGGCTCAGAAATATGGCTCCTCTCCTGCCTCCTCCACTTGCAGAAACTGCAGTTCAAACCCCCTCCTACAGGGAGCCCTCCTGGATCTCACCAAGGCCTCCTGGGGTCCCTTCTCTGGCCTGAGCCCCTCCCACTCCTGCACTCAGTACTGAGCTCCACCCCACCTGGCATCAGGCAGTGGGTGTGCATCGAGCCAGGACGACAGGTAAGGGGACAAGGAGAAAACAGGACATCCCCAGGAAAGTCTGGAACTAAAGGGTCTAGAACTGCCCAGACTGGAAACCACGAAAGCCTAAGGCAAGAACCACTGGCAGCCCAAGGACAGAGCAGCTGGACCTCACTCAGGCCTCGGAGCACCTGCCCTTGGCCTCTAGCTGCCAGAGGGGACCATGGGGCTGGCCCAACTCCCTGGCCCTCCATCCACCCATGAGCCTGAGAGCAGGCTGTCAAAGGGGTTGTGCAGCCCCCAGGCACAGGGGTACACACAGCCACTGTGGGGGAAGGGCATGGACACTGAGTGACACCTGCCAGTCCCCATCCCCTGCTCCAGCCCACATTCTGGGCTCTGGCCAAGGCGGTGCTGGAAGGCTGGCCCCTACAGCGAATAACAGCAGTGGGGTCTCCGCTCACGGGAAGCTGGTGCGTATAGGCACCAGGCCCAGCTAAACCCTCCTGACGCCTTCACGACCACCGTCTGCAGGACGCGCACTCTCACTCGCATTTTGCAGGGAAGGAAATTAGGACACAGAGAGGTTAACTGACTTTCCCAGGGTCACACAGCCCACAAAAGGTGAGGCCAAGATTTGAGCCGATGCGGTTTCGTTCCCAAGCCACACCATTAACTCCTACAGAATAGAATATTTTTTAAAAGGGTTGTGTACGTATGTGGACATGCAGGGGCAAGGGGGTGTTCAAGATACAGGGCAAGGAGATGCAGTCCCGGCTGCCTGGCCAGGTACCTGAAGGCCTCCCCCTCAACCCTCCTGACTTCCCTCTTGTTCCTCACACTCCGGTCCTTCCAGCGTGTTCAGCCAGACTCCTTCTCCAAGTCTGGGCTCCAGCGGCCTGCCAGGCAGATTCAACCACCTCCTCTCCACTCCCGTCCTTGGCGCTGAGCTTATCATGTCCTCGAGTGCCCCGGTGGTCCTTGATCATCAAGACCCCAGACAGGACGAGGACCAAAGAGATGGCAGCAGGCTCCTCCCATGGCTCAGGGACAGTGGGCAGCCCACATCTTCCCTCTGCCCCATGAGGACACCTTGGCAAGATGGAACCAGGTCCTAAACCTGCCAGCAGCCTCACGAGGTGTCACCATGTAGCATGGTGACATGTGACAGACCAGGGTTTTCCCAGACACACTGTGTTGGTAACACCTCTCGCCAAATTCCCTGCACCCATACAGTCCCCGTGTGCCCCAAATCATCCCTCAGCCTCCCTGCATGTCTCCTCTGATGCTGCGGCTTCAGGCCATGACCCCCCCCCCAGCTGTGAATGCCCTTCTCCCTCACAGCTCAGGTCACCTCACCTCCACCAAGGAGCCTTCCGGGATCACGCCACACTTTCAAGGACAGGTGGTCTCTCCCCACTATGTATGGTACCCTCCTTACCCTGCCAGTGCTTGGCACCCCGTGGCTATTGCCAGCTCCAAGCGCTCTAAGGGCCACTGGGTCTGTCTACCTACAGAAGGAGGACAATAAATCAGTCTGTTCAGGGCTGAGTGAGAATTAGACACAATGCTTATGGAGACTTTAGCCCAGGGACCGGCTTACTGAATTTACTCAGGAATGAGTTGCTGCCCGCCCCCATCACCATCACAAGCACGATCATCGTCACCATCATCATCACTACCATCACGGTCACCATCATCACCACCATCGCCATCACTGTCATCACCATCATCTTAGTATATGTGCTGCTGAAGCGAGCACAGTCATCACCATCATCTTAATTAATCATCACCAACATCACCAGCATCATCACCAGCATCATCACCATCACCATCACCATCACCACCATCATCACCATCATCACCACCATCACCATCACCACCATCATCACCATCACCATCATCACCATCATCACCATCACCACCATCATCACCATCACCACCATCATCACCATCACCACTACCACCATCATCACCATCATCACTACCATCACCATCACCACCAGCATCACCAGCATCATCACCAGCATCACCATCATTACCATCATCACCATCATCACCATCATCACCATCACCACCATCATCACCATCATCACCAACATCACCATCACCATCACCATCATCACCACCATCACCATCACCACCATCAACACCATCACCATCATCACCACTACAATGGCCATCACAACCATCATCCCCACCACCATCACCATCATTATCACCAGGGCTCTGATGGACACATTGACCATCACACAGAAGAGTCATGACTCGTTCTCACCATGATCCCCACTGAGCCAGGGATGAGGCCTGATTATTCTGTGTGCCCAACAGAGGGTAAGAGCTTGATGTGTACTCATGATTGAAACAGCTCTCATCCACGACACAGTAAACCAGGCTTCAGCCTTCCATGAAAATCCCAACTGTTGTTGCTCAGCCTGGGTGATCACTGGTCACCCCTCACCCATGCATCTCTGGTATGTGTCAGGAGACATGGGCAAAGGGGAGAGCCCTAGCATATGGAATTATGGTTGAAAGCAGGGATTCTGGAACCAGAGCGCCTGGGTTTAGTCCCAGCTTTGCCCCTTCTGAGCTCTGTGACATTTGGCAAGATCCTCACACTCTCTGTGCCTCAGTTTGCTCACCTGGAAACTGGGGATAATAACCATAGCCGTCTATATGTGAGACGAACAGCACAGAGAACACGGCTGATAGAATGACTTGCCAGTTAGATATGGGGAAACCAAGGCTCGGAGAGCAGCCGTGACCTGCCGGGGCCACAGAAGGGTGTGGGGAGAGTTGGGGTCTGGAGCTCCCCGTGCGTCTCCCAGTCCCACTTCCCTCTGCGCCCTCAGCCCCAGCTCCCCCAGCCCCCCGGCCAAGGTCGGGAAGGCGCCCAGGGTGCACTCACCACGGCGAGCCGTAGATGCGGAAGCCCCGCACGGTGACCTCTGAGTCCTGCAGGTAGACACAGTTGGTCAGCAGGGACTGCACGTTCTCGTAGTTCTCGGGCTTCAGCTTCGACACAGACGGGAAGTAGTAAAAGTCCTGCTTGATGAGGTCAGCCATGAACTCCTGGTCGAAGGTCAGCTCGTGGTTGCCGGCAATCACGATCTTGTACTCATAGGGCAGGCTACCTGCAGGCGTGGGCAGGGACACGGGGCGCCCCATTGTTGGCCGGCTGAGAGCCACCCCCAGCCAGGGGAGCGCGGCGGGTGAGAGCCTCGGGAACTCCCTGGGAGAGCAGCCCCGGCTGCCCGCTCCCCCATCCATGCCCTCTGATCAGCCTGCCTGCTCCAGTGGCGGCTGGGTGACCGGCCACCAGACCCAAGCCAGCAGGAGGGCTCTGCACCACTGCCTCCAGGCCCCTGGCCCCCCGCCTCTGGACCTGCCTGCCTCGGGTGGTTCCTCTGTCTGGGCCACTTTTCCCCTGAAAGGAGACCGCACCCCGACCTCCAGGCTTGACTCCCCCCACCCGCCACCTCACTGTCCCAGATCATTGGGGGGCCTGACTTGGGAGCCTCCACGCTCCAGCAGGAAGCACAAGTTCCTCGCAGAGCCCATATGAAACCTCTGGAGACAACCCCCACCCCCCCTGCTTGGGGAAGGACCCGCCCCACCTATTCAAGCCAAATGCAATCCAAACAAAGCCGTCTATACAGACCACAGCCTGGCTCTGTGCAAAGCCGGGCAGTTTTTCCACACCACACTTCCTTCCCTTTCTTCCTCTGTGACCTTCACCTTGCAGATGCCCTGAGCAGGTGTGGGTGCTGCCTCCCGGCTGACCTGGCTATGGGCTGGGTTCCAGCACCGCCACCACCCCCCCAACTACCACAGACCCTCGGACTCAGTAAAGCCCACCCCCCACCCCC
>LNAC01000097.1:2482872-2530718 GCA_002007465.1 Ailurus styani | reverse complement strand
TCCCACTGTCCCCCAGGAGCCAGCCTGACCCCAGGCTCGGGTCCCCGCCTCCCCACCGCCCGCCAGCCTCAGTTGCTGGGTTCCCTGCCCTGGAGAAAAAGTCACGACGGTACCTATGGGCCCCGATTTGGAGAAAAATGTAATGTTGAAGGTGAGCCACCCCGCAGGCCCAAGCCCTTCTCCTGGCCCCTCCGGGCAGGGCAGGCCCCGGAGGCTCAGGCAAGCACCGTGGGGCGTGTGCACACCCCAGCCCAGCGCGGGCCTCCGACAGGAGAGTCGCCGTGGCCATCGACGGAATTTCTAAATGGCCTGAACTCTGGTTTCTGAAGGAGCCAGTGCAGGGACACGAAGTTTACCATGCATCTGTTTCAGCAAGAAAGCCACTTCTCTGGTCCCAAATGCTACAGAGTAAATGGCCAGTTCCCGTGGTCCCAGAGGGTTCCTGGGGTCCGTCCGTCCAGGCGCTGAGCCGGGCACTCACATCTCCATGGTGCCGGAGTAGAAACTGAGGCTCGGGAAGCTTCGGTCTGACGAGCGGGAGGACGCACAGCCCGGAGGTGGCAGAGCTGGATTCTGAGCCAGTTCTGTGGGACCCCAACATGTCCCACCGGCTCGGGGAGAGCCCAGTCAGTTCCAATCCCGGCTCCATCACCTCTCATATGAGCAAGTCACTCAACCTCCCTGAGCCTCAGTGTCTGCTCTGATCGAGGTACGTGTGCCTGGGGAATGCCCCTTCCTGGGGGCTGTGGACCTCTCTGGCCCCGCAGGCTTCACAGAGCCCCTGCCCTGGGACCGACTCCCCAGGGGGAACACAGTCCAGGGACAGCAGGGTCTTCCCACCCTGGCCTGTGACGTGAAACTGTATCCTCTGCCCCGTGAGTGTTCGGTCGGGAACCCAATTCCAGAAATGCCCCGACATCTCAGGACAGTTTGCCTTACTGAGAACGGACGCCCACAATATCGGATCGGATGGGACAGACGTGTGGTTAGACTTGGCTCCCGACAGCCGTTCTAGGAACAAGTGTGCTTTTCCCAGCCCCGCGTGAGCTCCAGGAAGAGGCCGGGTGGGCCTTGTGGGCAACAATAAATCATGAGAATGATAAACAACAATACAACGATGTTTCGGGCACTGTAACTACAATGTTGTATTCCAATTGCAAGGGAACAGAAGAGTCTAGAATGTAGTTGGAATCTTCTTTCTTCATACCCCGGCCCCACCCCTGAAACCGGGACCTACACATCGTGTCTGGTCTGGAGCTCTGAGGCCATGGCAAATGGCCACCCGAGGGCCGTCGAGTCCCAGCCCAGCCACGGAGCGGGGAAGGGAGCAAGACAGAAGTTTTCCGAAAAACTGGCAGAAAACCATGGTCTTGTCCATCGCTGCTCTCCAGTCACCCCAGAATCCTTCGCAGGTTTGAGAAAAGAGAGTTTTCTCCTCCTTGGCATTTATCCACTCTGGGAGGCCCGAGACAATGGCAAGCTCTATGGCCAGGGCCCCAGACCCAGCTCTGTCGCTCACCAGCTGGGGGCCTCACCTTGGTTTCCCTGCACACCGACCCCCCCAAACCGCTCTGGGGCTTTGGAAGACACTGAACAGAGACGCACAGCCCTTGGTATCCACAGGGTCAGCTTCTCTGGGCCACCGTTTGCAGACCAGACCTGCCCACATTTCGTTTGGCATAACTTTTCTATCTGAATCTGGTTCCCAACATAAAAAATGCAAAAAATTCCCAATAAAATGCCATTCTTTGTTGTCTAAAAATCGATCAATCAATTTTAAAATTTCATGCTCCTGGCCCAGGCAAGGGCTGAGTATCTGTGCCTCCCTTAGACAGGAAGCCGATACCCGTTTGCCCCACTCCCCACCTGTCCCTACTACACACACCCAACCCACGTCTCTCATTTGGACGAGGGGCGCAGTCCCGGCAGGCCCCCGCCCCGCAGCGCTGCCCGTCTGGGCCCTCCAAGCCCCCTGGCTCTCCAGCGCGCCCACCCTGCTGGGCCTGGCCCAGCCGTGCAGGGTATCTGCTTGTTCCCCAAGCCAAGCCGGGAGCTGCAGGGGCACAGGCCTAGACATGCTTGCTTCGCTCGTCCCAACCCTGGCAGGTCCCAGCAGAAATCTGGCAAATGAAGCCGGCAACAGCATCACAGGGCGACGTGGATCAGAGAAGCCCTCGGCAGCCCTGCTCCGGCTGCCCCGCGAGGAGGGAGGAGGTGTGCGGGGGCCTGAGCGTCTGGGGAAGGGTCACGGAGGGCACCCCAGGGAAGACTGCCACCCCCTGGACCCCATCGTCGGGCCAGCCACCCTGGGTAAAACCTGGCCCCTCCAATCCCCATGGAACTTTCGAGATACACTCTGTAGTTGGGGAAAATGAGGGTCGCGGGTTGGGAACCTGCCAAGGTCTCATAGCAGGTGAGCAGAGGAGGGGCCTCTGGACACCGATCCAGCTGATCCCACATCTCTGGGTCAGCGACTCTGACTCCTTCAAGGCCGCCAAGCCACGGAGTCAGCTGGGAGCCCTCGCTGAGCCCCTCCCCACACCGCAGTCGGGGGACGAGGGGTGGCCGCCGCTCCCCGCCTTCCCGCTCTGACTCTGCGTCTCGACTTCACGTCACCCACCCGTCCCCCTCGGAGCCCCGCCCCGGCTGGGGGAGCCGCGCTAATGTATTTATGTCCCGTCTCTGACTGGGGGTGCTACTTAAGCTAATTAACAAATGACTCCAACTGTACAGTTTCACTTATCTCTGCAGCTCCCGACTACCGGGGACTGGGGGGTGACTCGAAGCTGCCAGCTCCCCTGTTCCTCGCACCTCCGCGGGCGGGAACTGAGGCTCCTCCCCTCCCAGGGGACAGTGGCTGGGGGTCAAGGCTCCTGTACACAAAGCCAGGTGGGGACAGGAGCCTCAACATGCTGCCCGATGCCCTCAAATACCGTCTGGGCTCTCCCTGCAAAGCGGGTGCCCCACGGCTCGGAGGCGGGGGCACATCCATTGGCAAACACGTCAACGGTCCAGCACCACGCCCCTCTGAGCTGGAGGTCCAGCCACAGACACATCTGTCTGGAGGGTCACTTGGACCTGTTCGCCAGCTGTGTACAACCATCACAGGCACCAAAGTAGGACAATCCCCATTTTCCATCTGGGAAAAGCAAGGCTCAGAGAGGTTGCCTAAGTTTATACAAATCACTATTAAAGTGACTGATAATCGTAGATGGCACTGCACACTTGGTAGACCTCGGGGCTTGGCCTCATCAAACTCATCCAGAACTGGCACCCCAAACCATCATGCCCGCTGCCTCCCAGTGAGTGTGCGGGTGGGTGGAAGGATGGAAGATGGATGACAGCGATGGACAGATTATGGATGAATGGGGAGAGTTGGGTGAATACATTTATTAGTCAGTCCATCCATCCTGGGATAACTCTGGCTGTCCCTTATACCAACTGACCTCCGACTCCTGGGTCCCCTCACTTTTCCTCCAAACCATGTCTCCAACTGTCCCAGCAGGACATGTTTTCAGACCCATGTCCCTCCCCGCCAACCCTGAATGTCCACCTTTGAATCTTCTCCAATCAGACCTGCTCTCTCCCGAGTGGGAGTAGGAGAGCCAGCACTAAAGCTCTGGAGTGGCCTGACCATCCTGGAGTGGCGTAGAGAAGTCCCCTTCTCTCTTCTAAGACTGCGACCTCTGTTGTTACAGCCTAAGGCTGCCTTAGTCTCCAGGTGCTCCCGGGATCCTGTCACTCTTACGAACCTAACGATGGATAAAATGCCCACTGACCAATCAGTACGGGCTTTCTTGCTTGGCTTTTGCCTTCCCCTGCCTCTATCTATGCCGTGAAGGTGGGGAGTATTTGGGGACCTCAGTGACTGAGTAACCGGTAGGGTTTTATGGTTAAAAAGATGAGATGAACGCAAACTCTTCAGCACACAGAGGAAATTAATGCTGTTCCTTTTGTCCTTCCTGGCAGCAGGGAAGAGGGCTGGCGTGCAGAGGGGCCTGAACGGCCTGACCCAGGAGAGGGGCTGTTCTGCACGCAGGTGAAGCTCAGAGAAGGGACAGATGGGTCCCAGTGTTTTTTCTTAGCCAGCTCCCCTCATCGGCCCCTCAGAAGCAAAGAACCCAGTCGGCCTATCCATAAAGCCCATCAAGCCAGAAACTCACTTTCTTCCCAGAGGCTGGGTCCCATTGTAATACTACCGCCCCCAATCCTGGTCAGCTGTCCACAGGCTCGGATGGAACACGAGCCCTGTGCCAGACCCTAGAGAGATACCGTCAGGGACACTGATGAATAAGACTCGGTCATGAGTGCAGTCCCAGAAGTGACACGCAGAGGTTCCAGTCCACACCACAGAGCGGACAAAGGAGGGAACTGGAGCTCAGAGAGGGGACGGAACTGCCTGAGGTCACACAGCAAGACAGTGGAGAGCCGGGACATGAAGCCCTGCTTTCCTGCCTTGGGAGTGCCGGGCAGCGGCCACACCAGCCTCTCCCTGGATGTGCCTGATGAGCTGTGGGCGGGAAAGAGATGAGGACAGGTGGGAGGAGCTGAGCATGGGCTTGACAGGCTGGTTAGATCCTGGGCAGGGTGGCTGATCTCCCAACCTGATCCCCAAGAAGCCCCCAAGTCCTCATGGAAACCAGCCCTGCTTCCAAACGCTGGGCACTGTCCTATCTGTGTACTCTGCAATGTTCAGACCATCTTCCCCAAATGCTTCTTTTCTTCTTGGCCAGATTATCTGAGCTCCTGGCATTGGCTAGCCATGGAATTGCTGGTGGTAAAAAGACCATTAGGTACGAATCAGCTGAGCAGTAGAGGATGACCATAGCGGTGGAACTGTCCATTTGCTGTATATATCCTAATAGACACGCATCCACATACGGATGCCACATGGCAGCCAGTGTGCACACGTATGGGGCTCACAGAGGGACACAGATGCAAACCTCTGCTACTCGTGCTTCCAAGATTAATCTCATTCCGAAAGGTTGCCATTCTTTATCGCTCACGTTTACAGAAAGTACTGCCTCCAAACCGCGTAATCTGTTAAATTCAACAAGACCGGCGCAGCTTCTCTGTAATCTGTGCCGTTCCCAGAGCGGCGCGTTGAGCCCGGCAGAGTTTCAGTGTTCTCTAAATGCAACGACAATCGGGAAAATGCCCACTTATGGCTTTTCCCGCCCATTCACGTCTCACAGAACACAGCAGAGGGGGATGGGATAAAGAGATGGCGTAACCATCTGATTGCATTTTTAGTATATCTTTGACAGTTCTGTGTTTAAACAATTGCCAGTGTCTGGGAGACTCACGTTAGCAGGCTTCTTGGTATGGCACATGGCTAGAATCACACTGGTGCAGCAGACCCCACGACTCTGCTTCCAGCCCCCGGTGGCTGTCGACACAGCTCGGGGATGGACTCGCACAGCCAGGCACCCACAGAGCACAGGGGCTGGGAGCACGAGGAGATGGGGAATTCTGCGTGAAGCCGGAACAGGCGGGAGAGGTCTGAAGACGTGTGCCTGGGCCAGTGGCCGGAGCCTGGAGCCAGGGACGCGCACAGGGCCTGTGCCTGCAAAATTTGCTTTCTGTTGCCCTGATGTGAGCATTTCCTGGTGCTAGGCGGTGTCATAGGCAATTTACATTTTACATTCAATGCTTTGAGACTCCCCCACTCCCCAGGTAAGAGGCAGTGTAGCCACAGAGGGGTTCGCCATGGAGCCCAAAACGCCTGAGTCCAATTTCCACCTACTGGCTGATTGGCCTGGGGTGAAAACTCTCACTTCTCTGAGTCTCAGTGCTTTCATCTATAAGAAGAATTTAGGGTTCTTCTAAGAAGCACACTAGGAAGGTTATAAAGCACCTGTGTTGCACTTACCCCAGGATTTGTTTTAACTGGGTATAAGTAAGACATGCAGACGTAGAAATGACTGTCATGAATGAGGAAGTTTGTACTCCCAGATCCCTAGACACAGGCGACATTCAGGGCCGTGCTGGTCGGGAGGCACAGGGAGTGAAGAAACCTGGACCAGAGCCTTTGTTGTGGTTTCCAACGGACAAGACAGAGAGGTAAGCGAGTTCGGGATTGGCTAGGCTTGACAATTCTGGCAGACTCGGGGGCCCAGGGGCTGCCACCCCTTGTCGGCTGCCTGGCTGCCTGGGGTGCCTGGGGGCCCAGGGTAGGGACTCAGAGCCAGAGAGCCTCAAAAGGAGGGGGTGAGGTAGAGGCAGGGGCTCTGGGTTGGTTGGTTTGTATCTGAAAGGCATGCTCAAAGCTGGGTCCTTTTACTCTCTCTAGAATTGGTTAACCCTGGGAGGGGCCGAGCCTCCCGGCTCAGCAAGGCCCCAAGATGTCAGAGCATCACATGATGGAAAATTACAGGCATGTTGATACAACCTGGATGAGATCCACTGCAGTCCAGAAATGTTAGCCGGAAGATAAAGACGAGGACAGAGGGTAGGGGAGGTCAGGTCACCTGCCTGGGGTTCGCTGGGAGGTCCGGCTGCCTAGCTCTAGGTGTAGAGACACCTAGGGTGGGAAGGAGCCGGCCCGGACGGCGGACCCGCACCCACCTGCAGGGAGCCTCTGCCACCTGGCCCGCGGTCCGGCGTGGGAGGGTTCTGGATTCCCGACTCAGCACTGGTGCCCATATTTAAAAGGCAAATGCAATTTTTCTTCTGCTCCATCCTAATAGCCAAAATGTTTAACTTTCAAACATTTGTTTTTCCTGGGAAATGTTTTAAAAACAGGAACATTCAGTCCTAATCATCTTTAAGTGCTTGGGCCAACTGCCACTGCAGAGCACAGTGACTTCGGGCTGAAAGGACAACCAAGAAGTCTCTGCGTCCTTCCTCCCGAAAAGAAGGCCCGATGCAGCACAAAGATTTCGGAGGAACCTCCCGGGAAGCCACTGCCTGGAAGAACACGCATGCGCAAAGGTGTTGGGTGGGGGGACCTGGAGCCTCAGGTAAGGGGCAGGGCTGGTCACATTCGGCGCTTGAGGCTATGGCGCCCCCTCTGGGACAAGCCCTGTTGGTGCTCTGACCTCATCTTGCACAACCCGCCCACCCCTCCCCTGCCCTGTCCATGCGTAAGGCCTCCCGCCTTTTGCTCCTGCTGTTCCATCCACCTGGGACCCCTTCCCTGCCCTTCTTTCTGAGGCCACTCCAGTCCCACTCACCCGACACAGTCAGGCCAAGAGCTTCCTCCTCCAAGATGCCCGCTGTGAACAGCATCCATCACCCAACGGGATCAGGGCCTGCCCAGCTCCCAGCCTGCCCAGCCAGTGCTCTTGCTTCCCCCACCGGCCTGGGGACCCTTCCGGGACCTGCCCAATTCCTCTTCTGTGCCCAGCCCTGGGTCATCACACACATTCACTGAACCCACGACGTATTATCACCCATGCAGGACAAATGATGAGGGTCAGAGGGGTCAACGACTCACCAGCCCTCTAAGGATGTTCTGGAAGGTGAAGCTAATTACCGTGAATGGGACTGATGATCATTAAGACGCAGACCAACCCATCAGGTGGCAGCCTCCAGAAGCTGTGGGCTGTGTTACCCCCATGAAGAGGTGAAGTGCAGGTCTCGACCTCCTGAGAGCTCTTTCAGTTCTCTGAGACCTTCCAGGCAGGTGTGTGAGCAATGCTGGGGTGGGGGCTCCCCAGCGGCGGTGTCATAGGGTAAGACAGTGGGGCCAAAAGGGCACTTTCACTGAAATGGCATCTCAATGCCCACGTCCCTCTACTTGTTGCTGACATCCCAGGAATCAACAGTAAAGCCATCAAAAGGGCATGACCCTCCAAGGACAAAGGTTTGGGAGTTGGAGGGATGGATGAGTGCACTGGCTGGGTTGAGCAGAAAAAACGAAACCAAAGCCTTGGGAGAGGGTTGGGGGATGGGAAGGGAAGTGTTGCAGGAGTGGGTGTCACAGGAAGCCAGCCCAGCTGTGTCCAGAGGCCCCAGGTGGCTCAGGGATGCAGACCGAGGTGTGTGGTCTGACCTAGAACCTGCAGGGAGGGTCTAGGTTCTAGGGCTCCCCCATCGCACCCATTCAGGGAACCAGGCCCTTCCTCGTGAGTCTCCACAGAAGAAGGGGGTTTGGTTTAAGGGAAAATATCAGCTCCAAAGAACCCTATTTAGGGACCGTCAGTCCTGAGGGAGGATGGGCAGCAAGGTGGGGGCTGAACCAGAGGAAGAGACGGTGAAAGCATAAACACGGTGACTTGGAGACGCCAGGCCCCTTCCTCACTCAGCTCGCAAATCCTGGGAGCCAGGCTTGCAAACGGGGAACCCCTCTCTGGGGAAAAGACAGGGTCAGGAGGGAAAACCTACAGACAAAGGTATAGGGGGTTCTCCCAAAGAGATGGCCAGGACCCCATCATGGCAAGCTGCCCCCTGCACACACACAGCTTTCAAATGCACGAACACACAGGATCCTCAGAGCTCAGAGGAAAACCTCCAGGCTGAACACAGACTCAGAGACCGAAACAAGTAGAAGAAAGGAAATTGGAGAAAATGGGACTGATGCAGGAGAAATAACTTAAGATATAATTAACACCCTCAGGGAGATAATAGAAGATATTGCACCCATGAAATTCTAGCAGGGTGCTCTTCACAAAAGAAATACAATCTTAGCAACATTTTTAAAATTTGGTTAAAGAGTGGGGAGATAAAGTTAAGAAAATCTCCCAGAGACTGAAACAAAGAGAAAATGACATGAGTGCCAGGCAAGAAAAGATAAAAATATCAGTTGTATGAGTCGCAGAAGGAGATGTCACAGATAAAAGAGAAGAGGGAAAGTTTTTAAAATATAAGAATATGAGAAAATATCCCAGGATTAAAGGGCAAAATTTGCACCATTAAAAAGGTTGCCTGAGTATCCAGAAAAATGAATGAAAAAAGACTCACACCCAAGGCACACTTCCCAGAAACAAGAGAGCTCTGACACTAAGGATGAGGCATGCAAACAAGAGTGGGGTTCTCACTGGCTATACCAGAAGCAACGAGAATGTTCTTGAAGCAGTGCCTTCCAAATCTGGAGGGAAAATGTTGTGAGGCCTGGAATCCTATAGCTAGGCAAATTATCAGTCAAGACTAAGGGCAGAATAGGGACTTTTTCTGACATGCAACTTTGCCAAACATTTATGTCTACTGCCCTCTTTCTCAGAAGGCTCCTGGAGGGTGTGTTCCACCAAAATGAGGGAGTAAACCGAGAAGAAGGAAGCCACGGGGTGCTGGAACCAGGGGCTCCAGGATGATGGCTGTACACAGGCTCAAAAGTCCAGACGGGGCAAGGGGCCAGAGGCTCAAGGGAAAATGAGAAAACGGAGCCAGAAGATGGCTTAGCACGGTTCATCACACTGCTGGGGGCATTTAAAATTCTGCAGGGGACTGCCTGGGTGGCTCAGTTGGTTAAGCATCTGCCTTCAGCTCAGGTCATGATTTCAGGGTCCTGGGATTGAGCTCGCATCAGCCTCTCTGCTCAGCAGAGAGCCTGCTTCTCCCTCTCCCTCTGCCCCTCCCCTCTGATCATTCTCTCTCTCTCTCTCACTGTAGTAAATAAATAAAATCTTTAAAAAAAAAACAAAAACAAACCCACATAACCTCTGCAGGACACAGGGATGAACCATGATGAGTACACAGAAAAACAAGCAAACACACAAAACAATTGACTACTTTAGGAAAAAGAACAAGTTGCACAATGAATATTTAACCTAAAACTGTCTTAGAACAATAGTAAAAACACAGAAGAGATGTGTGTAGATGGGTGGAGAGGCTGCATCTCTAAATCTACATTTTTAATTGTAAGAAATTAAAGAGTAACATCTAAAATTAGAAAAATAAAAGATAGTCATATAAGATTGTTACTTAGAGACACCCTGGTCATAAAAGCTACCAGGATTACATGGGGAATGGGAATCGGGACTGAGGAGGGGGATGGGGAGGGCACTGATGGTTTCATCATAAGCCTCTTAACGCATTGTGACTATGTATACATACTACTTTAATGTGAATAAAACTTTAATTAAACAAGAAGGCGGCAACAGGAGGCCAGGCACTCCTTGCCCACTTCCAAATTCTCTCCAGGAACAGCCTGACCTCTCACTTGCTCTGCCTGTTGTTCAAAACCTAGACCCAGATCACACCAAGGCACAGTTAAGACCCACTGAAAGACAAAACAGGCAAAAAACCTTAACTGGTTGATTCCTCCAATATCCTGAGCATCTAAGTGCTGGGATTACTCTGGCAGCCAGGTTCAAAGGCAGGTCATCTGGCCAAGCAGGTCCTTACCTGGGCAGGTCAGGAAGACTTTAATGACATCACAGGTGTCTCCTGCTGAGAATCTGAGACAGGCTCCCTCATGCCCTATTTCTAACTCTCAAAATAATAGTCTCACAAAATGGGCAGCATGTTTGAAAAATATAGATAGAACCTGGGGCTCAATGAGGTTACATAACTACACAATTGATAATAAAGGAAGTGGGAATCTGAACTCAGACCTCTCTGAGCTGAAGCCCATGACTTCCCCCTCTCTGTCACAACCAACACATATGGCATGTGGCAGAGGGTTTTTTTTTTACTAAACATTCCTTCAAAAAAAGACTGTTGCTATATATTCATGTCCTTACCAGGTCTCTCCTGTGACGAGGTGTTCCAAATGATTTTATTTTAAATAACACAATACTTTGGAGAAGATCTTGTGGCCCTTGTAAACAGCTTTTGAAGACCATTTTTAAAAGTAGTATAGATCTTAGAACAAATTAAATGAATTCAGCAAAGGTGTAGGATACAAAAACAATGTGCAAAACACTCAGTTGTGTTTCTAAACACTAAAAATCAATCTAAAAATAATGCCATTTGCAAAGCATCAAAAAGAATAGAATACTTAGGAATAAGCTTAACCAAAGAGGCAAAAAATCTTTATGTTGAAAACTACAAAACATTTGCTGAAAGAGATTAAAGAGGACACCAGTAAATGAAAAGACATCCCATGTTCATGGATTGGAAGGGTTCAAATTGTTAAGATATCAATACAACCCAAAGCAATCTCTGGATTCAATGCAATCCCTACCAAAATCCCAATGATATTTCTTGCAGAAATAGAAAACCCATGCCAAAATTCATATGGAATCTCAAAGGACCCTAAATAGCCAAAATAATCTTAAAAAAGAAACACAAAGTTAGAGGTCAAACACTTTCTGATTTCAAAACTAACTAAAAAGCTATGATAATTAACCAGTATGGAATTGGCCTAAGTACCTGATCAACGGAAGAGAATAGAGAGCCCTGAAATAAACCTTCACATATATGGCCAAATGATTTTCTTTTTTTTTTTTAAGAGAGGGAGAAGAAGGGGAGGGTCAGAGGGAGAGGGAGAGAGAGAACCTTAAGCAGGCTCCGTGCCCAGCATGGAGCCTGACATAGGGCTTGATCTCAAAACCCTGAGATCATTAAGCCAAAGTTATATGAGCAAATGATTTTTAACAAATGTGCCAAGACCACTCAATGGGAGAAAGGATAATATTCCTAACATCTGGTTCTGGGAAAGCTGACTATCTGCATGCAAAAGAATGAAGTTGAACACTTACCATATACCACATATAAAAATTAACTCAAAATGGAACAAAGACCTAAAAGTAAGAGCTAAAACTACAAAATTCTTAAAAGAAAACATAGGAGCGAAGCTTCATGACGTTAGATTTGGCAACTGATTTCTTGACTATGATACCAAAAGTGCAGGCAACCAGAGAAATAAGTACTTCTAAATTAAAATCTTCTGGGTATCAAAGGACACTATCAGCTGAGTGAAAAGGCAACTCACAAAATGGGGGGAAATATTTGCAAATTATATTTCTGATATGGGGTTAATATCCAGGACACATTAAAAAAAAACTCTGCAATTCAACAACAAGAAAAATGTAGGCAAAGGACTTGAATCAACACTTCTCCAAGGAAGACATACAAATAGCCAATGAACACATAAGATGTTCAAACATCTCTCATCATCAGAAAAATGCAAATCAAAACATGCCCAGATACCATCTCACACCTATTAGAATGGCTATTATCAAAACCCCAGAAAACAAGTGTTGGCGAGGATGTGGAGAGATGTGAACCCTTGTGCACTGTCGGTGGCAATGTCAAATGAAACAGCCTCTATGGAAAACAGTATGACAGTTCCCTGAAAAATTAAACATAGAACCAGCATACAACCCAGCAGTTCCACTTCCCGGTATATGGCACAAAGAACTGAAAGCAGGGTCTCAAAGAGATATTTGGATATCCATGTTCATAGCAGCATTTTTCACAATAGCCAAAAGGTGGGAGCAACTCAAGCATCCATCGACAGAAGACCAGAAAAACACACTGTGGTACATCCATATAATGGAATATGACTAGCCTTAAAAAGGGACATTCATTCTCAAACATGCATGCCCCATGAAGATATGTTCAGTGAAATAAACCAGTCACCAGAGAACAAATACTATACGATTCTACTTATATGAAGTCCTTACAGTAATTGAATTCATGAGACAGGAAGTAGGATGGTGGTTGCCTGCAGCCAGGGGGAGAGAATATAGGGATTTGTAGTTTAATAGGTACAGAGCTTTGGTTTTATAAGATGAAAAATTCTGGAGACGGAGGGTGGTGATGGTCGCACAACACTGTGAATGTGCTTGGTGCCATTGAAATGTACTTTACAAGAAGTTAAAATGATAAATGTCATGTATATTTTACCACAATTTAAATTTTTTTTTAAATCTCAGAAGAGGAAAACTAAGGACCTGAATCCCAAACAACTAGAATTGTGAACTCAGAGAACCGTAGGTTCCTGGGACCTTAGAATCCTAGAAAGGCTCTTTTTAGAATCTTAGAACCTTGGAGGCCAATCATCCTAATCATGGAGGCAAAGAATTTTAGAACTTCACAGGTCATCGTGGTTTCGAGGTGGAAAGGGACTACATGGCCATCTAGAGCCTCGGCCCCCTGACAAACACCCACCTCCCCACCCTCATCCCCTCACCTCTGCATCAAAAACTCCCAGCTGAGAAGCTTCAGGACAGGAAGCCCACACCTGCTTCCACCTCCCCCCAAAAACTTGCAGCGTGGATTTCTCCTCGGGTTTCACAGCCCTGGACGAAAGGCAGGGTTATAGGGTCAGATACCTAGCCCTTATGTTACTGAATATTTTTCCAAAAGGTTTCAGAGGTGCCTTCTGGCTACAAACAAAACTCTTTGAAAGAGAAAATATAGCCCAAAGCGATGTTCTTTGCAGTAGCCACTGAAACAGGAATTCAAAAATGATTAAGACCACAGCTTCCTATTTTTAAAATGTTTCCTTGTAAAACTCACCATTTCAAAGCTAAAAAGACATTCTAGATGTTAAGATCCACTAAAGTAAAATCATCTTGCACCTCTGTTTACCCATTCCTTTATTCTACAGTCCTTTTCCTTGACCCTAACATGTGCTGAGAACTGGGAACAGAGAGGTCCCAACACAGCCCCGTCTCCTGCCCTCTAGTGCGGGAAGGACACAGACAAGCAGTTTGGGATCTGCAGTGGGGGTGATATCAAGTCCTACGGGAGCATACAACACTAAGCTTTCCTTTCCCTGACCAGGAGTAGGGGTGGGGCTCTGAAACCGTGGATGAGAGATATAATCATGGGAATAGGTATCAGGGATGAATAAAAGTCCCCCCAGATAGACAAGGTAAGTGCTTACGAGCAAAGGCTTGGAGATAGAAAAATCCACCTGCTAGGTATTCGGCAATTGCTTAGAAAGCCCAGGGCTACTGAAGGAGGATGGAAGCAGGCCTGGGAGGGACAGTTGGGATCACACCCACGGGGCCCAGCTACCAGGCAAAGGTCTGGACTTCACCCGGGACACAGCGGGGAACCAATGAAGAGTGCTAAGGGGGAAGGGGACACAGTGGGATCGATGAATGAAAAATTCTTTAGAATTCCAACATGACGAACGGTAGTCTGGAAAGTGACTATTTTGAGAGGTTGGGACATTGCCCAAGAAAGCCCCGTTCTGTCAGCTCAATGCTTCCCCTTCAGTGTTGTGGTTGTCAAACCAGCCCAGAATTAGCTCCAAACGGCCCTCGGTGAGTCTCAGATCTTCATTTGCATCGTGCACACTCGGAAAGGTGTGAAATTCGTCTTCTTCTTAAGAGAAATAAAAAAAAAAAACCTATACACTTAAAAAAAATCTGCTTTCTTTTTAGAACAAATTTCAAAGAACTAAATCCTAACTTTCAAATAACTGTAATAAAAAAAGAAAAGGAAGGCATCTTTGGATGATATTAATAATAATAATTAAAGCTGCCATCGGCTTAGCATCTAGCTTGTTCTGAGCACATTAGATGCATTCATAAAACATCCACAACAGAAACAGTAGCTGAATTTATTATATTTTTATCCTGTGCCAGACCCCATGCTGCGCCCAGATCTCCCCCTGCCTCACTGAGCTCTGTCAGTATTAGACCCCTTTTAGAGATGAGAAAAGTGAGGCCTGTCTCTCCAGACCCATGTACTCAGTTAAGCGGGATCCCAACTGCAATGTCTTCTGCAGTCCGCAAAACAGCTCCACAAAGAAAGTGTATTATCCCACTTGGTACCTCACTTATAGATGAATACACTGAGGCATAAGAGTAATGATCATCTCAAGGTTGCCCAGCAGCCTTGGCATGTAGCCAGGCAGGGCTGGGAAGGGGTCCACCTGCTGCTCCAAAAGTGGCATCCATCCCACTGGCTCCCCACTGGCTCCTCTCTCATATAAGAAATTTGATACAATTTATAAATAACAAATAAATCAGAGTGCCTACGGGGGGCTGGTGCTGTCCGTGGTGCTGAAGTGCAGACATGCCTGAGACCAACAAGATCTCTACCTTGGAGAAGGAGACCTTTGTGGGATATTGGCAATAAAGCAATAAAGTACCAGGTCAGGTGGGGATAATGGATATGGAAGAAATAAAGCTGGATGAGCTGGACGGGAAGCATCAGGGCGGGGGTGCTGACAAATTCAGAGAATGTCTCTCTAAGAAGGTGACAACTGAAAGCCAGGATCTGGGTGACCTCCAGGAAACCACATCCCTGCACTGGACCTTCGTCTCCTCATCTGTAAAGTGGGGACAACATTACAAAGAACCCAGGCTGCTTGTTGCAAGGGAGAAATGAGCAAATAACAAGAAATCGCCTTTAAACTGTCAAGGGCCACCCAGACGAAGTCATTATTGTCGTTAACCCCTGAGACGTGGAAACGAGGCTTTGTAGCAAAACATGTATTTCGAATATGAAACGTAGGGTGTTGGACAAACTCTCCCATCTTGTCAGAAACTTACACATGACTTTGTTTGGTTGGCCCTGCGCTCCTGGTCATACAATTGCTATTTGAAAAGGCTAGGATTTTCTGGATACACAAGGGAAGTTCCCACATTAAAAAAAAAAAAATCTTCTGAGGTATTAAAAAATAATAAAAATTTAAGAAAGAGCATAGACCTTGGGTTAGAATCCTGATTCCACTTTTATTTACTGTACGATCTTGGACAAGCTCTTCACCAGCCTGAGCTCGGTTTCTTCATCTGCAGAGACATTAATGGCAGACACCTCAAGGGGTTGTCTAGCTGTGTCATCCCATACAAGAGTGATTAATCCCCTGTAGCTCTTTAATCTCAAATTAATCACAATGAAGTAAAACACAAAAGTCAGATTCTCGGTCACACCAACCACATTTACGTGCTCGATACCTGCATGAGGCAGATGGCTACTGGATTGGGCAGCACTGGTCTAGGGCCCCTATAACCACCTGGGAGCTTGTAAGAAATGTCAAATCTCCAGCCCATCTCAGACCTGCCAAACTGGGATCCGGATTTGAGCAAGATTCACCCTCCAGGGGCTTCTCATGCACCTGAGGTCTGAGAAGGGCCAGCTGTGGGGATGATGCAAGAGACCAGGTGGGGAGACACCGAACTAAGCAGGGGCAGCTCAGTGAAACAGCAGCGGTTTCCACACCCTCTCTAAGTGGTGATCACAATCTCCAAAGCAAACCAGACACAGAGCCTCCGATAAAGTCTGTGCTGAGTCCAGGTACAGGAGGCAGGCGGGGGAAGGTGTGGACAGGGAAATGGTGGGATCTTCCAGACATTTCAGAAGTTTGTGTGCACACGGGGACAGAATATTTCATTTCTGTGCTAGCCAGGATGTTCTGGCTGTTGACTATTCCTGTTTTGGAATGAAGTCCAGCGTGGAAATGACATTTAAAAAAAAACCCACAGGCTTATTTCATATCCGAACACATCTCTCCACATTGGTAGAAAAAAAAAAGAAGAAAAAGCAGCACACCAGCGAGAAAATCTTGCTTTCCCAACTCTTGAATGATCAAGCCAGTAATTCTCTACCAACCAACCATTTCCTCCAATGGTTCCACAGCCTCGCATAAGCACTAACAAGTGAAGATGCCTTGCAGGGTGAAGAGGAGGGTCATGGAGGGAAGCCCAGCAAAGGCTCCGAACCCATGTGGTTATTAACACGACATCCCTCCCTCTACATGATCACCAGCCTGGGATGGGGACCCGAGACCCAGAGCAGGTAAGTCACCTGCCCATGGTCTCACACCTGGGAGGCAGGTGAGCTATGAGTTAAACCTGGATGGGCCTAACTGGGTCACGAGCTACCATTTCACCCTGTCTGTGTCTTGCCATGGTGTTCCCTTACGTATATGTCTCTTTAGTAGAAGTCTTGTTTTGCTGCCCACTATATCCTCAGCACCTAGCACAGATTCTAGGACAAGAGAGGTCCTCAATCAATGTCTGTGGAGTGAACGAATGATTATAAACCAATGGCAAGGCAGAGCTCCAGCCTCAAACTCTTGGTTAGCCTGCCCCTTCGAGCTGGAAGACCTGAACACACCCTTCACTTGACCAAACATTGCCCACATGTCAAGGTCTCCCTCATGTGCCACTTCCTACATGAAGCCACCTGCCCTTCCCTACTTGGTTCCCATCCCCCATCCGGCCTCTGCTTCCCCCACTCACTCACTCAAGCCCTCCATGGCAATCCAGCCGTGTGCCTCCCTGGGGGTCCTCAAATGGGTCACCACCACTGCTGACTCAGAGCTGTTGCCTCTGGCCAGAATGTCCTCCCTAACTGCTCCCCCCATTCAGGTCTTTGCTCAAATGTCACCTCATCAGAAGGTCCTGTCTTGACCCCCTATTCTGATTCTCCAACACACGAGAGCTCTCTTTAATTCTGGTCTGTCTTCTGTTTATTCACTACTGCATCCCCAGTGCCCAGAATCATGCCAAGCACCATAACAAGAGCTCAGCAAACATACGTTGAGTAAACAATCAAGTATAAACTGGAAACAATTATTATTAATAATCATGATGATGCCTACTTCAGGACAAGCTTAAAAACAAATTAGAAGTGAGACACCAGACAGCAAAGATCTATGAAATGGCATCAAGGGGATGGGGTGGGTGTGTTCCAGGGACCTTCAGGGAAGAATGGAGGTGTTGATTAATTTTAGACTGAGTTAAGTCAGATGCATATTAAAAATTTATGAGTAACCCACTAAACAAATTGAAAAAGAATGTAAAATTTCCAAACCAGTAGAGGGGAAAAAAAGAAACCTCAATCAATCTGAAGGGGAGTGGGGCACACAATGAATGCCAGAAATGGACACGTTTCATATACTGGGAAACGTCAAATAAATATTCATTGCTAACGTTGTCCAAATACAAAAATCTTTATCAAGATCCTCCTGCTTAGAAATGACAGGGACACAAGTCTGGTCTTGAAGACCAGACTCACAACTGAATGAGACGGACACCCAACGTGACACAGGGGATGAATCAGTCAGAGGGCCTTACACATTTCCTCCACCTGATCATCAAAATCATTTGTCAAATGCATCTCCTTTTCACTCTGGCCCCCAGGAAGCTCAGGCTCTGATTTCCAGTTCATAGGGTCCAGGTAACCCTGGGCCTTCCTTCTGAACTACTCTGATTTCTTTCTTTTTTTTAAATCTTGGTTTTTAATTTATCCTTGATATTCTACCATTTTACTATTCTTACTGTTTTTATAAAGCATCTCAAATCTTCCAGCACAAAATGGGATACAGATAAGCGAGGAAAAAAATCCCCCAAAATAACAAAATAAAACAAAGGAAGAACTTTCAGAGAGCCCGGGCCTTTCAGAGATACGCATCTGGACCTTGTTTGAACATAAATTTTGTTGTTGTTGTTTTTAACTTAAGACAGAAATTTTTAGGATGATGATCTTGCAAAACATGTTTGAAATACTCACAAAAATACACATGCCAGTGGGTCTCATTCATTTCCAAAATCATTCTGTTGTAAATAAATAATTAGTAGTTAAGGGGCTGACTTAACTGGGTGGTTCAGTTGGTCGAGCATCTGACTCTTAATTTTGGATCAAGTCATGATTTCAGGGTTATGAGACCAAGATCAGTGCAGTCTGCTTGAGATTCTCTCTCCCTTTCCCTCCTCCTCTGCTCCTCCCCTGCTCTCTCTCCCTCTCTCTAAAATAAATAAATAAAATCTTTAAGAAAAAAGATCATTAGCACTAAACACACCTTTCAAGGGGCTTACACATTAATATGAAACACCCATAATTATGGCTCCTCAAAGTCATTGGACCACAACTTAGAATTCTAGACGTTTTTTCCCCTGTCTTTATTAGAAGGTAATTTTCTCTCTTTTAGCCCCTAAAACACACTTTGGCTGTGTGAAGAATTTGTTTATGAACATAGAAATTTAATTTCTTAAATGAACACCCAACCTCGGCTGTACCGTTCACCCATTTTTCATCTGAGTGCCAATCCCACACCTAGGCGAGCACCTGCTTCCCAGCCACGTCGGCCCCTGTGCTACCTGCAACCAAAATCCTTGGACACCGACCAGTTCCTGAGCAGAAAGTTGCCAGAAATGACGTGGGGACCGAAGTCCAAGAAAATTTTGGTGTTAAATATTCTGTCTTGAGTCTTTGTGAGAATCGCGTATTTCTGGGGAGGTCTGAATCAGGCCTTGGTGTCCAACTAACGAGCCAATGAACCAGGATCCCCTTTAGGGCTCCTGGACATATTCAATGATGACCATGCTAAGATCTTAAAAAAATAAAAAGCACCAAAAAGCAAAACGAGTTGGCTCAACATTTTGATTGACGGGACCACATCATACAAATTTCTCTTCTTTTCTTCCTTTGCTGAACCAATCCTTGTGAGTGCCTGCCTCGTGCCAGGCCAGTGATCCCTGTTCCCTTCCATCCGTACCTCCCGGCAGCAAATGCTGCTGCTGTCACCTGCAAACTGCAGCCGAAGCCTGCCCCGTGCTCCGCCCCCGCGGCCGCCCCCAGGCCCAGTCCAGCTCCCCGCACCTCTCGCCGACACCTGCGGGGCCTCTGCCGCTCCCCAGCGTCCTCCCTGCCTCCACAGCCCGGCTCCACCCAGCGGCCAAAGGACACTTTCAAAACACTGAGTTGGACCGCGTCTCTCCCTTGCCTTCACCCCAGTGGCCTCCTTAACACTTAGAATAAAATCCACGTCCTCACCCCGGTGGCAGGCTCCCGGTCAGCAGGCCTGGTCCTCCGCCCCGGGCCTCCACGACCACCGGGCTCAGCCTCGTGGGCCTCCAGCCACAGAGGGGCCTTCCGGGGCCACCTCATGTCAGATAAACCCCTGCCCGAGTCACTGTCACCTCCCCTGTTTGCTGACCTGACTGACTGATCTAATCGCCAAAACGATCCTGTTTCCTTTATTTAATCTTCATAACCCGCCCTGCAATTGTCCCCAGGCCCCTCGGGCAGGGACCGCACCTGTCGTGGCCATTCCTGAACCTCCAACGCCGAGCCAGGGAACGCAGTGGGCTCCTAAGACATGCGTGGACTGGGTGAGTGTGGGCCCCTCCCCTGTAACCCAGCAGGAAAGGCAGACCCTCACCGACCCACCCCGGGCCGAGAGGCCAGGAGGAAGGGGGATCTGGGGCACCAGAAGGGTCTTAGGTAACACACGGCCCACACA
The DNA here is from genome assembly GCA_002007465.1 of Ailurus styani. Taxonomy (NCBI): domain Eukaryota; kingdom Metazoa; phylum Chordata; class Mammalia; order Carnivora; family Ailuridae; genus Ailurus; species Ailurus styani. The sequence goes on along the minus strand of LNAC01000097.1, from coordinate 2,510,680 downwards.
TCACACATTCTGGAGTCTGGACACTCAGTGGGGTGAGAGCGAGGTCCCCTGGCGGGTGAGGGGCTGCGCGAGAAGTGGGCCCCAGGAACCCTGGCTTCAGTGCCCTGTGTCCTGCTCCAGCGAAGAGCCTGCGGGTCCTGACCACAGATCAGGCCCCCATTGTCTGAGCGGCTTACAGCCTTGGGGAAGTCGGCCACGGCCAGGAGAACCCGGCCCCACTCCCGCCCTGCCCTGCCCCGGGCTGCCGGACAGTGGGAAGGCTCTGTTGCCTGGAGAGCACGCTGGCAATGCCTGGGGGAAGCCAGCTCGCGTCCTGCTCCCCGCGAGGGGGGCCAGCCAGGTACTATCTCTGCAGCCTGGTACCGAAAATGGGGGAAGCCCCCCATGCCACGCTACGGCAGGGGTCAGGAGACATGCCGCGTGGCAAGTACAGAGCGTGAAGCAGTGTAAGTGGGGGTGGGGTCACGGTCAAGCGTGGTGACACGAGGCGGGAAGGAGGGGGCTCAGTGGGGGTGGGGTCACGGTCAAGTGTAGTGACACGAGGCGGGAAGGAGGGGGCTCAGAAAGTTAAAATGAAAGGCATAAGACAAAAGCAGGGCCTCGCACGTGCTGCTGGGGACGGAGCTGAAGGTGACAGAGAGCGGAGGGTGGCCCCCCGCACAGGAATGGTGACCGGAGAGCGGGGAACAGCCAGAACTTGGGCTGCCACGGGAAGAGAAGTGGCTGAGGGGGTGGTAACCTCTGGCCGCAGTGAAGACAGTCATTCCTCACAAATTCTAACTGTGCCTCCAGTTGCTGCTGGGGGTGGGGGGCAGCGCCCTGCTCCTTTCGGGGGCCCCTCACCACCCCACGGCCCTGAGCCCACTCCACGGGCTCCTGCACTGCGTATCGGAGAGGCTGAAGGACTGTGGGCAGCCCGTTTCTGCACCCCTCGGGCCTTGAACACAGCAGATGAGCCAAGAACCAGACTCCCCCTCGGAGTGATTTCTCCATTTCCCTTCCTCTCCCTTCCTCCCTCACCGATTTTAATTAAGGGTTTACATGCAAAAGACCCAGCTCTATTTAACTAAATCCTTGGACCCCTTTTATATTGTCTTATATATCGTTTCATGCTAGGGCACCAGTAAAAAGTTAATTATAACTTCCAAATACTTCATTACCAGGCCCTCATCTTCCTCCCCTGCCTGATTCCGCTAAGGGTAGAGCGCCACTTCATTAACCGGCGTGCCGTGCGCGTCACGGCCCTCGCCACGGGTTATTCAGCAAACACCCTCCCGCCAAGCACCCTCAGGGCCATGCAGGGCCCTGCGGTCAGCACAGAGCACCGCCTCCACCGCCCAGGGGCTCACAGGATCCTACGGGAGAAAGGCGAGCCCGGCTGGGTGCCCGTCGAGGCTCAGCAAGTGACAAAAGCAGGTGGAGGGAAGACAAGCAGACAGTAGCAGGGTCAGAATGACATAAGTGACAGCTGATACCAGCCTCCGAGGGAAGGGAGAGGACACAGGAGCTGTGGATGGGGGATGGGGGCTCACACTGCATAGCCAATGGGAACGGGTCACAGGTTTGGAACCAAATGAGCCTGAAATCCTGGTGGCCAGCCAGGAGGAGGTTTCTTCTGGGAAGAGTGAACAATACATCAGCTGGATCTCAAAGAGAAAGCTGACTGCCGAGAGAGGGGGCGGTATCTGCGGGTCTGGGTTGGAGCAAGTGTTAGGGGTCCTTGTTTGTCACCTGGAAAGGCCCAAGGTTGGCGCCCCAGGGGGAGCCCCTTTCAGGGGGCAGGAACAAAACAAGGAACAAAGGAGGATGGACACGGGGCAGTGCCAAGAGGACGGTGGTGTGGGAACCGCAGAGGGCAAACCCGAGTTAGACGGGGCGGCGTCCAGCCCAGCCAAGAAGCAAGGAGAGGAGAGAAGAGGGGAGAACATGTCACCACGGGCTCCGGGCTGTCACTCCCGGGGCCCGTGCAGGGGTCTGAGGCCGTGGGAGCTGGGGGGCGGAAGCGGGGGTACAGAGGCTGCAGGCCTCTCCTGGTGCGGGCTCGAGGAGGCCAGCCCGGCACCTGCTGGTCAGAGAGAGCGAGCCTAGTGGCGCTTTGCAAATCAGCTCAGACACCCATAGTTCTCCACCGTGTGGCTGGCACTCAGAGCCCACAGCCTGGTGCTCTTGCCTGGGGTCAGATGTGCGTGATGTCGAGGCCTCGGGTGAGCCGGCGCCCTGGGAGGTGGGCGATACTGGGGCTCAGCCTCTCCTCCTGCCCTCAGCAGCCCCAGCCTCCAAGGAGGACCCCGCACACCCACCTGGAACACCTGGCGCCCCTGCTTGGGTCCAGATCCCTGCTGGCCTCAGCTCCTGGCCTCATCGTGGAGACCCCAACTCAGCCTCCGACCCTGGGTCTTCTCAGACCCAGCCCAAGTTCCACGCTGCAACAGCCTGCTGTCCTCAGAGCCCCCTCTTACTGCTGCCCCCCCAACAGCAGCTGGTTGTGCACGGCGGGCTGGGGACGCAGTGACGGGCTGTCGGTGAGCCAGCGCGCCTCTCACTCCAAGCCATCCCGAGCCCACAGCCTCTGTCGGGGCCTCCCGGGGCCGAGCGCTGGCTGCTGCAGGGGACAGGGGCATGAAGGCACAGATAATTCCCGGGCACCAGCTGAGGGCTGCCCCCAGGGCCTGAATGGGAACTCTGAGTACACAGAGGGAAGAGAGACCAATGCCCCCCAAACGGGGTGGGGCAGGCTTCGCAGGCCATGACACCTGAGGGTGGACAGGACTCCATGGGCTGGGGAGGAGGAACGTTCCCCACTGCGGGGAGAGCATGAGCCAAGGCCCAGCACGGAGGACGGGGACTGCCGTCAGCCCATGTGGCTCGGGTGACACTGAGGTCATTTGCTGTGGAGGAGCAAGGAGATTCTAGCACATTCTTTTCCATTTTCAGCAAGTGTTGCTGTCCCTTTCGCTCCTTATAGCTAAGAAGCCTGTCCTTAGCAATTTTTTAGCTGTTCACTGGAACATTTACGAAAATAAGCTGGAAGTTCTATTTCATGAATATATTTGGGATATTAATGGCCAACGGGAAAGATATTAATGGTGTTCTCAGGAGAACCCTGTCACCCCCCAACCACGCCCCCTTCAACGAACTCAGACCCAGAAAGAACCCGTAAACGGGCAGAACGTGGTCACCACTCGCAGCCAAGCCCAGAGCAATGCACCTGCCAGCAAACTGGAGTCAGCTTGACTTTAGCCACACATCCCCAGTTAGGTACCTGATCTTAACTTACAAAATAGGTCTTTACTAATTTCTTAAATCTTCTCTTCTCTGTCTGGAGGTGACCCCTGGAATACGATTTTAAATGCTTTCCATAATGTCGATGAACAGGGAAGAAGCCGGCTGTGAATCTCAAATCCGTAACCTTCTTATCCGAGGAGAAGAGCCTGGGCCAGAGGGGCCGAGCGGTGGGTGGGGCTCTGCTGGCCTCGGGAAGGGCTCCAGGTGACCCCCTGAGTGGCTGGATGACACCAGGACTGGCCTGAGGCCAGCGCCCCTCCCCCACGCTGGGACTCACTCTGCACCAGATACCGGAGAGACCAAGATTTCTTTAAAAACAGTAAGATTTGGGGGCACCTGGGTGGCTCAGTTGGTCAAGCCTCTGCCGTCGGTTCGGGTCACGATCCGAGGATTGAGCCCCCCGTGCTCGGCAGGGAGTCTGCTTCTTCCTCTGCCTGTTGCTCCCCTGCTTGTGTTCTCTCTCTCTCGCTCTCAAATAAATAAAATATTTTTTAAAAAATAAGATTTCACTGTTACCTTTCCATCAGGCCACCAGAATAACACATGCTCCCTTCAGAAAACCGAGGTGGAGGAGAGAGAAAACCATAAAGAAGAAAACCGCCCATGATCCTCCCACTCAGACATCAGTTCTGGAACATTCCAGAGACTCTGCCCTCCCTGGTCTCCTTGCTTCCACCATAACTCTGCAATCCAGGCCTTCACACGCCTTTTGAAAGGTCACTCCCCACCATGAACCTCCCCAAAATGCCCATGGCCCGTAGAGTCAGCCCCAAACCCCAGTTGCTGGCCCCACGGGCAGACATGAACACAAGCCCATCTCCCCCAGAGGCACCGTGAACCCATCACCAGAATGCGAGTGTGCCCTGCTGCTCCTGCCCCACTGTCAGCCAGTGCCTGCATCACACGTGACCGAGAAAGACTGAATGGGTGAATGAGTGCTTCCTTCCGGTCTTTTCTCCGGGTGTGTGTGTGTCTGTAAACCGTAGACAAAGCTGAAATCATGCATCAACATTTCCCATAAACTCCACACACGTTTGCACACAAACTCGTCTACCCCTTCTCCCTGCTGCTCGACCCCATGGCCTCATGATCAGATGTCCCCCACATCCTGCAGGACCCACCCATGACCCCTACCTCTACCCCAAGGCGAGGCCTGATCTGGCAAACGGCAGCTCGTGGGGGCAAGAGCATGAGGTCCACAGCACTTCACAGTTTATAAATCTCGGTCAATTCCTCCACCCCAACGGAGCCTGAAAACAACTCACCTCCAAAGACGGAGGCAGGGCAAGGAGAGTCTGACCACCCATCTCTAAAATGAGGCCACTGAGGCTCACAGAGGTCGCGTGGCTTCTGTAATTAGCGGGCGGGAAGCAGACCCAGGATATCTGGCCCCGAATAGCCAAGTCTACATGTTTGCATTGGATCAGAGATTTCACCATAAGAAGAGCGAGAAAGGAGATATGGGTGAGCAAGAGTCTGGCTCTGGAGTCCAACAGCCTGGCCTGGAATCCTAGCTCTGCCCCCTCCAAACTGTGTGGCCTTGGGTGAGTCACTTCACTTCTTTGGGCCTCGGTTTTCCTCTGCAAAATGGGGACAACGACAGCTCCCACTTCATTCTGTTGTCAGGAGAATTAAATGATTAGATCATACACACAAAGGGCACAGAAGAGGGCCTGGCACACAGTATCACTCATGAAACGCTAGCTCTCTACAGATACACCCGCGTCCAGATAGATGAATCTACGCGGGCCTAATGAGTGCACCGCCCACCTCTCAGCCATGACCGCCACACCCCCGGGGACCTGAACTGTCAAGCCCGCCGGGGACAAGTCTCACTTTTGTACAACCAGCAGGTTCCCAAAGAGCCAGCTGCAAATGGACGTCTAGAAACGGTTCCTGTTTAAACATTCACTCAAGTGCAAATTCCTTGCCACTCAGTCAAGTAAGAGAGGGCTCCTCACTCTTGGGTCTAAAGCCCCCTGATCCGGGCGCCTGGGTGGCTCAGTGGGTTAAAGCCTCTGCCTTCGGCTCAGGTCATGATCTTAGAGTCCTGGGATCGAGCCCCGCATCTGGCTCTCTCTGCTCAGCGGGGAGCCTACTTCCTCCTCTCTCTCTGCCTGCCTCTCTCCCTACTTGTGATCTCTCTCTCTGTCAAATAAACAAATAAATAATCTTTAAAAAAAATAAAAAATAAAAAATAAAGCCCCCTGATCCCACCACATCCTACTTGAATGATTTCGGCAAACACTTCGAGGCAGCCAAGAGGAGAAGCCCGGGGGAAAGGAACCTTTTCTAAAAGGGAGACCCCTTTGTAAGTTCACACCCCCGCCAGCGACAACCCAGGCAAATAAATCAGGGCAGCTCCAAGTGCAAATTACGAAGACCCCCAAATTCCCATGGTTGTTCTGACTTCTGTGAAGGGGCAAGAAGAACGATGCCCCTGTGCCCCCGGTGATCCTGAGGTTCAGAGCCCGGGTCAGCCTCTCTTCCAGGATGCTCACCCCCCAAAGTCCCAAGGCCCCTTACACCGGCCACAGCACACACCCCTCTCAAGTGCCCACCAGCACGTCTGGCCTCTGCTGTCCCCTCGGCCTGAAACAGCCCACTTTCCCTGCACCAACAGCACGTGGCCCCCTGTTGGGTTCATTCGTCCAGTCCACGGGGCGGGGGGGACCTCACCATGGGCTGGGGCTCATGGAGACAGTCCCCACCCTGGAGAACCCTGGGCTGACATCCTCTACTGAGTCATCGGAACAAAAACAGCACCTGTCCCCAAGTTCATCTAGTTCCCAAAAGTCACGTATGCCAGTACACACTGCTGGAGGCCCGCCCCTGGCATTGCCATTCCCATAGAGTCATTCATTCATTCGCCCTGTCATTCATTCATTCACGCAGGTGGACATAAACGGTAAAGTGACACACTGTGTCTGGCCCACAGTGGGAGCCTGGCATCTGCCTCGGACACACATGCTTGGCTCAGCCAAGAGCAGCCTCACAGCTTTGGAGCCCGACAGCAAGGGGGACGAGGAGCCAGGGAGGACCCCCGCCTAGGGGGCGGCTGGGCCAGGAGGCAGCATGGGGCTGGGTAGAAGCCAGCGGCCGACCCACTCTGCAGGGGCCCTCTCCCACCCCGGCCTTGCCACAGTCCAGCCCAAACAGGGCACTCGATCAGAATTTCCCATTCCAAAAACCAGTATTTAAAGCTCCAAGCCTGCCAAGCGGAGGGGAAGGTCTTGCTTGTAAATATTTGTCTTGACTGGTAGAGCCGGGCCTCTCGCTCCCTGCAGCCTCCCCGCGTGGCTCCTGGCCCTTTGCTCACGGAGCCCCCAGCCCACAGTGCAGCGCAAGGGCCCGGTGGGGGGGTGCAGGTGGGACCGGCTGGCCGGCCGCCCAGGGAACGGGGCTGGGCCCGGAGGTGGGCTGGCTCTGCACCCACACCTCCAAGACCGGACGCTCACAGCGAGGCCGCCCAGGGGCCCTCCATCTGTACCCCAGGCCATGGCAGAGACAACCCCCTCTGAGGTTTCTCTGGATTCCAAGCAAGCAGCTTTTCCCAGGGGTGCTCCATATTTATGTCTTTTTTGTTTGGGAAGAAAGCAAAAAGCTGAAGACAAATCCCTGAGGGTATGCTTATAAATCATCGCCACCATCACCCACTGCGTGGGACAGCACTCCACTGCCCCTACCCACAGCTGCGCTCGGGGAGGGGACTGCGCGGGTCCCCGGCTGGCGGGTCCCCTCACTGGGGAAGCTGTCGCCAGGGCGGTGGGCGGTACAGTCAGCTGAGTGCCTGCCCCGACATCGCCGTTCCCAGAGAAACATTCTTCCATTCGCCCATTCATTCATTCATTCATTCACTCACTCACTGATCATTTTTTGAACACCTACCTGGACCAGGCACCGGGGGCCAGACGCGCCCGTGGACATTAACAGACCTGGGCCAAATCCCTCCGGGAGGGCATCTCCCAGGCCAAAGGAATCGCACAAACAAGTCCCGGCTGAGTCAAGCACTGGGGCAGGAGACGTCGAGGTGTGACAGAGAGGGAGAGGTCGGGGGGGCTTCCCTGGGGAGCAGAGCAAGGCCACCTCCTGCCCAGCACCTACCAAGCCACTCGTTGAACTTCTTGACCTCGCTCGGGAGCCCCAGCTCTGTGAAGTCCCCGGCGTGGATGAGCACGTCGCCGTAGGGCATCTGGATGGGGTCGGTCCTCGAGTGGGTGTCCGACACGCAGACGAAGCGGGTGTAGCCGGGTGGCTTGGGGGCATCGTGAGGCACAGGGTCCACCCTGGGGGACGAGAAGACACTGCAGGTGGGATGTGTCCAGCCCGGGCCGAAGCTGCCGTTCGCAGCCGTCCACGCGGACCACAACCACCCCGAACACGGACGGTGCGCCTGGCCTCCGCGACGGGCCTGGGGGTTCGCGTCCCGACTCTCCTGCTCACTAGCCAGGCAAAAGTGTGTGTTCCCCTGGGCCTCAGTTTCCCTTCTGTAACACGGGGCCCAGTGGGTCCTGGTGTCCGGAGGGTCCCTGGTGTAACGAGTGGGGAGCACCGGTGGGCGCGGTGGGACTGACAGCAAACCCGCTGCTTGGATAGCGCGGAACCTCTCCGCCATCATCCCCTGGGGGGCCTTTTTAGATGTCTTTTCCCTTCTCGCTTCCTTCCCATGAGATTTTAACACCACGATACCTGTATACGTATTCAGGCACTGTATGTACGTCTGGCTTTATGGTAAGAAAAATAAGCTTTTTTTTCACGCCCAAAGAACCAGTTTCACCCCCTCAGGCGTGCCATCGGCCACATCAAGAATGCAAGGGCCGCTGTCTGTGGTCCTAGTGAAAGAGCTGGCTCCCCCGGGACCCTCGGAGCACATACAGCATCCAGGGAGAGCCGGCGGGAAAGTGGGGATTTCACGGGAACACGAGAAACCAAGGCAATTTTTCTGAACTCTGAGATGGTCCCATCATTTTTAAAACAAGGGCTTTCCAGGGGCACCTCAGTGACTCAGGCGGGTAAGCGTCCGACTTCAGCTCGGCTTATGATCTTGTGGTCCTGGGATTGAGCCTCAGCGGGGAGTCTGCTTGGGGCTCTTGCATTTGCTTGCCTGTAAAATGGAGCTACGTCACTAAGCAAAAATTATCAGAAAATTAAAAGAGCTGCAGGGATGTAACTTCTTGTTCCGGGAAGCCCGTCCTAGCCCCCTGGTTCCACAGACAACAAGGGCGAGCGAGTGGCCCCCGGTGTCCCGGGGAATAAAGAGAGACTATGGGACGCGACCCCAGCTCTGTCCTCCCAGCTCGGTGCTCCCCCCACCACGTTCAGCCTCCTCAGCTGAATGATCGTGCCAGCCTTAAACTCTTAAAAACAACGCAATGACATTTCAACGAGCAGCTCTCTCCAAATGAGTATGCCGCTCGAGGAGTTGTGTTTAAATCTAATTATGCGGCAAACCAAAAGCGGTACCATATCAGTTACATAAATACTTTTAAAGACATCTTTCTAATTATCCTTTTTTTTTCAGACAATATACTTCGAAGAAATTTAATTAACACCTTACAAGAGACGTGGGTTCGGCATGCTAATGTGCAAGGGAGCACTAGCAGGCTCTATCCACCCCAGTCAGAGGCACCGAGACAGACTCTCTGCAGGTCATCACAGTGCCGGGGCAGGAGAGGGCACGCGTGGCGCTTGAGGGGCCTGGTCAAGCCGAGTTAGACCCCCAGCAGGTCTGAGCAAGCTGTGACCAGTGAGAAGAGGAAGATTCCCTGAGTCCTGGTTCTATGGTGACCAGCAAGAAGGCACTGGGAGCTCTTCCACTTCCCTCTGCATCCAATCATCCATCCTCCATCCATTCATCCATCCATCCATCCATTCATTCATCCATCCATCCTTTCATCCATCCATCCATTCATCCATCCATCCATTCATCCATCCATCCATCCATCCATCCATCCATCCATTCATACATTCAGCCCAGCACATTCTGCCCACCTACTATGGGCTGGCCCTGAGCTCAATGCTGGGGCCACAGGAACGCACCAGGCCTGATCCCAGGCCAAGAGACCCCAAGCTGATGGTGGAGACAGACTCGGCCAGGCAGCGACTGTAAGGTTACCAGCTTTGATGGGTCAAGAGAGAAGCTGGGGGCCAGAGAAGGCTCTAACCCAGCAAGGGGCTCCCTAGAACCTTCTAGGAGGAGGTAGGACCTGAGCTGGTCTGAGAGCTAAAATCTCCCCTCCCACCCCTCTGCCCTCTGAGTCCCTTCCCTCCTCTGTCCCCTCCCCCAACCCAACCCTCTGACAGACAGTCTGGCAGGTGGCCGGCTGTGGATCACCCGTACATCTGCTGCCCCAACACAGCTGACTGGACTGAGGGCAGCCGATCGCTACTGGGCTCCCATCCGGGCACAGCAACATGAGGGAGCCAATAAGATTCATTCACTCATTCATTTATTATTCACCCCTACACATACTGAGGTTGTGGGCGTGCCCCACAGTGACAGAGGCCGAGTCAAAGGGACGAGACAGACGAAAATGGGAGAGACAAGGAGCGAGATGCCACCTCCAGAACCACCTCTGGCCCCAACGAGCTCTCCTCCCCTGAACCCCTTAGCAAGGAGCCTGAGCCAGCCTCAGCCGCACCCGCCAGCAGCCAGCTAAGAGCAGCGTGAGTTCTGAGGGCCCCAGGCGGGCTGGCCTGCCGCTGGAGCCCCGGCTTCTTAATTAACTGCGTGCCTATTTCCCTCCGCCCCGAGGCTACTGAGCTCAGCGAGGACGCAAACCTAATAATCCCCAGAGGAAAAAAAAATAAAGACTCTTACTTCCCTGCACCATCCTCCAGCTATCTGGCCTGTAGCAAATGCTCAACCTTGAAATAATAACAAACGGTAATGAGATGGGTGCTTGATACTTCTTCTAGATGGAGAGCTGCTCATCTGCTAAGTCCAGGACACGCACTCGCTGTCCTCATGCTCACGATGACCGTGTGGGCAGGGTACTCTCGGTGTGCCCATTTTACAGACAAGGACACTGAGGCTCAGAAAAACACTTGCCCGGGATCTCAGCCCTGGAGGTCGGTGGAACTGCAATTTGAAGCTGGTTTTTGGTTCCAGAACTCGCACCAGGCTGGACTATTCCCAGGCCCAGCTCATTTCATTCAATCTGTGGACAAATGTTTACTGAGTGCCTCCCCAAAGCCAGGCACCTGTTGGGCACAAGGGATATACCTGTGGACAGAATACCCACAGAGGTCACCTCATGGAGCTCCCAGAAACCCAGACTGGAATTTCGGGAGCGAGGAAAAGAACAAGAGTCAAGATACGGAGAAAGAGAAAGAGAGGGAGCGTACCAGAAGGCGGGAGAGCCTGACAGCAGAATTTGACCCCTAGATCCAGCTCTACCTGAAGCTGGATCCAAACATGGACTTTCTCACTAACCAGGTAAGCCAGGAAACTCTCTTTTATCTTTAAGACAATTTACATTGGGTTTCTGACACTTGTAATGCCAAACGCTGGCTAACACCTGAGTCACAGCACCGCTGGGGAGTTACTGAGTTTGGAAACATTCGTCCCGTATCCAAGGCCCCAGCTAGCAAGTTAAAGAGTAGATTTGAACCTGGGTCTTCACAACAGGAATTTGGGCATCTAAGCTCAACACCTTCTGTGACAAGAGAAAACAAAGCAAAATGGTTCTTTTCCAGTGACATTCTGTAGGGCCTGAGACAAGGTGACAGCTACAGCTCTCTCTCTAAGACCTGAAACCTGTCGCTCCCCCTCCCCCGCCTAACGAAGGACATTCCCACAGGATCATGGTGGCAGGAGGGTGCAGAATAGGGAACATGGCCTCAGGCACCCAGGCCTGGCCAGCACCCCAACTAGGCCACCTCCTCTCTGTGCCCTGGGCCCTCCCACCTTCCGGGCCAGCTCTGTAAGGTGGGGACAGCCTGCTCACTCTGGGAGAAGGTGTGAAAACTCAAGGACCTTCAAGGCTCAAAGGATGGACGTGAGTGCCCCCGGAGCTGCTTTCTGGGCCCTGGCCCCCTTCTCGGGGCTCCTTCTCCTGTGAGCCACTGGCTCTCTGGAAGTGCAGAAACTCGCAAGGACATCAGAAGGAGAGGCCATCCTCTCCATCGTCTCAGTTTCTGGGGAAATGGGGAGCCCTGAAGGACGGGGGTAGTGGGGGGCAGAGGACCCCTCCTTTCAGTGAGGTTCCAACTATACATCCGGACAGGTGACTGAGCAGCACCCGCCATGTTTCCAAGTGGGAGAACCTGTCAATCCCTGCCCCTCAGTCGACAGTGGGGAAGGGCCCCAGAGGCGGGGCAGTGACTGGTTAGCTCAGTGTCACACAAACGCCCTCTGCTCTTTTCACAAGGCCCTCATTCTGAGGTGACCCCCACCATGCTGCCCTCCGGAGCCTCATGCTCGCCCTTCCTTCCCACCTCTGGGCCTTTGCTTGCGGGTCCTTCAAGCCCAAGGGTTATGCTCCTGCCGCCAGGAAGCCCTCCTGGATCTTCCCCACTCTTCCAGGGCCATGCTCCCTGCCTTATCCTCATTCCCTCTTCTTTCTTCTTCCCATCTGTCTACTGTGCTAGGCTCCGGGTCCCAGCCCCATGCTGGTGGCAGGGAGGGACCCTGGAGGTGGGACTGGCTTCAAGGGAAGGGGTGACCTGGTCTGCCGAGCCACCAGAGAGCCTTCCTGAGGAAGTGACGGCTGGGTGAGATCTGAAGAGTGAGTCCGTGTTAGCAGGGCAAAGCGTGCCGGAGGCAGAAGCAACAGCACCTGCAGGGGCCTGAGGCAGGAGGGGGCACGGAATGTTCCGGGCCCCGCCTCTCCTCCTGCCTTGCCCCTCCGCCCTTCCTGGGCCTAAGGCTGGGTCTTCTTGGGGCCTCTCAGTGCGTGGACGGGCTGGGACCACAGGGTCCCCTCTGAAACCTCAGCGCCTGGGAGAGGGGATGGATGCTCTGACCCGGCCCACCTGGGAGGCCCGAGGGCCCAGCACCCAGGGGCACCCCCAGGCCGAGCACCCAGCCATGCTCCCGCCACTCAGCTACGTTCTTCAAGAGGTGCGTGGAGGGTCTTTTAATGGACAGCTTGAGTCTCCAGCCACAGGATTCCTTTTAAAGGCCACGAGAAGAGTCACTGTGACTGACACCGGCCCCCCAGCTGCCTCTCAGGCAGACCGTCAGGATAACCCTGTCGGCCAAGGCTTTCCGCCGGCCACCCAGCCACACATCCACTGGCCACACATCCACCCAGCCACACATCCACCCAGCCACACAGCCACCGGCCACACAGCCACCCGGCCACACACCCACCGGCCACACACCCACCGGCCACACATCCACCCGGCCCCCCAGGGCAGAAGGGCCGGCGCCCTGAGGGACTCCCCCTCCAGCCACCACAGGGTTTCTAGGCCCTCAGGGTGAGGGGTCTTTGGTCTCGGGGCCCCGAAGCCAGAGGCCCCGATCCAAGACTCATTACTCGGGCAGAGACAGCCTCCTCACCGCCAGGGTCTCCAGGGGCAACCCCATAAATCTCACGGCTCAATCGGGGGCCATGTTTGGGTTGTCGCTGTTGTTATTAAATATAAATTGTGGATTTATTAAATACGGCCCCCTCGCTCCCTCACCCCGGAGACAAAGCCCAGGGCAGTGATAAATCACGGGGCGGGAAGCGGCATCCATCCTCCCGTCTCCCGCGGTGGAGACTCGCATGTAAACCTGCACAGCCACGGCCAGCAGCGGCACGCGTCCCTCGTGCGGGGACCTGCCGTCTCAGAGAAGCGCCCCCCCAAGTCCCTGCCTGGCCCCGGCGTCGCCCGGCTTTATGCCAAGTTGCGTGTCAGAGCCAGGCTGGCCTGAGCAGGCGAGGAGGGAGCACTGGATGAGGAGCCCAGACGCAGGGCTCAGTGCATGCTCTTCCCGGGGCACTCACTGCCCCAGGCCCTGAGCCTGCCGATGGCAGCCTGGAACCCCTGCCCCGGGAAGTGGCCACGTGGCGCAGGTCGGGAGAGATGGGCACGGGCATGGGGCAGGCCGCGGGGGGTCTGCTCTGCCCCCTCTTGCTGCGGGGCCGCCAGAGAGCCAGGAAGCACGGTCGCCACAACTCCGGCATCGTACGCTGTCACACACTTGGGTGACATGTGTGCCGACCGTCTGCCCCCGCACGGGAAGGTCAGCTGCTCAGCACGGCGCAGGCCGCTGCCACAGTCCAAGCACCTAGCCCAGCCCAGGGCACCCTCCCAGGACGGATCATTTACTACCTGCACCCCGCCTTAGAAATTCCTGGTTAGACGGGAAAGACCACCCCTCTCTCCTGGGGTCACTCACTGTGCTCCGTCAGGACACCGCCGGGCCGCAGGGGCCTGCACGGGAAACCCCGCGCCCGCCTGGACAGTCCTCAGGCACCCCCGCGCCCCGGCCCTCCCCACCTTCTGCCCGCGCTCGTCCTCCTCTGAGTCTCCGCCTAGAAGTGGTCTTCACAGGGTCTTCCCTCTGCGCCCTGGCCCTCCGCCCCTCCGACCTCCTGATCCCCTGGCTCTGTCCTGGGGCCTGCCTGGTGTCTGCGGGGCCCGGGAAGCGACAGCTCCGCACGCCGTCACATGGCACTCTCTCCGGTGCCCAGGGGTCCTTCTAAGTGGGGGCGCACACGGGCCCAGGCCGCAGGAACCCCACTGGCTCTGCCTGCCACCCAGGCGCTCTTGCCCGTTCCCGCTGGGGCAGGAGTCAGCCCAGCATCCGGGGACCCCAGGCACGGTCACTTCAGCCCCGGGACTAACCCCACGGACCAAAGAGAACACACGGCCTGGGGAAGGCCGCCCTCCCCGCAGCGGCCCTGCCAGGCCTCGAGGTCCCCGCCACCAAGAAATCGAATGCTGAGAGCCTGGGCCTCCTTCCCGACCCAATCTGCCAATCTGGCCCCAGAATGGAAATAGGGGGCAGTTAGCTGCCCAAGTAGAAATGTACCAAAAAATTATAAAAGAGGCAGCTACTGACAACACCAGGCCTCGGTCCCCACAGAAATGAGCGTTTTCCCAAGCGAGCACGTGGCAAGGGGGTGCTCCCAGCGCTGGCGCGCACCCCAGGCCTGCTGCCGGCCTGCCTTCCAGAGCCCTTCCCCCCCTACGGAGTCTCTCCACACCCACCCTTCACAGCAGAGGACAGCTCCCAAGGGAGACACACGGGAACCAGAGGCAGCGGCCCACCCGCCCCCAAACTCCTGGCCTGGGATTGGAGACCCCCTGGCCTCCTTCTCCGAAGTGGTCCGCAAGCCGGATTCTCCAATCTCCCCAAAGGAGCAGCCACCAGGCCCCCACATTACTGCTCCACCAAGTCGGTGCTCAAGGCCGTGGAAGAGGGCAAGGATAAAGGAGGAGGAGGGTCTTCTAGGAAGGCAAGGAGCCACCTGGGGCAGAGCTGGGAGTTCAGCCCCTTCCTCCCTGGGCCTTCCCTGCTCCCCGGACCTCAGAAAACCACCCAGGGAAGCGAAAGGTTCTCCTGAGTCCCAGACGATGCCGAGTCTGCGCCCTGGCCTTGGCCTTCGTGCTAGGACATCCCTGGAATTCTCTCTCCATCGGCCCAAGGGACAGGCGGCAGAATTCCTCAGTCCTTTAGCAAAGCATCTCTGCTTTCCCTACAGAGGCATGAGGGGTCTGGACAAAAGAGCAGTAGAGGTCAGGGAAGACCCCCAGCCCCAAACCAGGTTCGCAACCTGTCTGGAGCCTGGAGCAAGGACCTTCACTCCCTGGGCCTCAGTCTCCCCGGCTGCACAATGAGGAACACGAATCAGACCAGGAGTCACCAACCCGAATACCAAAAGGAGGCAGCTGGAGCTCAGCCCCCCAGACACGGCCCATGAGGCGCCGTGGGCCCCCAGTTGCCAGGCCTTGCGGTTTTGTAAAGCAAAGCCAGAAGTCTGGATTTTTATGTGCCATCACCTCATTGTTAAATATTTGCGAAACATCTCCTGGCCAACCGAAACAGGGCCCGGAGCCAGAACCGGCCCCCAGGCCGTCCCAGCCACGTCTCACACATCCCTGCCGGCTCGCAGCCTCCGGAATCGTGCGGCCAACGAGCATCCTCGGCGGCTGGGCCCAGAGGCCGGGAGGCCGCCCGCGCCCGCAAGCCCGCCCCGGGCAGCCGGTCCCGCCCAGAGCTGCCCACTTACATCTGCACGTGCGGTGGCTGGAAGCGGCCCTGGTTGATGTTGTAGAAGGTGAAGGCCTGGGTGGGGTTGGAGCTGTACTCGTCCACCTCGATGATGAGCCGGCTGTGCTGGTGCCTTCGGGCGGCCATCACGTGCGACTGGGAGAAAGCCATGCCCAGGCCGCAGGGCAGGAGGGCCAGGGCCTCTGCCTTCAGGACGCCGGGGTCCCACCTAGCGCGCCACATGGACCTCTGCAGGCCGCCCGGGCATCTCCCGCCACCGCCGCCGCCGCCGCCCGGCCCCGAGCCAGACCTGGGAACAGACTGGGGAGACGGAGCAGAACCGCACGACAGTTAATCTGTTTGGGATTTGCTTTATTTAATGTCAGATGAAGATTTAGAAAGACGAAGGGGGGAGAGAAAAAAAACACAGTCATACAGCTCAAAAACTCATTACGGATCTTTCCAACTCAGCAGTTTGATGAATATACTTTGGTAAAAAGAAAAGGAGAGGAAGGGAGGGTACCAAAAAAAAAAAAAGCAAAAAAAACCCCCAAAAAACCCCACAACGCCGGGCACGGTTGCATGCATGGTCCGACATGTTTAAATACTTAAGACATTTTTTTGGGGTGGTGCTCTTCCACAAAATCCTCCAGAGCCCACGGGGTGACCGGGAGATGGGCAGGACAATGGCTGGTATTCTGGAAACAGGTAAGGTAAGTTTCACTTATCCGAATGGGGCATCGGGAGGATTCCCCTGCCTCCCCGCCCCCTGCCCACAGACCCCCAAACACACCCCACCTACACCCCTGCAAGCCCGAGCAGGCGGAGAGCACGGGCGCAAATTCCTTCCTCAACATCAATGTCGCCTAAAGATATCTTTGAGCCGCGCCTGGAGAAGGGATTTTCCCAGACAGATTGCCATCCACCAACTCAGCTCAGGGGGTGGCCCTGGGGGGGGGGGCGGGGCGGGGAAGGATCTACTTAAAAAAAATAAAAAAAAAAACACCTTCCCAAATCCAGTCCACACAGAACCGCAGCCTGCGAATGCCATCCTTCCCTTTGCCCCGTCTTCCCTGGAGAAGCGCCGTCTGCATTTGCAGCGGCTGGATTTTCCCGTCCTTCTGACCGACTCGGACGCAGGCCCCCTCCTACCCCGACAGGCTCGCACACTTGCCACCGCGGCCAATGCCTCCTTCCTAGGACTGGCTAGCTTTCTCACGCGTTCCCGTCATTATTTTTTTTTGAACTGTGTAAACAGATTAAGGCCTTGAAGATTGTTGTGTTGGGTTTGTTTCAATCTGGGGTCGTGAAGAGCCTCCGATTCCATTTGCACTGCATTTAACCAAGGAGAAAATAACGTAATTTAAACTCTTCCTGGTCAGTCATATCCCAGTCACGTTAAACGAAGAAAAATCCCCCTTGCTTTTGCTCATGGAAGAAGAATCAGCACCGTCAGAAAGCAAATTAGATTAGGAAAATGACAAAAATTAGAGACCGGCGAACATTTTCATTACGTGCGAAGGAGAAGTGGATTATTAATTTTTTTAAAATCTCAACAGTCAGGCGCATACGAGGTGTAATAAATGGCACTACCCTCCCCCTCCCCCACCCCACCCCCCAAAAAGCAAACCATATCCTGATTCACAACACATAACCCTCCCTCTTCTCCACTTGGGAAGACAAGGAAAAAATCTGCTTTCCCCCAGGATACACTTGCTTCTGTTCTTTGTCCTGCTAATTGTTTCGCTGTGATTCCCTTCTCCCGGCAGAGACGGCCTGGCAGGCCTCTGAGGTGCCCAAGTGCAGGTGTCCTGGCCTCGGGACCCACAAAATCTCCGTGGGAGCTGGCCCGTGCCCCTCTGTATCCCTGGGAGAGGCCTGGGGGGCCACAGATGCTGAGGCCCAGACCGCCAAAGGTCCAGATCTGGAGAGGGGTTTGAGCCCCAGCATTGCACTGATTCACTGTGTGACCCTAGGCCAATGTCCTAACCTCTCTGAGCCTCAGCTTCCTCTTCTGGGAAATCGGTTTGATAACAGTAACACCACCTCCAGGCAGCTGTGCGGGTTAAATGAATGGGGATCCTGAGCACGGCGCCTGGCAGGTACCAAGTACCCAGCTAAGACTCCCTGTTCCTGTTATGATCCTTCTTCAGTTCAATGTAACACCTGCGAGTCGAGGGGCTGCTGTGAACAGCTGCTGCCCAGGTACCGGGGCATCTGTGGAATGGGGTGTCAGTTGTGAGCAAAAGGGCCTGGAGAACCCGAATGTCCTCAAATGCCAACAGACCAGAGCGCGCCCCTGCCGGCAATCCCTGCCCCGGCTCCTCGGAGCGACATCCCTACCCTCCCATCCTACAGAGGGGAGAGGCGACCTCGGAGCCCTGAGGCCTCCTGCCGGGCCCACCACCGAGCTCGGGCAGCAGACAGCCCGATGCCAGGCCTCCCGGACCCCCTTGCCTTCCTCTCCAGCGGGCGAAATCTGACTCGCCCTTTACCCCTTGACAAAGCCAGCACTTCCTCGGAGAGTCGTGGATCGGGGTCCCCATTCCAGGGTGCCGTGAGGGGCCAGACGTCTCCTAGAGGCAGGGCCTGGGTCTCGCTCGCTCCCCTCCCCCCAGGCAGTGCCAGCCCTCCCCTCACCCCCAGCTCTGCAACCCTGAACAAGTGGCTTTGCCTCCAGGAGGCTCTGTCTCCCCATCCGCAGAATGCAGGGGAAAACAGTAGCTTCCTCATTCAGTCATGGAGATTAAATGAGGGGACACACGGAAACTGCTTGTCAACGGACCCGGCACATAGTAAGTGCCCAATAAATGTTAGCGATAATCCTGACATTATTACTGTCATCCCCAGGGCCACTGCAGGCACTTGCATACACATCACATTAGTGAATGAATGGCCCGAGGGAGGGAGGGAGGGAGGGATCCATGAATGGATGGAAGGATGGATGGACGAATAGACGGAGGGAGGGATGAAGAGACAGAGGACGCAGGGACGCAGGGATGCAGGGATGGGTGGAGGAACCGAGTACATGTCTTGCCAGTCTCTTTCCCTAGTGCCCAGCACGGCCCTGCCAGAGGGTAGGAGCCAAGAGGCCTCCGCTGAAGGCTGAAGGCTCGGGTCCCTCTCCCGCTTATCCACCGCACAACCCTGCAGGGAGGCACAGCCCTCTGAAAGGGGAGGTCTCAGGGGCTCCCACCCGCCCCTGCCCCCGAGGGGCACGAGCCCACAGGCCCTGCCTTCGGCCTGCAGCCGGGGTGCGCAGGCCGGCTCTGCACCAGGGGACTCAGCCAGGAAAGGCAGGCGGCAAGGCGTCCCGGGAGGCGCTCCGCAGTGAAATGCTGCATTTCACATAAAGGGGGTTTGCAATGGGCCCTGCTTGAAGAAATCAGGGAAACTGGGAACGCAGAGCCTTCTTTTAATACCCGTTTAATATTTATGGAGCCGCAGCAGCGCGTCAGCCGCCGTGCGGGGAACGCAGCCGATCCGCGGAGGGGGAGCAGCGTTGCCCAAACAAACGGCTTCGAGCTGGGAAGCGTTTACACCTGGTCCACAAAACAAGGCAGCAGCAACGCAGCAGTGAGCCGGCCATGCAACAGGGCCCCAGGGACCCGCTGGGCCCCCCCGCTTGCGGAGACCGCCTGGGCTCCCGTCCTGGCTCCAGCCAGCAGAGTGACCTTGAACAACGCACACATCGTGGCCGGGCAGCAGGTGCCTCCTCTGGGCCAGCGGGTGGGAAGAAAATGAAACTAGGAGGAGGAGGGCGGGATGAATCAATTAATGCATTTATTTATTTATTCAACAAACATTTACCACAGCCCTACACACCGGTACTGTTCCGGGGCCCAGAAAGAGCTTCGAGGAAGTAAACAGGTCACTGCTGGCAAGGCAAGGAGTGGGGGAGGCAACGAAGTAAACACACAAGTAAATAGAAAAGATACTTTCTGATAATGTGTGCCTGGAAAAAGAACAGAGTAAAGGACTGAGTAGTTGGGTAAGGGGGATTGTTACTTGAAATCAGAAGATGGAGAAAGGCCTGTCTGAAGAGGGGATCACCTCAAAGGTGAGTGCTCAGAGGGAACCAGCCACACCCAGACCCGGGGAAAGAGAACCAAGGCAGAGGGAAGTGCAAAGGCCCTGAGGCAGGGGAAGCATCAATAAATGGTCTCTCTCAGGGCACCCCGTGGCTCAGTCAGTAAAGCATGAGCCCTGCGTCTTTCTTCCTGCTCCTATTCCGTGGGGGAGATGGCTTTTCCCTCTACCTTTGCCTGCTGCTCCCCCTGCTTCCGCTGTCTCTCTTGCTTTCTCCCTCTCTTAAATAAATAAATAAATAAATAAATAAATAAATAAATAAATAAATAATCTTTTAAAAAATAAAATAAAAAACAAATGGTCTCTCTCTTATTGTTCCTGTTCTCGAACACTAGTGTGCTTCCATAGTGGAGAACAGCCTGATCTTTGAAGTCCCAGGCAGTGGGTTCAAATTCATCTCCAGCACTGCTTAGCTGTGGGACCCTGGGAAAATCACTTAACCTCTCTGTGCTTCTGCTGCCTCATTAGGCCCCCTGAGGGTAACAGACCAGATGAAGCAAGCCTTGTGCCTGCCTCTCATAAAAGCCCAATCAGCCTGCTTGGATGGGCCGAAAATCCTTGAAATTTCTGGGTTGAAAACTTCTTGTTGAAATATTGCCTCCAATTTGTAGCACCCGCTTTTTGAGTCAGATGCTCTCACAAGGTGACCTGTCTTTCTGGTTCCCCCTCAAAGACATTACCCCGCTGGTCCTCGGATACCATGAGGAACCCGGACATCAGCTGGGCACCAAGTGGTGAGGAACTATTAGGTGCCAGCCAGCTATATGGAAAGGTTGTGCGTAGCAAAGAGGCCAGCTCCAGGCCCCGTGCTCCTGGCTGACCCACAACCTTGTCTGGCCTTCTCGGACTGCATCACCAAGGCCAGCCCAAGCTAGCCTCCAGAACAAAGATCCTAAAATGCACTTTTGACTAAGCCACTCCCTCCTGCTCACCGAATGTCCGCATGGCCATCCTGCTGCTCTGGGCTAAAGCCCCAGATCCTTTGATCAGCTCAGGAGGCCACACTGGATTCCCGGCCTCCCTCTCATCACTCGGGCCAAGCTCCCCACTCTGGGTTCCCCCACACACACACACACACAATCCTGCCTCTGAGCTTTCACATATGCTGTTCCCTCCGCTGAAAGGCTCTGCACATCCCCCACCGCCGGGCGCACACACCTGGTTCCCAGACGTCTCCCTGACCTCCCCAGGCTGGCCAGGCACCTCCACCCACAAACCCCCAAGGGCTTCTCTCACCACATCCCCTGTGTCTGAGCTGAATGAGAAGCCAGGAATAAAACCACAGGTGAATGAAGGAATGAGCGAGGGGAACTACCCAGGCCCTCACAACTCATAACCTAGATTCAAAAGCAGCTTTAACCTCCCGAAGCTCAGGTTGTCTCCTCTGCAAACCTGCAGATGCTCCAACCTCCTTCTCAGAACACCTGGGCGGGGACCAGGACATGGGACCTGCAAAGGCACCTGCCTGAGGGCCCAGCACACAGTAGGTGCTCACTGAAGGTCTCTTACACTGTGGTTAGAAAGTTCTGATGAAACCTGGGAGCTCTGCAGGGAGCTTCCGATAATCAAGCAGATATTTTCAGATAATGAAGGAACCCTCCTCTCCCGCCTGGAAGTCAGACTCCTGGCCTCTTCCCTCCCATCCCGTGACTGGGGGACCCCCGTTATTTCATCCCAGGATGCTGTGATCGGACACACCCAGCACAGCCTGCCCTTGACTACCTTTCCGAGCCAAGCTCCTCGCCGCCCGCCTCACCCAACACACGGCAGGTCAGCCCTGAAACACCCACGGTCCCCATGCTGGGGGGCCCTGTTCTGCGACCCAAATGACTCAGATGTGTAACTGACCCTCAAAGGGCTCGGAGACAAGGGAGCAGCCAAGCAGATCAAAAGAGCAGCTCAGAACCCCGCTATGATGAGCGGGAAGGAATGGGGTCTCTGGGCCCCAGGAGGGGGCCACCCAGCTGCAAGACCGGCCAGCATGAGCCAAAAGCCCAGAAAGGAGAGACTGTAAGAGGCCTGGGCTTACGCAGAGCATCTCTGCAAAGGAGACACGTGGGTCACTCGGGCAGCCCAAATACGGCCAGCAGATACATGAGGGAGAGCCACCAGTGTGTGCGCCACCAAGGGCTGCTGACACGAAGATCAGAGAGAGATTTCCTTTGCCATGAGGCTTGAGGCATCCCCTTCCACCTGGCACAGGCTCCTCAAAGCCAGGGCGGGCCCAGGACGGTCCTGGCTCATTGTCCCCTGCCGGTCATTAATGCCAGCATCTTCTCTGGCTCTCCAAAGCGCCCCCATCTCGATAGTTGGAAATGTCATAAAGGGCAAAGGTCCCTGTCAACAAAGCCAACCCGAGGCCGTCAAGGCAGCCACCCCCCAAAAGGTACCCTTGCTTCTCTTCTTGGTGTTGGCATGTTTGCAGCCAGAACCTCGAGGCTAGGATAATACTGTGCTGTCCTGGGTCAGGAACTCAGGACAATGACTGCACAGGATTGTCTATGACACAGAAGAAGCCCCAGAGAAACACACACCGCAACAGTCTCCCCGAGAAGGGGTGGTGACGAAGATCAATGCCTGGGGCGCCTGGTGGCTCAGTCGGTTAAGCAACTGCCTTCAGCTCAGGTCATGATCCTGCAGTCCCGGGATCGAGTCCCTCATCGGGCTCCCAGCTCCATGGAGAGTCTGCTTCTCCCTCCGACCTTCTCCTCTCTCGTGCTCGCTCTCACTCTCTCCCACTCCTCATCTTCTCTAACGGCGAGCGGGGGCCCCTCCACGGGTCACACGTCAGCCCAGCGCGCCGGCGACTGTCCCCACCAATCACCCAGAGTGACACGGACTGAAAGCCAGCTCAGCGCAAGTCACTGCTCCCTGCGGCTTCTGTTGAGTATTTACTGCCCCGTGGCAAAGGGTCACAGAGAAACCACGGAGCACCTAAGTAGTCCTCCCTAAGCCAAAGGCGGGAGAAGTAAGATTTCACGGAAAAACACCAAGGTACAAAGTGCGAGGGCGGGGCAGGGGGGCTAATTCTTTAAGCCACGCTTCCACTCAAGCTCAAAAATCACTTTTATATGGTTTTGTCTTTCCTTGCTTTGCTTGTGCCTGAAAATCTGCAATTGATCAGTCAATAGTTTAAAAATGTCATCAAGGGGTAAAAATAAATAAAGAGAGAAACTCAAAGGAAAGGAAAACGAACAAATAACCCAGCGGTGGGGGGAAAAAAACCCAGCCCAATCTACCGGGTCGTGAAAAGGCTGGCCCTTCCGTGCGCCCGGCCCCGCTCCCGGCCGTGGGTCCCCAGGACCGAGAGCGCCCGCGCGCAGCCTCGCCAGATGAGTGATGGGCTAAGCCGACGAAGGAGTGCACAAATATCGTGAAAATTAGACATATTCCTTGAAAAAGGATCAACCACGAGTGACTTTAAAGCATTTACCACTTAAAAACCTTTTAGCTGGGCCCATTTTGAATTATGACTACATGATTTTAAATTACACTTTCTAATTCCTCGCCACCCACCCCCCAAGCACTGGCTGCCGCTTCATTTTCCAATTATGTACTTTTATTTCAGAATGATGGAGAGTGCTGCTTAGTGGATCATGTCCTGTCTGCCACAAATAGCTGCTCACTTATTCCTTTAATTTTAGACACGAATGCAGTCAGTTCACCCGGCTGGTCTTCAAATTCCGAATATTCTCCATTCCCACAGCACCAAACGAGGCCCAAGACGCGAAGAAACCCACAAAGCTTGGGCTGGGAAATATGTTTGTAAACCAGCGCTCCGCTCCATAAATTATTATAATTCTTGGTGCTTTCTCTATCCATCTAGTAGATCAGCAATCACATAAATAATAGCGAGCGGAATGATTTTTCTTCTGCAAAGTGCTATGTCCTAGTTTTCAAAATAAAGCATTTGGAGATTCACGTAGCTGCGGAGTTGAAATAGGAAGCTGCCCAGATCTGTCTCCAACATGCACACAGACACACTCACACACAAAAGGAGACGAGAGGTAAATGTGTAAAAAAAAAAAAAAAAGAAAAGAAAATCAGTATTTTGAATCTCCTTTCCACATTCACATCAAGTCACACTCAACAGTCATGGGGGTTTGGGACCCACAGGGTTGGGGAAGTGATGGGGGGAGAAAGAGGGTCTGGGCTGCTCAGCATTCAAATACAATTTGCAAAGAAAGTGAATGTGGATTTACAGTTCTCATGGAAATCTATTAAACAGATGTCACTGAAGCATAATCAAATCGGCACTCTGGTAAATTCTATACTCAAGTCTGAGATCGAGGTTTTGCCATGTTTATGATCCGTGCAGGTGCATTTTTGGTGATTGTGCGGGAATTTGCCACTAAGGGTGAAACCTCCGAAGTATGATCAGTTAACGAATGTGTCTGAATGATGGGGAAAAAAAAAAACAAAACAGCAAAACTCAACTCTCCACCCCCCACGCCCCCTTTGTGCAGGGAGCCCAGGGTGGGAGGGAACACTTGCCTTTTCCGCCAGCACGGCAACGCTGTAATGCCAAAAGCACTTGGTTGTGAAGGGGGAAAGACAGGGCGCAGGGAAGGCGCTCACGCGTCTCAGGTAGCAAGAGCAATATATTTTGCAGTCTTGCAGGCTGCGGCACCGTCAGAAAATGCAAAGGAACGAAATGAAGGGGAAATGACCGGTATGTTAGAAATTGTAAGTAGGCATCATTTGCTCCTTAAAGTGATGAAATTAGCATGGGCCATGCCAAGAGTCTTTTGATGTGCACCAATGCTGGGTCTCAAATCCTCCTTGGAAGGAGGGGATGGAAATGTGAAGGCATTCAGCAAACCCTCGGGTTCGGATTTGGGTGGTGGAGGGAGGGACCGACTCCATCCTTGGCTCTGAACTCAACGAGTGTCACCATCGACCAGACAGGAGACTTCTTGTTTTCACTGTAGCTGCTTCTATTGATCGCGTGTGACCAGGTTGTGACATCAAGCTGCCCAAGTCATGTCCAAGAAAACCCCCAAAGAGTGATTGATGGAAAGGCATGAAAAGACCAAAGAATCCCTCAAGTCTGCATCTGAGTTCAAAACTAAAACATATCATCTCAATTTGTTAAGATCTTTTTTTTTTTTTATGAGGTCGGGACTGTCCTCCTCCACCATAGATCCTTTAAATGGAAATAAGATAGGACTAAAGCTCATCTCATTAGGACCCAAAAAAGCCAAAATAAAGTAAAACATTTCCTTTTGGCAGCTGTGTGGCCAGATCACAGGGGAGAGCCACAGTGAATCAAATTAAGCAAGGAACTATTTATACCTTCGCTCCAACACCACCCCCAAAAAAGGGATCTCTCTTTTTCCTTTCCCTTGGGGTTGCTTTTGCTTTAACATTGTCCTTGCTTCTTCAGATTCGAGGCAAACGATCTCAGGGGCAGTCCGGAGAGCATGCTAGCTGCTGGTCTCATCCCGTGGAGTCATCCGCACCCCGGGACACCCGGCTACAGGGATCTGCGTTCTCAGAGGGGCCCAGCACCGTCTGCACAGCTCTTCCGGCGTGAAGCATGCCCTTTGCCCCTCTCTTCCCTGCCCCCCAAGCGTTTGGCAAGTCTGACCCCAGAGGGTGAGACGTATGGCCCCGGAAGGAAGACCCCACAAAGCGGCCCGTCTCATCCGAGATGCCATGAACTGTGATCTGTGGGCACAGGGCGAACCTGAGGACCCGTTCCCTGGCTCCTGCATCTGGGGAGCCCCTCTCCCCCAGGGTCCCGGTTCCAGAGGTGCAGGCAGACAAAGGTACCAACTGCCGAACACAGAGATCTCAGGGAGAAGAAGAATGCGGCGGGGGGATGCTTGAAAAGACCCTTTTGCTGTTCGCGGCGAAGGAGGGGCAATGGGAGAGACATGTCACGTTGTCACATTAAAGATTTTGACAGACAATTCAGGGATAACGCAGAAATTCTACCCTTAACTGCAGCTCGGCCGCAACTTGAAAGGCATTAACTAACCTCCACTAATTGCATGTTTTTCTGTGCATAACATTTACTTGTTAAAAGTCTTTGCCTGGCCAATCGCTTTCCTCTGCCCCGCTATTCATGATCAGTTCACAGGCCTGAAGCTGGAAAAACAAAATCACTTCGATAGATTAAAAGATGAGGGCACTTTACGGGGTGGGGGTGGGGGGGTTCTTTTCCCACTAGTCTGAACCGGGAATGCTGATTTTTCTTCCTGAGCGCTGCCCTTGAGTGAAATCTTGCTACCATCCTTAATTCCTCAGGGCAAAAAGATGTGTCCCGAGTTAGGTGAGCACATGAGGGGCCAAGGGGCCGTCCCTGGCAGGAAATGTGGCAAGTTCAAGGAAAACAAATGAACTTAAATTTCTTTCATCGGATGAAGATTTCATAGTCTCAAGGGTGGTCTGGGAAATTTTTTAAAAGCAGGCTTTTCTTGAAAGGTTATTCTATCTATTGGCCTACACATTCCTGACACAGTGTAGACATTCGCAGAAAGACCCGGAGGCCTGGGTCTTTTACCCAAACTCAGACCTGTTCTGTCCATCAGCACAGTCCACGGGGCCTCAGCTGGGGGCGGGGGGTGAGTGATCCTAAAAGCGCACCTACAGTCACATCAGAGCTAGGCACCCCCACCCACAGGTGATACTCTGAACCTACCTATCAAACAGGAAAGGGATTTACCTCAACCCAGGTCTCGCGAAATTCCTGGGGTGGAGAAATAAATAGAAAGGCAGCCCCACGTTGAATCACTTCCGAAAGCATGATGAAACCTCTGTGGCTAGATTATCGCCTTTTGACTAGCCATCAGCCAATTAATGTACCTCCGAGTGAGTACTCAAACAGATGTAACCATTTCGCAGAAACCCATCTTGAGAAAAAAGATTTTACAAGAGCTCTGGGGCTGCCACTGGAAAGCCAATCTGCAGGCTTTGTGGTCCCCTGTACACCGTGCCGAGCTCCAGAATGCCTCCCGATCACCCCCGGCTGGCTCTCAAGCCCCGCTGTGCTCTCCACCACCAGAAGCCTGCCTCGGCCCAGCCAAATCCACCACCCCCTCCCCAAATGGTCTCTCAGTGCCTTGGCTCCCGTGGACCAAGGCCTGGCTTCCCACTTGGCTCTGGCGGTCCACTGGTGGCCTCGCCGACATCCCCCCAAGCATTTTCACCAATGTGACTAATTATTCATGAAGTTGGTATCCTTTTTTTTTTTTCCTGCAAAGACCAACCAGGGTTTTGAGGACGGGAGTGCGTGGCCTGAGCTGCCCACGTGTCGGGTCCCTAACAAGTCCCTCTCCACCATTCAAGTCCTGTCCAGCCGGCTCTAACATCCACCAGCCCACCCACTTTTGTTCACCCGTTTAATTTCATAATTGTTTGCCGCTTAACCAGCTCTGCTCTGGGCTGTTCCATGGCGGCCTTGGAAATGGGAAGGGGAGGCAACCAAGCTACGGGAGGGGAACTGGGAGAGGTCTGACCCAGCGCTGGGGGAAACGCATCTGCGAGAGATCAGTGGGACGGACGGACGTGGGAGCCAGGTCCAGGGCCCGGCCTCTGGTCCTCTGGCCTGAGAGGAGAGGGGATGGGAGGGAATGCAGGATGGTGGCTCTGGGACCCCAAGCCACGGTCTGCCACTGACTGCTGGCCACATCAGCTCTCAGACCGACCCCCTTCTGTCTCCACCTGGACCACTGGAGGCTGTGAGTGGATGCACTGTCCTATAGCAGCAAGTCCCAGAAGAAACACACAAGGTACAGGACTGCTCCTCAGCATGGAAATACTACCTGCAGGGGCTGGGACCTGTCTGGTTAGCCACCGAATCCTCTGGGCCGGGCACACAGCAGATAGTAATAAATACGTGGGGAACGAGTGAGTGGATGGATGGAGGCACGCATGTATGCCCGGCCGCATGGATGGGTGAAGTTTCCAGCAACGCCTAGCAAAAGTGGCCACTAGACCAGCGTTCGGAACCCCCTCCCCGGCCCCCACGTACCCGCAGGCGCTCGGCCGCGCACAGTAGGCTCTCAGTGCCGGGGGCTGCTATTGTTAGAGCCGGCACCGGCACTCGCGCCCCGCCGGCCCGCTCTGCCCCCGGCAACTCCGCGCCGCCAGCAAAGACCGGCGAGCCGGGGAAAAGTTTCGCTGACCCTTCGGCCCCGGTCCGAGCCCAGCGCCCCGGCCAGGCCCCTCCCGGCGTCACCCGCTCGGCCCGGCGGGCTGGGCGGCGGGGGCGCCCGGCCAAGGCGGCCAAAGTAACTTTGCGGGCGCCCCTGCGCCGCGCCGCGGGCGTCACCCGGCGCC
>LNAC01000097.1:2423875-2482286 GCA_002007465.1 Ailurus styani | reverse complement strand
CTCCTTCCGGGGCGCCGCGGCCCCCGCCTCCGGCCCGGACCCCCTCCCGGGACCGCGAGGGCCCCCTGCCCCGGACCCCTACCCGCCCCCGTCTTCCGGGGAGACGCGGACCCCAGCTCCGAGGCCGCACAGGCCGGGTTCCGTCTCCTGCGCCCCCATCTCTTGCGCCCGGGGGGCCCCGGGTCCCCGATCCCAGGGTACTGCGGGCGGCCAGCGGAGGCCTGACCCGGAGCGGGGCAGGTAAGCAGGTCAGGGCCACAGGAGCCTGGCCCCTGGTTTGAAAAGGGGCCTTCCTCGTTGAGCAGAAGGGCGAGCGGCGGGCACCCCCAGAGGCGGCGGTCCCCCCCCACCCGGGGGGAGTTTGAGAGGCCCCTTATGACCTCCAGCCCCCCCTCCCCCCGCCACGGGAGGAGGGCCGGTCCACAGGGCCTGTAGCCAGGGCACGGGTCAGGCCTGGGCCTCCCGGACGCAGAGGGAGGTGAGAAGGGGGTGTGGCCCCTGAGACGCCCATCTGAGGCACCTCGACAATGTTTCTGGGTCCCCTCCCCCAACACACTCACATCGCACAGTGGCTCCCACTCCTGCATTCTTCGCGGCTTCAGACTCAGTGTGAGGACACCCTGCGTGGGCGCCTCAGGCCTGGCCTGCCCTCGGGGACAGCCCAGTCTGGTAGGGAGGCAGACAGGGACACGGCGCAGAAACGGCCGGCTACCTGGTGTGCCTTCTGGGAGGTGGACACACCCCGGCTGAAAAAGCGTGTGCCAAGGAGAGAAGGTATGGAAAAGGCATTCCAGGCAGAGGGAACAGTGCATGCAAAGCCCTTGGCATGTTTGGAATGGCAGCTTCAATGGGGCTAGGGAAAGAGGAAGTGGGGGAAGAGGGGAAGATGGGGTGGGGGAGGGGGAGGGATAGGAGCCAGCTCAGGAAGAGCCTTGGATGCCTGCCTCAGGGGGTGGAGTTTATCAGGGACATGGGGAGCCATAGCAGGTTTGGGGCAGGGGCATGCCTTGGTCAGGTTTACCTTTTTAGAGTTTGCTCTGCCAGAGGAGCAGGAGGGGCTGCTCTGAGAAATGAAGGAAGCCAGGCTGGGGCCCTGACGCCATCGAGGGGGGCAGAGAGTGGCTGAGGGGCCCGCAGTTGGGCATCTGCCTCCTCTTCCTCATGTGTGGACCTGGATTCGCCAACCCTGGCCCAGGGCGATCCTGGGGCAGAGTGAACAGGCCAGGCTAGGAGGATGATCTCAGCCAGGCAAGTGGGCAGGACGGTGAAACCCAAACCCACCCCCGGCTAGCCGTCCCCACGCTTCTCCTCGGGAGCGGGAAGCCGCCCCATGGTCCCCCCCACCCAGGGTCCGTTCTGGGAAGCGGGTTCCCCGGTGCCCTCGTGCCACCAGGCAGGAACACACCCCCCCCACCGTGATCACACGCTCTGTCCCTCAGGTCCACGCTCACCTTTGCAGGGGCCCAGCTCAAGTGTGCCTGCCCAGTGAAGGTCAGAGCCCCAAGGCAGGCTCTTCCCAAGTCAGGAAGCGGGGAGTGTGGGAGCAGTCACCCAGGAACTCGGGAAAGAAACCCCAGATAAACACACAGGCCCTGCCAAGGAGGTTTTTTTCAGTGGCCCAAATCCGTGGTCAGCTCCACTGCTTGGGTGGCTGCAAAACCCATTTGACACCTGTGTCATCCTGGGAATCTGTGGGTGGCCAGGGATGTGCGGGGCACCCAGAGGCAGCCTCTGCCAGTGCAAAGCCAGAGGGGAGACGTGCCCAGAGACCAGCCTGGACCGAGTGTGGGCTGGGCAAGGGAGAGATGCCCACGCTGAAACACTGAGCAGGGCTTCCCAGAAGGGGGCCTGAGGGCTGGGCCTGGAAGAAAGTGCAGAAGGCGGACAGGGGAGATGGTCTGATGGGCATTCCCAGTGGTAGGAACTGCGGATCCCCCGGAAGAGATGAGGACAGGACGGTGTGGACACCCTAAGGATAGGAGCAGTCCCTAAGGCTGGCCACGCAGGGCCTTGAGTGCCACGCTCAGCAGAACACAGGGCCCCTGAGCTTGTTTGAACAAAATGCCCTATGGTGTCTTATGACCAGTGTCCAGGGCAAGCAAGGCCAGTGTCTCCTGAGCAAGTGAAGGATGAGATCCACTGAGCTCAAACTCCTCTTGGCATGCAGAGCCTCCCAGCTCCTCCAGCTGGGCCGCCCCACTCTGGAGCATGAAAGCAGCAGCATTCCAGACTAGCAGGGAACTGCTTTCTCGCCCTAGGGCTGCGTCCTTCTCTAGCACACTGCCTCCAAGAAGACGGTTGTGCTTGCCCGAGAGACAGGTCTTGGGCTCAACAGCCCAACAGACTCCATCCATCCGCTGCCTGCCAAAGACAGAGCCACAGCCTGGTTGTGGCCTCAGGAGACCCTGGAGGACATACCGGGATAGTGGAGAATCTGGGGTAGTGGAGAATCATCGGTCTTGGTCCCTGGGGAGAGAACAGAGAAATTCCTGTGACGCTCATCCTCTAAAACCAGCTTCCTCACCACTTCCAATCCCACCAGCCCTCCCTTCAGCTCCCAGACACCATCTCTTGCCTTCCTGGGACATGCATTTATTGAGCACTTACTGTATGCCTGATGCTCTTTGGAGTGTCACTTCTTTTGGAGCAAAGTGTAAGATCCCTACCTAAAGAGCCTGCCATTACCTGCACCCACCTCTCCTCCCAGGCCCAGGCACTGAGCTCCAAGCTTGACCCACACCTACCCTGGTCTAGGTTGCTTCTTGCTTCACCTCGGACCCCAGCAGGGCATCCCACAAGGCTTCTGGTCCCGTAGGTGTCCAGGGAATGGGCTCTGAAAGACGGATTGAGGACTGTAGGATGGGCAGGGTAGACCCATTCCTAAAAGAGCAACCAACTGGCAAACACAGCAGACATTCTGCTTTTGGAAAAATTTAATAACACAGTGGCACTTGTTCATGGAGACTAATAGAAACACCACACAATCCCATACTGCTAAACCAGCCAGGGGGTGGCTTGTTCATCTGGGAAGCGTTTCCCAGGAGCCTACTATGTGTTGGGGAGAGAAGGAGATAATGCCAGGCTGTCTGCCCTCAGAAAGGCAGGAGGTTGACAGGTGCTTGTGACACCGGGGCCAAAAAAAGGGCAGCCGAGGATGAGGAGAAGGAGGGGAGGCGCAGCCCAGGGACACTTCGGAAGAAAGTTAGGTGTGCACATCAGAGGAATACAATTTCGGGCTGAGGATAAATAGGAGAGAGACAGCCCAGCAGAGCGACGAGTCTGTACAAAGTTTTAAGAGTCTCGAAAGAGCACGGTAGGCTCTCGACTGGCCAAGAAATTCACCTTCTAGGCAGGCGCCCCGAGGCAGTGACTGCAATTGTTTATATAGAGTCCCAAGTCGGAAACAAGCTAAATGCCCAGCAAGAGGGGATCAGTTTCCAAAAATTCTGGTATGCCCAGAGATTCTGAAGCAACTGAATCATGCTGCTGAAATGCGATATGGCAGGAAAATCACTTCCATGCTCAGCACACATCCCATGAGCCAGTGAAGGAGCTGACACTTCTGATTCTGCGTTTTGAAAGAAAGAGGGAAAGAAGAAGGTAGGGAGTATGTCCAGGAAAATAACCCTGGGGATAAGGTGATGGGTGTTTTTTTACTTTACCGTTGGGCCCTTTGTAGCCTCCAACCTTCCTATGATCATCAGAATATCGTGAAAAATGGAGGGTGGGGTGGGGGACATTCAGAGCAGAGGGTGCGTGTAGAGTGGGCGCCGGGATGGGCTGGAGGGCGAGGCCTGTGCCATGGAGGACCTCTTGTGCCTCAGTGACAAAGGAGCGTAGGTTTTCGTGTCCTCCTTCGGTCCTCCGTGGTGCCTGCCGCACACTGAGTGTGCAGGGTATGGTGAATTTTCCGCAGAGAGTCTCTGGGCTCCTAGAATGTGCCAGAAGTATGTCAGGCCCCAGCAATCTTCCTGGCAGGGGAGACTGGGGGATTTCAGGGAGGGGACACCAGTATGTGCTGGAGGGGTCAGGAAGGAGGAAGCCTGGCTTCACACTCCCACCTGTGCCCCCCTTATAACCTCCACGGTTTCCACCTGTCCACCCAGGTCTGTCTGGACCCTGACACAGCCCAGAGGCAGGTCAAGTTCAAGGCAGCTGTCTGACCCGGAGCTCAGCCAGGACCTTCATTGAGGCCCAGGGCGGAAAGCCGTGCTCTGGCAGGGAGCCCAGGCCCTGACCACCTCTGGTCAGGCTCAGGTGCAACCTGCAATGATGGCCGTCGGCTCCTGAGCCAGGCCCTGACCGTTGGTTCCAATCCTGCCTCTGCCACTTAGAGCTATCGAGACTCCGAAACCCGGTTTCTTGATCTTTCTTGTAAAGCCGACTCGACAGTCTCTTCCCCGGGGACGGTGCACATGGAGGGCCTGGTACGCAGCTGGTCTTCCGCTAGTGGTGTGTGCTAACGCTGTTACCGTTCCAGATACCAAGTCTAGGGATTGGGATTCTAACCCGGTTCTGCCAACTTGCTTGGGACCTCGGCTGATTCTCATGTTTCCCTGAGCCTCGACTTTCTCGGCTTCGGCAGGAAAATGATGTAATCGCTCGCTCCCGTGTTTGGTCAAAGATGAAATGAGAAGACGCAGAAGGACCCCAGGAGCTCCCTCCTGTTGCAGCTAACTGAGGTTCCAGCCGGCTGCCGTTCAAATGGGTCCCCCCTGCCCCCTTCCAGGACACTCCCCCCGTATGACCTTGAGCCATCACCCAGACAGCCAGGTACAGAGAGCACCTGGGTCGACAGCGAGCCTCAGGACACTAGCTAGCTGATTATGCCACGGGGGGCAGCTCCAGGCAGACGGACCTGGATGGGGAGGCATTTGTTGCCAGAAAACTGGCCCAGGACTGGTGTCCTCTGTCCCCATGTGACGTTGCTCCAGGCTGGGAGTCCCCTGGAGCTGAAGTCCCCAGGCTCCTGTCCCTGGGACAGAAGCCACCCCCCCAGGCAGGAGTAGGAGGGTGCTGCAGCTCACAGTCTCCTGGGGCAGGGAGACTAGGGGAGGTGACACCCCCACTAACCCTCTGGTCACCACTCCCGAGCATCCCCTGTGAGTGGCCTGGGCTGCCAGCGCCCATGGCCCGGCCCCTCGCATGCTGCCTGTGAACACTTTCCTGTTTTTAGAGAACTTTTCCAGAATCCCTGTAGCTGGCTTATGTCTTACAAAGGCCTGGCTGGGTCCTCAGCTAGGGGCCACCTGCCCTGTGAAAGAAGACTATAAAGCCCATTTTACAGATGAAGAAACTGAGCCTCCAAGAGGTTCGGAGACCTGTGCAGCTAGTATATGTTAAAGTTGAGACCGCAAGGCCAATCTTCAGACTTCAGGGCATCTGCTTTCTCCTCCACACACTCTGTGCCCCCTCAGGTGCCAGGCCAACTCCTTCCAACCCCTCTAAAGGCCCCAATGAATCTCAGGTACCAGCCCAGCATGGGCTGGGGCTGCTGGGCTCTGCTGAGCTGTCCAGGGTCCTGGCCAGGCCCAGCCCTGCCCCCAAGCCTGCTCCAACTCCTCTCCTGGCTGTCACTTCTTCCCACCTCCTGGATATCAAAGATGTGAGACCATGTGGAGTTGGGCCTGACCCAGGGTTCCCTGTGAGCCCTGAGATACCACACTCAACTCACGGTTGGTTTCCTTTTCTGAAGAATGGGTGCAAGATGGGGCCAGGCCAGGCAGAGGCTCATATTCAATAAACCTCCATAGATACAAGAGCCCCCTCCTTGGGGCCAGGCAGAGTCAGAGCTGCAGAGACACTGGCCCTGGCCCTGCCCTGGAGCAGTGGGTCCAGAGAGTGTGGGGCCTGGAAACTAACAATGACCACCTGCTGGTGAGCAGAGGGGGACCCGGGCTGGGGGAGCACAAGGGACCTCCCACCCCTCCCAGAGGCAGAGAAGGGAGGGGCTTGGGGAATGCCTGGTGACAAGGGTGAAGGCAAGAGGGCATTCTGGGGCAGGGATAGAATAAGCAAAGACCTGGAGGCAGGAGTCCAAAGGGAGCCTGCGGTAGAGGAGGGAGGGACCCAGGACCTCCAGAGTCCAGAAATCAGCCCCAGGGGAGGGTAGGCCTGGTGCACGTGGTCGGATCCCAAGGGCAGTAGCTGGTGTGAAGTGGGGACAGAGGGATGGTGGAGGTACCCCCCCCCCAAAGCCCCAGAGATAGGAAGGCCAGGGCTCCGTGACTTAGGGAGGTAGTAACGGTAGCCCGTCCCAGTCTCTCTACACGCGTCTCCTCCTTCAATCCTCATGACCCCAGCTCAGTGTGGAGCGGTGGGCAGGGACTGGGACAAGGCTGCCAACAGCCCCCTCCCGCTGAGCTTAGGACCTCCTCCACGCCCTGAGCTCTGTGTCCCCATCTGAACAATAGGAGAAGGTGCCGCCTGGCCCAGTCCTGGTGAGGATTGAGTCAACGGTCAGCCGGACCTGAGTACCAGGCTCTCTGTCCTTGGGGACATTTGACTCCACTGCTGGAGCTCACCAGAATTCTCCCAGAGTCCCTCCGACATCTGCTGGATCCCCTGTGTCTTTCTCTGTCTGGGACAGCCACCTAGGAGCTGCCCCACCCCGATTCCTCTGTCCAGAACCAGCTTGGACTTATGGGCACGTGGGCAAAGGTGACCGCACACTTATGAGGGACCTCACAGAGGGCCCAGGGGCTGCAGCTGGTCGCAGGGGCACTAGATTGGAGTCACCCTGTCTGACCCCAGAGCCAAGTCAACTTTGGTGCTGGAGCCAAACACGGAGAAGAAGGGAGCAAATGAGGGGAAGGGGTGTTCCTGAGGCCCAGGAAAAGGGTGAGTGGGGTTCTTGGCTCTGGCTGCAGGAGCTCAGACCCAGACCACAACCGCCCCCAGCCACACCAGGAGTCTGTGGGAGGCTTGGATAAGATGCCCAGGACATGGGCCTGGGTCTCTGCACAGGTACCCAACCAGGACCCAGCAGACAGCTGGGCCCCTGGGGGGGGGGCCAGACCCTGGAACGAACAGCCTGGGGAACGGGGAGCTGCGAGGTGAAGCACTAGGAAGCGGCTCAGAGTGGGCACGTCCAGCAAATGCAATGAGACCTGAACCCCGTGCCCCACTTCATGTCCCTCCCCCCTGCATCCGACGGTACCCCGCCTCCTGAATCCAAGCCCTCCCATATCCACGGCCTTCCACGGGCTCCCTGCTCCCCGCACTGCCCCCATGCTGCCCCTCCCCTGCGTGGAAACTCTCGGTGTCTCCCCAGTGCTCCTAAGTCTGCACCCTGCCCACTCCCCCCAGGATATGCCTGCCCTGGGGACCTACCCCTCCCGGGCCCACCTGGGGGCCAGAACCGCTCTACCCTCTGCCTCGGCCCATGGCAAGCAGCGGGATCAAGAGCCAAGGGGGCAGCTGCGCAGGCCTGGGGTCCAGCAGCAAGTGGGGCTGGGGCTTCCTTCCCCCCGGGTACATCCCTGGAGCCAGCCCTTCAGCCACCTCAAAGCCCCACCCCATTTCTGTCCTGCTGAAAGCTCCCCTCTCCCAGCACCCCTCACCTGAGAGAGGCAAGGGGGAGGGCAGCGCATAGACTGAGGTGCCCAAAGGCCCGGGCTGGGGTCCTGGACAGGGCGCTTGGCCTGTTGCCTCACTCTTGTAAAATGAGGGTAAAGCCACCTGCCTTGTTAGGTTGTGCTGACCACGTGGGGTGAGGATGAGGGGCTGCCGAGGGCTGGCTGTGGCCCTCAGCACATACGAATCGGTGACAGTCCCCTGCCCCAGGCCCTCCCTGCCCACTGGCGTCCCCGTGCCTGGCTATTCACTGCTGGACCCCAGCTCCATTCCTGCCACCAGCAGCCTCTCGCGGACACTTAATGCACCAGACGTATTAGACACAGGGACCCCAGGAAGCAGCCCCAATCTGGGGGACGCCGGAAACCTCCCCACTGGAGAGCTGTTAGCCTTGGCGAAAGGCAAAATCCCAGCACGGCATTAGAGTAGGTGAGGGAGCAGCTGAGCTGGGGGAGGCCAAGCCAGCCTCCTTGGGCCTCCACATTCCTGCGGGGAATCGCGTATCTCTGTCTGCTTGTCTCCCGTGACCGTCCTGCTCTGCTCCCCCAGGGCCCTGTCCCATCTTCGGGGCACTTCGTGTCAGAAGTTCTTCCTTCTGTTGAGCTCAGAGCTTCTTCCCCGCCTCGCTCCCCCACCCCACCTCCAGGGTGCCCAGCATCCTTGGCTCCCTCCAAGAGCCACGAGGGGCCCGGGGCCACCAGCAGAACTACCTGAGTCTTCTCCCCAGATTCATCGCCCCGTCCTGCGACTTCCCCTCAGCTAACCTGGCCACACACCCCTTGCCCGCCTTGGTTCTCTTCTCCGGACAAGTCCCAGCTTCTCTCTCGCCTCGAGGTGTGACATCCTGAGCAGCGCCATGGCAGTCATTCACACCCTAGTCTGAATATGTCCAGCCCTTTCCTAACAGCATATTTGAGTCAGAATCATCAAAGGTAGGCAGGGAGAGATCTTTTTTTTTTTTTTAAGATTTTATTTATTTATTTGACAGAGAGAAAGAGCGATCACAAGTAGGCAGAGAGGCAGACAGAGAGAGAGGGGGAAGCAGGCTTCCTGCTGAGCAGGGAGCCCAATGTGGACCTTGATCCCAGGACCCTGAGATCATGACCTGAGCCGAAGGCAGAGGCTTTAACCCACTGAGCCACCCAGGCGCCCGCAGGGAGAGATCTTGATGCCCCTCTATTCTTAATCCTCACCTTAAATTCCTCACTGTACAAATAGGACACTGAGGCCCAGATTATACAAGAAACATAAGAGAGGGAATATTCTGGCCCCAGATTAGGGGAAGGGAAAAACAGTTCCTGAAGAGGAGCATCACGGGTGGGGCGAGGGGGCTGAAGACAGACTTTCGTGATTTCCCCATCCAGGATTGTTGACTCCCGAAGCCATAGAGGTGGCTAATAAACCTTACCACAAATGGTCACCCATTTTACAGATGAGGAAAGTGAGGTCAGAGCCTTTGAGTGACTCACCAAAGGTGCATCACAACTGTCCCGATCTTCCTGACCTCGACTCGCACAGGCTTCCATTNTTTTTTTTTTTTTTTTTTTTTTAATTTTATTTTTATGCAGGCTTCCATTCTTGACAGTGCTCTGCAGGCAACCGAGGGGAAGGGAAAGATATGTGCGCATGTGCCGTCCCCAGGTCACTACCCTGATGAAACCTCACTCATTCAGCCTCCCTCCTGGCTGCCCTTCCCACGCTCCCCTGCGTGTCCTGCCCCTGCGATGTGTTCAGAGGGGACAGAAGCTGCTACGTTTGAGCTCACACATTAAGCTCTTAATCCTCGTAGCCACCCGGAAACGTAACATTCTTATTTCCAGGTTACAGATGACAAGCTGGGACGGAGACAAGGGACTTGCCCAAGGTCACACCTTGAGTCCCTGGGAGGGCCGCCGTGTCACCCAGTTGTGGCACCAGTGCATCCCTGGCCTCTGGCTCTCTGCTGCTGCCCGGGTGCCCAGAGCAGACATCACTCATCAATTACAGTGCTCTCACATGCTCCCAGGGCTATAGCAGCAGATCCCAGGCAGCCACGGTGAAGAACTGGCCCTGGGAGCATCTACTTGCCTCTCTCAAAGGACCTGCTGGACCTGCGGACCTCCTGCCTGCCTGCAGGGCCTCACCGGGGAGCTCTCTGCCCTGCTGTGTGTAACAGAGGCAGTCACTTCCCCGCGGGGTCTGGTCGGAAGCTGAGGGAGGCTCACGGTGGTGTCACAGAGCTCCCCAGCCCTGCACAACCCCCTCTCTCCCCAGAGACCAGCCCCTTCCTCGTGGCTCGCCAGGGCCCCAGCCGATCCCACCTTGAGGATGGCCATGTTTCTGCCCCATTGAGCCACGAAACCCCAGCCTCGCCCTGAAGCTGAAGCCCCCTCGCAGACCACCCCTCCAGTTTCTGGGCCCCCTACAGCCAATACCCCTTCTCCACATCATTGAGCATCTCCTGGAGACCAGCTCCTCTCCACCTGCCTTTTTACCTGCTCACGTCTCCTGACCTAAGAAATAAGACTTCCGTCCATCCCTCATCACTCTCACCAACAGCCTCCTGGTACCCACGATGGTCCAGCTCACCCCCAGCCGTTGTAGTCCTCCCCCTGACACCCCTGCTATCAGCACAGAGTTCAGCCTCCGACCGTGACCCTGAAATCTACACGTCCTGGTCCTGGGGACAGCTCCAGTGTCGCCCCCGTGCCCCACTCTCCACCCTATGCTCCAGACTGACCCAGTTCCTTCTGGTTGGCTCTGGAACTCCATTCCGGCTCATTCTTCTGCCCCCACAGTAAATAATCACAGCAGCAATGACAGAGCGGTCACTTATTTAGAACTACTATGTGCCACGCCTTTTTGTGAGCACTAGGGCACAGCCCTGAACCGCAATGTGGGTATTCTTGCCCCCAGTGGCCCCGGAGGCTCCGAGAGGCTAAGAGGCCTGCCTGGGCTCACACAGCCATGAGGTAGACTCTACACCTTACACCCACTCATCCCCCCATGCCACGGCCTCCCCAGGGGCCGCCCACTCCAAATAGGCCCCAGAATCCTTCCCGCCCCACCTCTCCCCCCTCAGTTGCCCCTGGAGCCCGGCACCTTTAGCTCTTTGTTCCCCTCCCACCATCCCCACCGCCTAGCTGCCAGCCTGGCTGCTGCCTCCCGGGAGCCCCTGCCAAGCCGTCAGCTCCTTTCATCACCCCGAGGCAGCCAGAGAGAGCGCCAGCAGCCCGGCACACACCCGCCTCCGGCCGCCCGCCACGTGCTCCCCGGCGCAGACGTGAGGCCCGCGGGGTGGGCACCCAGCCCCAGGCCCATGGCTGCGGGAGAAGGAGAGGCTCAGTGCTGGGCGATCCTGGCCTCCTCGTTGCAAATCAGGAAACTGAGGCTGGGGATCGGTCTGCCTCTTTTGAAATGGCCTGAATTAGTCAAATTGACCCACCAGGTGACAATTAGATGTCTGTGGAAAGCACCCCCCTGTGCTGAAATGCTCTCCACTCAAGCCCTCGGGGGGCCCCTCGGAGCTCAGCAAGGGTGGACACTTCCGCAGAGGGTCCCGCCCTTCATCCAGGTCAGAGCTCCCTCGCGACGTTCAGAGCACCCACCCCAGAAGACCCCTGGCTAGTTGTCAGCCCAAGGGGCACTTGACAGCTAAGAAAGTTCCAGGGTGGGAAGCTCAGGGCCAAGGAAGTTTTGGGGGCTCCACTGTCCCTCTACACGCAGCCCTGCTTCTCTCCACGTGCGGACTCGAGGCTGCCCTTTCAGGACAGCTGTGCTTGGCTCCTAGAGCTGGACCTCTGTCCCCATCCTGACTCCGAGCCCCCAGGGGCAGCTGAGGGCTGGCAGGGACACCTGACCCCACAGAGACGCCAGACGCCTTAGGAAACTCCACCCCACACCTTTGGCAGTGAGGTTTGAACGAAAGCCCAGCTCTGGCTCCAGGATCACCTCCTTCAAGTCCCTGACACTTCACTTCCTCCTCTGCCAAGTGGATTCTTCCCGGTCAGGCTGGTGACAGTTGAGAGGAGGTGACAGACGCAGGGCCCTGCCTTCCGAGAGACGGCTGTGCGCGATGGAGGGGGCCCCGGAGAAGGGGCAAAGGCAGCGGCCCGGCCCGTGCGGGTCTCCGTCTGCCACTTCGGGGGTGCCGCAGAGAAGCGCAGCCCGCAGGATGCCCGCTGGGGGCCGGGGTCTAGGGCTGGCCGCCTGGCCCCACAGGGAGAGAGAAGGGGGTCTGCGGCAGGAGCCACGCCCGGGGACTGTAGGGAAAAGGGCTGATATCCGGGAGGGTAGTGAGTTGACAAAAGGTCGAGACACAAGCGAGTGGAAGGGAAAGACCCCCGCAGCTCTGACGCCCTGTCCCCGACGCCCTCGGTGCCCGCCGGCTGGACCACCCCAGACTCCAGTCTGCCTGTCCCAGCCTTAGACTCATGAGCGAGAATCCCATTGGGCCGCTCTTGGGTCAGGTGCCGGCCTGGACCAATCAGCCGTGGGGAGGGGGGCGGGGCCCCACAGCGCAGAGTGAGTCTGGCCAATCCCAGAGAGAGGAGACTCTGTGGGCGGGGCAGCCGTGAACAGGTGGATCCTCGTTTTACCTGGGAGGTTGGCAGGCCGCGGGAATGAAATGTCCCTCGGTAGCGTGTCTGGGCATTATGGGACCAACCCAAAGGCCCCGCGATGGGAGAGCCCCGGTTACGCTTCAGGTGAAGAGGAGCAAGAAGACTTGGGGCCAGGCCCCACCTGGGGTGTCTGAACCGTGTGGGAGATAGAGGACCCTGACCACTGGTGGGTGGACTTCCGGGCACGAGGCAGGACAGACGGGACAAGGTCCCCGTTTCGAGCCATGACGCTGGTGATGAGAGGCCAGGAGGGGATCAGGAGGAGCGAGGGGTGGATGCAGACAGGAATAGGAAAGTAAACTGTGACCCAAGCCGCTGGGGGCAGGTGGAGGGAGGGGAGACTGCCGGCCAGGGTTCCAGGACGGGCAGTGTACTGGCTGGGGGAGATGGGGAGTCGAGGGAGCGGAGCCAGCTCGCGGGAGGATGAAGAGGCCGGTCTGAAACATCTTCAGCCTGAGGGAGAGAAGGCAAGAGGGGGTGGCCACAGGGGAGAGCGGCCTGGGCTGCCATCAGGGATTTGGATCCAGATCACCTGGGGGAGGCCTAGAAAAGGAGAGAGGTCAGGGCCCAGTCTGAGGAGCCCAGCATTCTAGAGAGGCAGGCAGGAGAGAATGGGAGGGGGGAGCCCCAGTCCCGGAGGGCCTCAGTAAGGGAACCTGGATTCAGAGCCAGAAGGTCAGCGGAGACCTAGAGGAGAGGGTCCCCAGGGGGCTGGAATGGTGGAAGTGAGAAGAGACACTCCCTCCAAACTGGACAGCTCCCTCCACCCCTAACTCTTCACACGTGGGAGAAGCTCTCCATTGTGTTGAGAACAGTGACCGCAGTGCCCGCCGTCGGGGCAGAGGTCTCTGGCTAGAGGGACCCGGTGTCTGAACCGTGTGGGAGATAGCAGCGTTCCACTCCCAGGGCCCCCTAGCAAAGCCAAGGTTATCCCCATTTCACGGGCGGGAAAACAGGTAGAAGCAGCTCATCTAAGGACACACAGTCCAAGGCAGGACTGGGACCAGAGACCCTGGTGCCCAACTCAGCAGTTCCTCCTCCTGCCCCTGTCCTTGCTCCAGAGATACTGTGAGTAAAGTTCATGAATATGGGATGGGGGTGGGTGGTAGGGGGCCAGGGTTAGACTTCCTCTCCCCGGGCCTCAGCCCTGCCATCCAGGAGCCTGAACTGGGCCTCTGGAGGCTCGCCCGATGAGGCCGGGAAGGGCTGTCAGAGCCTTGACAGCTTCATTTGTAAAATGGGGTTTATATGCCTGTCTCCTGGGGCTGGGATAAGGTTTAAGTGAGTCGCCCGTGGGACGGTTACCTGGCCCGGAGAGGGAGGAGCGATGTTTCTGTTGGGTGTTGACCAACAAGAATCAGAAGAGGATTAAAGATCAAGGGTCTGGCCTCAGGTAGCTGATGGGGACAGAGCCGCAGGGGCTCAGCCGAGCAGTGCTGGGGACCCGAAGACTGCCAGCATTTCCTAGGAATGTGATCTTGCACCGGAGGCCCGTGCTGTGGCTGCCTCTCACCCCTCCTGGGAGGCCTCCGGGCTGGTCACGTTGTCCCAGCTGAGTTCTAGCTGAGCTCCTCTCTTTGACAGCGGTCATCGGTCATCACCGGTGTGGCCCAGATGGCCCCTTCGAAGCTCCTGTTCAAAACAACCAGCCACCCCGGGGGGCCCAGCGGACCCCCCGCTGCTCTGGCTGGCACCGAGGGAGGGCAGGTAGGACCGGCGGGCGCAGGCACACAGGAAGCCAGGTGTTTACACTGCAAACAGAGACTTTGGAGATTCATCATAGGGGAGGCCCAGGTGCCTGGTGGGTGTGTTTGCCTGGGTGCCCAGGGGTCCTAGCTGTCTGCCCTGAGCCCCAGAGCTCGAATAGCTCCATTCGTGGTCCCAGGGTGCTGGGAAGTGCCTTACTCCCCCGCCCCCCGCA
The DNA here is from genome assembly GCA_002007465.1 of Ailurus styani. Taxonomy (NCBI): domain Eukaryota; kingdom Metazoa; phylum Chordata; class Mammalia; order Carnivora; family Ailuridae; genus Ailurus; species Ailurus styani. The sequence goes on along the minus strand of LNAC01000097.1, from coordinate 2,468,189 downwards.
TTGTTGGGGGAGCAGCCGGTGTGCGCTCTCCCTCAGGGACCTCAGCACCCCGACCCGCGGCACCCGGGAGCAGAAACCCAGGGCTGGGCAGCTCCCTGCTCCCTACCCTGCGCAGCCTCCTCGGCCCCTACTCCCCGTCCCCTGCGCTGCCCTCCCCATCCTCACCCGCTGTCCACGCTCTGCCCCAGCCACTCATTTCCGTCCCTCATCCCTTCACCAAGCTGCTCTCATGCCGAGCCCTGTGCCCAAGCCAGCGGGCCAAGCGAGGGAGCCGGGCTCCTGCCCGTGGGAGAAACAGAAGCTGTGGGAAGAATCTAGGAGCTGCCCCCCCAGGCCTGCCACTCCCTGGCTGGGTGACCTTGCACAAGTCTCAGCACTGCCTTGGCCTCATTTCTTCACCTGTGAAATGGGCTGATGTAAATCAGAAGGCGCCCCTTGAAGGGCCATCAAGAGTAGGAAGTAGGGCAGGTGAAGTGTTTCAAAAGCGCCAGGCACAGCGTGGGAACTCAGCAGATGTCACTGGTCATACCGCCTCTGTCATCGTCTGTGCTGGGAACTGCAGGTCCAGAAGAGGGGCAGTGATGCTTCTTTTTTCTTTTTTTCTTTTAAAGATTTTATTTATTTATTTGACACAGAGAGAGAGATTACAAGTAGGCAGAGGGGCAGGCAGAGAGAGAGGAGGAAGCAGACTCCCCGCTGAGCAGAGAGCCCGATGCGGGCCTCGATCGCAGGACCCTGAGATCATGACCTGACTGAAGGCAGAGGCCTTAACCCACGGACCCCCCAGGCTCCCAGCCGTGGTGCTTCTTGTCACCACCACTCTTGTAAACCCTGCTGGTTGGCCTCGGTCAGACTCATGGAAGAGACCACGGAGGTCACCTCACCTCCTCCAGGCAGCTGGAAACAACTGGGCAGGAGGGGGAGACAGGCACGGTGCCTTGTCAGGGGCTGCCCAGGAGCTGATCCCAGAGTCCGTGGGCCCCGGGAGGCCACTAGCTCTGTGGCCCCATCTCAGGCAGGGCCAGGGCAGCCATCCCTCCCACTGGGCAGCGGATCCCGGCCTAACGGTCCCCGCCTTCTCGTAGGCGCCCTCAAACTCCCCAAGTCTCCGGCTCCAGTGGAGCCCCTGCCCCCTCCGGGGCCTTCCTCCTGGGCTGGTGAAATGCAGGCACCTCTGTCATTCACACAGAGCAGATGGGTGGGAAGAGGCCACCAGGAATTTCTGTCATGTCTGAGGTCCCAGCCAGGGTCTCCTGCCCGGAATTCCCTTGAGGCCCATTTCATGTCCTCTTGAATGTCTTGAGCCCCAGGACCTGACGGGATGGTATCTGGGAATAATCAGAAATGGGGAGCAGCCCTGGCGGAAACCCATGCTCTGGGAGCAGCTGGGCCCCAGCCTCCTGAGAGACACAGCGGCCCGGGGAGGCCCGGGGCCCCCACAAACCGCCATGAGCCCCATCTGTCAAACGGGACTGGTGACATCAGGCCCATGCTATGGGACTGTAGAGAGAAATGCCAAAGATTGGGACCGAGAGGTGACAGTTCATAGTACATAGTAAGTACTCAGCCAAATGTGCTCTGATTTCTGTCATCCATCCCCCGACACCTCCTGGGAAAAAGCTTTATAGAGTGTCATGGTCATGAGGCATAGTCAGGGGTAGTGTGTACAGGGGTCACAAAGAAGAGTGGGCGTGGGGACCGAGGCCTGGCAAAGTGGGAGGAGCCCCGGGGAGGGGTCAGGCAGACATGGTTCCATCAGGCAAGAGCTGGGTGACTTGCTCATGTCATTTAACTTTGTTAGAGCTCTCTGCAACGACCAAATGGGAAAAGGTGGATGAAGAGGTCTAGGGGGTGCCTGTAAACAGCAGGAGCTAAATGGATGCCTGTCTTAGTAAGACTTCACTCCTTGAACTTGTGAGTGGCTTGGAAAAGATGCTCACTCGTTCACCTGCTTGTGCATCCTCTCTCTCACACACCCCTGCACACACACCCCGCACACGTAGTCCCTCCACTGATGGGGAAGACCGAGGTCAATGAGCATTAAGAGGCTCCCATCACCAAGGCACTGCGAGGCCGCATGTGCCTGATCCACTGAGCGGGAGGGGCAGGGACACCCCTGCCCTGTGAGTCCCTGGAGAGCCCGGATTCAGAAGGGAGGAGGGTGAGGTGCCCAAATCCTAAAAAAGAAAACCCTGGGCTCCCAGAGGCACCCCACTGCCACTGGCCAGGGGGTTAGCGTGGATGACCGTGACTATGTCTTCCCCTCTCTGGGCCTCGGTCTTCTTTATGTGCAATGGGCAGAAGCCCCCTGGCTGCCCCTGGGATGATTATCAGGTTAAATACACGGGAATAAAATCCCGGCTTCCGTGACAATACAGGGTCCCTCACTCCCACCCCCAGCGGTGTGCTGGTGAACCTTTAACAGTGGGTTCCCTCGGGGAAAGCCCTGATTTGCAGCATTTGCTGATTTCCAGGGTGTAAACTCTCCACTATGGTCCATTTCAACCTACCAGCCTACAGGCTGAGCTGGGAACAGCTGTGTGCAGTGGCTCTTGGAAGCCGATGAGAGCCAGTTCCAGTACCCCACAGCTCCCCACAGCCTCCCTTCTTCTGCCCTCCCCTGCCCCCTTGCCCTGCCCTCCAACCACACAGACCATGTTTCTGGTCCCCACACAGCAAGGCACGCCCTGGACTCAGGGCCTGTGTACTTATTATGTCCTCTGCCTGGAACGCTCTCCTCTGGTCATGGCATGGCTGACCAGGTCTCAGCCCAGATGTCACCTCCTCCAAGAAGCCCGCCCTGACTACCTCAGTAATATCGCCCCTCCCTCACCTGCCTGCTGCTTTCCGTGATCTCACGCTGTCTTATTTCCATCACAGCACTCGGCTCATAAATGTGACACGTGTTTATCTATCACGTATATTTATCTGTTTCTTGCTTGTCTTGCCTTCCCCAGTGTTCTGCTGGGTATCCGTTGTTTATAGCACAACGTCTAGTGCATAGTAGGTGCCCAGACTATACTAACAGAATGAATGAATGAATGTGCATCTGAGTGTGCACACGCGCGTGTGCGTGTGGATAAATGAATGAATGCACTCAGGAGCAAACGATGAGGGCTGGAGTCTACCTGACCTGATCCTCAAGGCCTGCCTGGCCCCCTGCGCCCTCCCCCTCCCCCAACTCCCTGCAGCAGCTCTAATCGGCAGAGGCCCCCTTGACAGCGCCCCATTGTGGAACCTGTAATCGCACGCCCCTGCCTCTCTCTCCCCCACCCCGAGTCTCCCTCTTCAGCAGAAAGCAGACCCTGGCCCTATTGTGCGGCTCCTGCTGACACAGGGATGACCTCACCGGGGCCTCCTGAGATGGGGCCCAGGAGGGGAGAAGCGGGGGGGGTTGGCCAGGCCCAGGTTGGGAAAGCTTGGAGGCTGAGGTCTAGGACAAAGGGCCAGAGGGGAGCGAAGCCCTTCCCAAGAGGGAGAGTTTCCAAGGGAAAGACAAGGGTGCTTTTCATTAGAGGGAAAATTGGGGGGGTGTGGGGTAGAGGGGATTAATCCACAAGAAAGGATCCCAAGGGAAGATTGGACTAGGAGGCCACATGCCCGAGGCGGACTTTGGAGACACAGAAGACAGACAGACAGACATGGGCTTGAAACCAGCCCATCGTGCAGAGTTAGACCAGACACTTCCTCACCCCGAGCCTGGATCCTCGTGTGTAAAATGGACAAATAATAATCGTGTCTCCCCCATGGGCTTGTTAGGAGTCTCTATTAGGAAACAGACGTCAGGGCTATGCACGCAGTAAGTGCTCAATAAAGAGTCATTTCTGCCTCCTCTTGCCTAGACTTCCTTCACTCCTTACCCTCCAATCTCCCAGCCTCAGCTGCCCATCCCAGGGCTGACCCCAGGAGCCCAGAGCATGGCAGGGTCCTCTCCCCCTGTGGCCCCTGGTCCCCGGGGCACCAGCGTGCCTCCTGCTCCCGGCTCCTGAGCTCAGGACCAGGCAGACCAAGGAGGACCTTCACCCTTGAGGGTGAGCCCAGGGCAGCCCCCCAGTGTCTGCACCCGAACCTCTGCCTCCGGCACCTGGTTACCGCTGCCGCCCAGAGCACCACACCCCTGTCCCCTACCCGAGGGGTCCCCGAGGAGGGGTGCACCTGTCCTTGTCCTCAGGTCCCTCTCTCGAGGAAGGGGCATAGGGCCTGGGTCCGCACCGCTGTTGGATGCTGGAAACAGCCTGCGCCCAGCTCCGTGAGCCCCTCGTGGGGCTTGGTGGGGACACGGCGTGAGCCATGGCAGACGACAGGATACCTGGCCCAGCCTTCTGACCTCTTGTTTCTGAACCAAAACATTTTCAGAATTTCATCGACATTGTATAATTTTCAAGAGTAAGATTTTCTGGACTGAATCTCCTTACATCAATTTAGTCTTCTGGCTGATCTTCTCAAGTGTGGCTCAACTGTTTCTAGTTTATTATTTTTATTTTCATTTTCACTTTCCTGAGCTTATTTTCACAGGGATAAATATTTTGCTCTAGAGCATTTTCACTGAGGGTTTCGTCTTTCGGATGGTTTTCCCGCCATGTCAGCATCTCGCCCGTCCTGGCTTCTGCCACCGTCCCAATTCCTTGGGCGGCAGTTCTTCTGTGCCAAGGCCAAGGTTCCACATACTGATGTTACAAACTCTAAATTTGGTTGAGAAGGTCTGATTCTTCTTTCAACCCCTAAATGAATAAGGTGTGGGAGTTTGATTTGGGGTGGGTGATTCCCCCAGTGAGATTTCTCCTGCGCTAAGTAAAAAGACTGGAGGGTTGACTCCTGGCCTCAAAAAGCTTTAGAGGTCAGGGCACATGGTGGGGTGGACACACCCCGGGAGTCTGAGCGCCCTGTGCTGGCAGGTGGCTGAGGACTGGAAAAACATCCGAGGGAAGTGACAACAACCCAGTCTAGCAGTACCACCAACACCCCGGACCCTTTAAGAACGTGGGTTTGAGGGGCACCTGGTGGCTCAGTCGGTCAAGTATCTGACTTCAGTTCAGGTCATGGTTCAGGGTCCTGGAAACGAGCCCCGTGGATGGCTCCCTGCTCCGTGGTGAGTCTGCTTGTCCCTCTCCCTCTTCCTCTGCCCCCTCCCCCTGCTCGTGCTCTCTGGCTCTCAAGTAAATAAATAAATCTTAAAAAAAAAAAAAAAGGAGGGGGNAAGAAGAATGTGGGTTTGGGGCATCCCACAGGCAAGGAGCCACAGCCAGCTGGGTGCCAGCCTCGGCACCCAAATGTGCGCCGCAGGGCCCTGAGTATTGGTGTGCTGGACAGCTTCTAAGAAGTCTCCCGCCGATTCCCTTGAGTGTGGGCGGGGGCTGTGACTTGATTCTAACCACGGACTATGGCGAAGGTGATAGATGTCACTTCTGTGGTGAGGTTACACAAGGTTATGACTTCTGTCTTGCTAGAGCCTCCCTCCCTTGCTGACCTTGAGAAGCATGCTGCCATGTTTGCAGCTGCCATCTTGGAAGAGGCCCACATGGCGAGGAGCCAAAGGGCAGCCGCCAGCCAACAGCCAGCAAGGAACTGAATGCCCCCAACACCCACATGTGCTTAGAAGTGAATCCTTCCCTGGTCGAGCCTCCAGGTGAGACCGCAGACGTTGAGTCAACACCTTGATTTTAACCTGGGGGAGCCCCTGGAGCTGGGAGGACCCAGCTAAGCCCTACCGAGCCTCCTGCCCCACGGAAACCATGGGATCATAAATGCATATTGTTTTAAGCCACTGATACTGTGGTAATTAACGCAGTAACACACAACAAAGACACGAGGCAAACATCGTAATGTTAAGTAGTAAAACTAGGAAGACATATTGATGTTATCGAGAACCTACTGGATGCCAAGCACCACTTTAAGTGTTTCACATGCATTGTCTCACTTATTCCTGACACTCGCCATAACCATCTGTGGTTACCACGCACAGATGAAAAAAACGAGCTCAGAGAGACACACCAGAGCAAGGCCCAAATCCCGGAGCCTGGCTGTGTGCGAAGAACTGGCTGGAGAAAGGGGAGGTAGCCCAGGGGTGACCAGCCAGATCCCATTCTCCCCCCAGATCCGTCCCCTTTCCTCCTTGAGCACAGACACCCTTTGTCTTGTCACAGAAGTGATCGCACGGACAAATGCACCTGCACCATCATTCTGCAGACATATTTCCCAGAAATATAATATCAATTTTACCTGCACTTTTAATAAGCATTTAATTCCTTCAATTGTCTGGTGGTCCATTTGCAGGGGAAACCAAACTACCTGATCATTTCTCACTTCACCTACCGTCCGGGAAATAGATTCAATTAGAAAAATCTATTGCTAATTTGAAAGCTCTGATTCTATAATTTCCTACAGGGAAGACATGTAAATTGCGTGTTATTTAACACCCTTTCATAGCAGGTGAGTTCCGTGGGGGGCAATTATCCGCTCTCCACTCTTCTTACAGATTCCTGACAAGGCGGGGAAGAGAGAGGAGGGAGGAGGAGGAGGAAGGAGAAGAGGAAAGTATTTTGAAGGCTGGTCGCTAAGTGGCTTTAGGAGCCCCGGAATTGGAAGGGCCTGGGTGTGGGCGACGGGTTTGGCGCCCGCGTGCCTGTCCATCACTGGGCCGCTGACCGTCACAGAGCCCCCGAGTCCCCTGCCCTTTCCCTCACCACTGGCAGCTAGAAAACCGTGGGGGAGGGGAGGCGGTCAGGACACCCCCCTCTGCGCTCCAGCTTCTCTGCCGCAGGCAGTGTGGTATGGGGCTGTCCCTTTGTCCTTCTGGCCCTCATCCCTGTTTGTAAAATGGGGAAGTTGTAATACTCCCCGACCCAGCTGTTGGGAGCCCCAGACCCAAGGTTGAGCGTAAAATAAAAAGGGCAGTTTGGCAGACTACAGGGTGCTGTCCCTAGGCTTTGGGAGTCAGGCCCTGAAACACCCACTCGGGGTCAGATTTCCAACCTGCTCCCCACTCCCACAAACTGCCAGGAAGATCTTTCTCTCATCGAACCCAGATCTTTCTGGCAAAAAGGGGGTTTTTTTAGATAAGACCATTTCTTCCCACAGAGTTGTGGCTCTGTGCACACACACACCCATGCACACATACCTGCACGTGCGCACACACACACACACACCCATGCACACACAGGTCTGGGTAGATAGATGCTTCCGGAAGAATGTTCAAGAAGCCGGGGCCACAGGGGCCTCTGGGTAGGGAGCTAGGAGGGAGGGGAACAGAGAGACCGAGCTTTTACTTTATGCCCTTTTGTACTGGTTAGAGTCCTTCCCTCTCTTCCTTTCTCTCTCTCCCCTTCCCTCCCTCCTTCCTTCCTTCCTTGTGCACTCATTACCTATTCAAAAACGGGATCTTATATATTTACACATCTGTTCATTGTTAACAAATGAAACATGAGGCCCAGGATCCTCCCTCCTTCCACCCCCCGGGCCCTCCTTCCTGGCTTCCCCAGCCTCCCTCCTGCCTTCAGGTCCCATGCGAGCACCTTCCCCGCACAAACGCCAGGCAGGGCTCGGGTCAGAGTCACTCCCGCTCGCAGCTGCCCCTGAGCCAGGCCTTGAAGGAGGAGCAAGAGTCCGCTGCGCGGTCAGGAAGCTGTGAGCAGACATACCCCGCGGCACGAATACCCCAATAACCCGGGATGGGACGCTCCAGCGACAGCCCATGGGGACCGCGGGGTGCCCACTGGCCGGCGGGCAGGGACGGGCGCCACCTGCCGGGCGCGGGGGAGACGTGCACCGACTTTGGTCCTTGACTCGGATGCCCCGGGCAGGTGTGTCCTGAGCTCCAGGGAGGTGGGGTGCAGCCTCCTCCTCGCCAGAAGTTTCTCGCAACAGCTGTTTCACGTGCCTCTCACGGCTGTGACACTTTTACATGTCAGAGGTGTGTCACTCTGCAGGAGTGTCCCTCACCAAAGGCTAGGCACTGGTGACACGGTGACCCACAAGACAACCCCTGCAGGCAGGAAGCTGCGCTCTTCTCCCATCTAAAGGGATGAGCAGGGGCGCCCGGGGGGCGCAGTCAGTCAAGTGTCTGCCTTCAGTTCAGGTCATGACCCCAGAGTTCCGGGATCGAGCCCCGCTTTGGGCTCCCTGATGAGTGCGGCGTCTGCTTCTCCCTCTCCCTCTCCCTCTGCGTGTGCTCTCTCTCACGCACGCTATCAAATAAATAAATTTTTTAGAACATAAAGAGATGAGCAGACAGAACGGGAAGTCCCCAAACACGGTCTGCCAGAGACCAGCTTCCGCTCCGCCCACCCCATCCCATTTCCATCGAAGGAGCCCACCATCGTTCACGAGGAAAGAGGATCTTGCCCTAAGACGTGGCGGTCCCTGTGCCGGCTGGGACTCGCCGTTGCCTCCCCAGCCCGTTTCCTCTTCTGTCCAGTGAGAGGTCAGGCTGGACGTTCTCAAGACCAAGGTTGACCTGAGTGTTACAATTCTCTTCCCCTGCCTCCCTTCATCAGCGAGCGCAGAGACGCACACACCCCCTTGGCACTGCTGGGCGGCCTCAGTTTCCCCACCGTGGCCCATCTCTGGGAGGCCAAAGCTAAAATGATTTGGACCGTACGGGCGAACCTGGATGCAGAGCTTCCTCCCTTGGGGACAGTGATGCAACCCCAGGCCACCAGCAGGGCTCCGTAGACCAGACCCCCAGGCCAAGCCCCTTCCCTCCCTGAGTTTTGGCCCCTCACTCTATCTGCAGACCCTCCCGGAGCGGGTATCCCAAGCCCCCTAGTGGGTAAGTTACGCGCTTCTCTATAATTGTGGCGGAAGAAGGGGCAGGTTGGAATCCAGCAGCCCCTGCGCGGGGCCCCTAACTTGTCCATTCGTGTCCCGTCTCATCTCTGGTGAAATGAGGATGAGGGTCGCGCTTGCCCCCCCAGCAGGAGGGAGGCGGGAGGGTTGGATCTCTACACAGAGGGCAGGGCCCGGGGACATGGTTACCACTCGGGGGAACCAGCGCTGACGGCGACAGCAGCCCAGGGAGACCTCCCCAAATGCAGACTGAGACTGGACGGGCAAGCGTGGGCTGCACACACACCAGGCACCCTGCACAGCACCGGGCACTTGGACGTCCGCATAACCTCGCAAAACCCCTGCCTCTCTCCCCATTTCTCCCGTGGGGAACAGGGCCAGGGAGGAGGAGTGACATTCCCAGCGTCCCTCTGTGCTGGGCTGGAGCTGGATTCAAGCGCAGCAGCTCTGGAATCAGAGCCTGGTCTAGGGAATGTCAGTGTCCACCGGGCAGGGGAGCAGCCTGGACCCTGGGCCCTGCCTGCGTCCTTGGGGAAAGTCACACACCCCTTTATCTCCATCACAGCCGGCACCTCCCCACTGTGGCCACAGGGGGGCAGCAGCATCCCGGCCATCACGGAGCCTCGCCCTTCCCGCTGAGCTCAGCCTGGGACAGGGAGGCCCGCGGGAGGAAGGGGGTCCCTGGTGGCAGCAGGACCAGGCACAGAGGGAGAAGTCTACGGTTCTGTCCGACCTACACAAAGTTTTTCAAAAATTTTAATTGGGGCGCCTGGGTGCCTCAGTCGTTAAGCATCTACCTTCGGCTCAGGTCATGATCCCGGGGTCCTGGGATCCAGCCCCCCATTTGTCTCCCTGCTCAGCGGGAAGCCTGCTTCTCCCTCTCCCTCTCCCCCTGCTTGTGTTCCCTCTCTCTGTCTCTCTGTCAAATAAATAAATAAAATCTTTAAAAAAATAATTTTTAAAAAACCCACAAAAATTATAACCGACTGCCAGCATTTAATACTCAAATTCAGATTTCTAGGCTTTTTGGGAAAACAAAACAAAACAAAAATCTGGCAACACTGGGTGCCCAGCTTACCTGCCTGAAGTGACAAGCTGGTCTAGACAGCTCCGTCCCCTTCGGCACCACTGTCCCCCCCTCCCTCACTTCTGTGGCCCTTGGGCTTCAGGAGGCATTAGTGTTTGTGACCACCGAGGACTCCCCAGCAGTGATGTCCTATAAGGTAGCCTTTCTCAACCCCACTAATGACATTTTGGGTCAGATCATTCTTTATTGTCTGAGGGCTGTTCCACGCATTGAAGGATGGTCAGCGGCACCCCCGAGTACATAAACACAGACTCTGGGAGAGCAGAAGAGGGGACGTCAGGGAGCAGGGGCCATCTGACCCTCTGGTCCCTGGATCCCCTCCAAGATGAGCTGTGAGCCCATAAGGGAAGTCGTGGGAGGGGCACCCACGTCAGCCTGAAGCTTTCACAAGGTCTTCTGGGCCTGGGGCTTGCAACCCCAAAGAGGCAGCCCAGGCTCCGGACATCACATCTTCGGCCCGGCGTTCAGACAGCACAGATCTTTCCCACCCTGCAGTCTGGCTGGGATGGCAGGACAATCAGCGACTGATCCTTGACCCACCGACTATTCACACTTTTCATTTTGTGGAAGAAGTGGGAGCCTGGTGGGGGTTTCTGTCTTCACAATGATGGGCAGAGCGGAGAAGGCTGTCATGACTTGTCAAGGTCACACGTCTGTGGGAAGCAGGAGCAGAGCCAAGACAGGGAGACCATATTGGTTCCTGTCCCTCATTTCTAAAGTCCCACCGTCGTTCCGAGAGGTTATAAAGTTATAAAAATTGAGACATTTAAGGTGTTGCTTTTTTAAATTTTTTTCCTAAAGATTTTATTTCTCTAAGAAAGGCAATCAGGGGAGGGAGCAGAGGGGGAGGGACAAGTAGACTCCGAGCTCAGCATGGAGTCCGAAGCGGGGTTCGATCCCAGGACCCTGAGCTCATACCTGGGCTGAAGTCAAGAGTAGGATGCTTGACTGACTGAGCCACTCAGGTGCTCCGCCTTGCTTTTCTTTTCAAGACGTACGACCTATGATGGTCTTGCCTGTTTTTAACTTTATGTAAATGGAGTATTTATACTATATAATATTATGTATCGTGGGTTACTCCACACTATCGATTCGTTCCGCTGTGGATGGACGTTTTGGGTCACTTCAGTTCAGGGCGTTGGGAGCAATGCTGCTGAGAATATTCTAGTATGTGTCTCCTGGAGCAGAGGAGGTAGGGTTTTCCTACGGCACACGCCTAGGAGCAGAACTGTTGGGTCACAGAGGATTCGGATCTTCAGCTTTTTGAAATAATGCCAACTTGCCCTCCAAAGTGATTGTACCATTATTAGTGTGTGGGAAAGTTCTCATTATTCCAAATCTCTGCCAATCCTTGGTTTTGTCACAGGTCTTCAATCTCGTCGAAGGGCTGAGCGTACAGTGATTTTCCTTGGGCTCTGACTTTCATTTGCCTGATTCCTCATGAAGTCGGTCCTTTTTCGTGTGTTTACAGACCATCTGTGTTTCTACTTCTGTGAAATGCTTGTTTATTTTTTGACCATTTTTCTATAGGATTGTTTACTTTTTCTTATTGGTTCTTGGAAATTCCTGATCCATTCTGGATAATAACCCTTTGTTGGTTACCCATGTTGCAGGCTTCTCCAACTCCGTGGCTTGTCTCTGCCATCTATTGATGGATTTCTGATTTTCAAAAAATCTCAATGTAGTGAAATTTTATCAACTCCTCCTTTACCTTTCTACTCAAAGTCCTGGAGATATTTTCCTTTATTGTCTTCTTATACAAGTGGCCTGCTGTGTGTTAATATAACAGGTCAGAGCTGGTATGGTGTGAGGAAAGGTTCTATTTTTTTCCTATATGTATACCCAATTGTCCTAGTGACATTTCCTCAATGATCCGAAATACCAGCTCTGCCATAAATCAAGTTTCCACATATGGATGGTTTATTCGTCTACGTCACAACACCTTAACTGTCTCAATTTTTATAACTTTATAATATCTCATAGAGCAAGTCTTTTCCTTGTTTTTCTTCGGGAAAGTCTGGGCTATCCTTAGACCCTTTCTCTTCTACACTCATTTTATTTTATTTATTTGACACAGAGAGAGAGACAGCAAGAGCAGGAACACAAACGGGCAGAGGGAGAGGAAGAAGCAGGCCTCCCACCGAGCAGGGAGCCTGATGCCGGGCTCAGTCTCAAGACCCAGGCATCACAACCAGAGCTGAAAGCAGACGCTTAAGACTGAGCCATGGGGCGCCTGGGTGGCTCAGTGGGTTAAGCCTCTGCCTTCGGCTCAGGTCATGATCTCAGGGTCCTGGGATCGAGGCCCGCATCGGGCTCTCTGCTCAGCAGGGAGCCTGCTTCCTCCTCTCTCTCTCTGCCTGCCTCTCTGCCTACTTGTGATCTCTCTCTCTGTCAAATAAATAAAATCTTTAAAAAAAAAAAAAAAGGCTGAGCCACCCAGGAACCCCTCTACATATATTTTAAACTCGGCTTTTCAATACTATAAAAATTTCTCTTGGGATTTTCGTTGAAATTGCATGGAATCTGCACATACTACTTTGGGGGGAATTGAGTTTTTAAAATATTGAGTCTTCTTATCCAAGAATAGGGTGTCTCCCTGTATTTGTGTAGATTTTCTTTAAAATCTCACTACAGAGTTTATAATTTTCTCTATAAGGAGTTCCCACATTCTTTGTTAGATTAATTCCTAGGTACTTTATATTTTTGTTACCATTGCTAAATGGTATCCTTTCTGAATTACACTTTTAATGAAACTTGATGACATAGAAAAAATATAATTGACTTTTTTGTGTTTTTATATATTTAACAAAATTGCTAGGTGCTTGATTCTAATAATTTATTGGGAGATTTTGGGGGGTTTTCTGTGTAGATGATCCTATCATTGATCTACAGTATTAGTTTAATTTCTTTCTTCCCATCAGCATACCTTTTTTTCCATTTTTCTTGTATTACAACTCTGGCCAGAACCTAAGCACAGTGTTGAAAAGAATTGGCATCACTGATTTGTTTCTGATTTTAAAATTAATACTTTCAGGATTTCATTATTATGTATGATAGCATCTCTATCCATCTATCTGTCTCTCTATATCTAAATAGATATGTTTCTCTTTATCAAGTTAGGACATTCCTTATAATTCCTGGCTTATATGAAATGTTCATAACGAATGGATGTTGAATTGTATTGAACTTTTTAATCTAATGAGATGATTGTGTTTTTCCTTAAAACTGTTAATGTGATGAATTTTGTTAAATAATTCCTTGATAATTACAGGCAACCTTGCATTCATAAAATAAACACAATTTAATCATGACGTATTATATTTTTTCAATGATTATTTTTAAATTCGCTGTGCTGATATTTTTTTTAAGTTTTTATTTAAGTTCCAGTTACCATACAGTGTAATATTAATTTCAGGCATGCAATAGAATGAGTCAGCACTTTAACCTGGCGAAACACCTGGTGCTCATCACAAATGCACCCCTTAGGGGCACCTGGGTGGCTCAGTCGTTAAGCGTCTGCCTTCAGCGCAGGTCATGATCCCAGCATCCTGGGATCAAGCCCTGCATTGGGCTCCTGGCTCAACAGGAAGTCTGCTTCTCCCTCTCCCTCTGCCTTTCCCCCGCTCATGCTCTCTCTTTCTCTCTCTGTTTCAAATAAATAAATAAAATCCTTTTAAAAAATTGTTTAAAAAACAAAAAAGAATAAATGCATGCCTTAATCCCCATCACCTGTTTGCCACAACCCCACCTCCCTCCTGGTGACCATCAGTTGGTTCTCTGTAGCTCAGAGTCTGAATCCTGGTTCCCTGTGCTCATATGTTAGAAGAATTTTTCCGTCTATGTTCATGAGTAAAATTAATCTGAAATTTTTCTTTAGTGTACTGTCTTTACCCGATGATCAGGATAAAGTAAGTTGACTGACTACTTCCCCACGCTGGGGTAGAAATTTGGGGAAGCTTGTCATGATCTCTGCTTTGAATATTTAGCAGAATTCACCTAGGAACCCAACCGGCACTGAAATTTTCTTTATAGGAAAGAAAAATTTTAACCTACTAATTTAATTTCTTGAATAATTATAGGACCATTCAGGGTTTCTGTTACTTCTTGAGTCAATTTTGATACATTGTATTTTTCTAGGAATCTGTTTCTTTAAGACTTCACATTTATGGTGTAAAAGTAATTGACAATATCCTTACATTAGCCACTTAATCTATGCTGAATCGATACTGTCCCTTCTTTCATGCCTAGTATTATTGATTTGTGCTCTGTCTTTTAACTCATCTTGTAAGAGGTCTAATATTTTTAGGCATCTCAAAGAATCGTCTTCTGCTTCCAGTCATTCTCCTCTCCCTGTTTGTTCTCTATTTTGTTAATTTCTGTTTTTATCCTAATTACTTGATCCCTTTGGGTTTGACCGTTCTCACTCTAACTCTGTAAGTTGGATGCTCAGCACATTAATTTCGACCACCTCTCATTTGCCAATACAAGCGTCTCGGGTTCCAACGTCTCTTCTAAGTACTGCTTTGGTTACATCACACAAGGCTCGACACAAATATTTTTGTTATCGGTCGGCACTAAGTATTTTCTAATTTTGGTTATGAGTTCTTTTTCGGCCTGTGGGTCTGTTTTAGGTGTCTGTTTCCAAGTTTCCAGAAGTCTGAGCTTTTTTTAGTTATCTGTTTGGTTGTCTGGTTCTGAGTTTTTGGATCGTGATCAGAGAATACAGTCCGTGTACAAACTGGGCTGGATGCTGCGATTACTGCGCAGGTGGCGCTGGGAGAGTGAAGGACTTACTCCCCCAGGGGCTGGGGCGCTCCCGCAAGGGGGCCCTTCACGGTCAGCCTTTGGGGGTTGCCTGGGCTGAAGAAATGCCCTTGCCCAACCAAGGCCATGCCTCGTTCCAAGGGCAGCTGTGATGAGGAAACAGCCAATCCGACACCAGGCATTGGACAGTGTGACCACCCTGCTCTCACCCAGAGCCCAGGTATTCAGAGAAAGACCAGGGCTTCCACAGTTCCCACCTTGCTTCTCATGGGGCATTTTTTAAAACGACCACGCAGAGCCGAGCCTGGGACCCCTAGTCACCTCTGCCCTAACCACCCGGCTTGCTCCCCGCTTTCTGACTCCGGTTTGCTGTAGACCTGGGACGGAGGGCTGCCCTTCCCCCGCTCATTGTGCTCCCATTCTGAGACGGGTAAGTAACAAATCTTGTGAGTCTACTTCCTTTGTGTGGGTGTACTGAAACCGCACCTTCAATCAGAACGACCCCCGGGTTTTCACTTCCCCAGAGTAGGAGCTCAGGTGCCATGGAAGCTACCTGCTGACCCCACGTGGGCAGCAAGTGCCTCTTCATTCAGCAGGTCATAATCCACGTGTTCTCGATGCAACAACACACCAGCTCAGGGTCTCCAACATGGTGGCCTGCATCTAAGTCAGTGGGGCCCCTACCCCAACCGAGGACCCCTCCGAAGGACCACCCCGCTGCTGAGCTCTGCACGGAGCTGGCTAAGGCTTCTGTTGCGGCTGCATTTCAGCTCAGCATCTCCTGCTACCCCGCCTGCCTCCTTCCCTCCCTCTCACTGCTGCCAATCCCGGGACCGTTCCCCCCCAAACTTCCAGGACTTCCATGTCGGTGCCTGGGAGATCCAGTCTGCAACCCTAATCTTTGATTTGTGTTGAGGTCAGTTATGTAGTCCGGCGTGTTTTCTAAATGTTCCACGCGAGCCCGAAAAGCACGTGTTTGGGATTCCATAATCTACACCTGTTTACATTAAACTTGGAGTCATGTTCTCCAAACTTTCTGTTATCTCCACGGAGATGGCCTAAAGATATCCCAGCGTGAAGGTGGGTGTGTCCCTACTTCTTATTCTTCGCGATTTGTTTCTATTTCAGGCAGCTATGAGGGTAGTCCTATGTAAATTAAGAACTATTAGTTTCTGGGTTAGTCTGAATCTTCCATCATTATCTCATGACTATCTTACCTCTAATAATGCTCTTCTCTCTAGAAGCCTACTTTCACCTTTTTTCCTAAAGATTTTACTTATTTACTTATTTATTTATTTGAGAGAGAGAGAGAGCAGGGGTAGGAGCAGAGGGAGAGGGACAGCAGACTCCACACTGAGCTCAGAACCCAACACGGGGCTCGATCCCACAACCCTGAGATCATGACCTGAGTCAAAATCAAGAGCTGGGTATGGAACGGGCTGAGCCACCAGACACCCAAGTCTGCTTTTGAATACAAAGCCACAGCAACTTTTTTTGAGTTAGTATTTGCTTAGGATATTTCTTCTGCACTTAGACCTTCAACAGCTCTGGCTCCCCGAGGTTGAGACCTGTTGCTTAAAAACGGAACATAACCTAGATATTTTACAAACCCAATCTGACAATCATTTCTTAACTGAAGAGTTTAGTCCTTTGATGTGTATTACTGATAATATAAATCTAGATTAATTTCTATGGTCTCATAATGTTTTTTTCGATTCATTCTAACATTCCCTGCCCCCGGCCCCCTTCCTCAACGTCCTTTCAATCATTTGTGATTTTTATCTTGTTTTTCTTATGCTCATTTTTCTTTCTGTTTAGAAATTATACATCCAACGGCTAATTTTTTGTGCTTCCCCTGACTATTTTAACACTGAGCAGTTAACTAACAAAGTCTAAATTTAATCAGTATAGTTGCCCTCCTGCCAAATAATGGAAGGGATTTGAAAACTTTAATTTTGACCACTTCCTCCAAAATTATATGGTATCATCCGGTGTTTTAGTACTAGCCTGTTTTTCCCTCCCATAAATTAGACCTTATTATTGTGGAGTCATACCATCCATATTTTTCTTAGTTTCCCTCCAAATATTTGCCAATATCTTTGCCCATTTTTCCTTATGTATTTGGTCTTTTCTCTGTAATCATTTTTATTCTGCCTGGAGTACGTTACATTTAGAATTTTCTCTTGGAAGGATCCTTCAGGGGTAAAATCTCACGGTTCTTACTTCTCTGAATACGTCTTCATTGGACTCTTATTCCCAAAGAACAGTCTGGAGCTCTAACTTGACCGTTATTCTTTTGCTTAGCACACTGAAGATACAATTCCACTGTCTCCTCGGGTCCATTGATGATAGTGAGAAATCAGCTGTACACCTAACCATTGATCCTTTCAAGAGAATCTTGTTTTCTTTGATGTTTTTAACATCTTCCCTTTTTTCCTCGAGTTGCCACAATTTTACTGTTGTTTGTCTACACACAAATTTCTCTTTATTTACCTTACTTGGAATTCAGTGGACTTCTGGATCCGAGGTTTGGTGTCTACATCATTTCCGCCAAGTTATTAGGCATTATCTCCACGCACTGCCTGCTTCCCTATTGTACTGTCTCCATCTAGAACTCTGGAGAGATGCACATCAGGCCCTCTCTAATCTTCTGGATAGTCCCCTTGGCTCCACTAGTTCACTAATCCTCTTCTTGGCTGTATCTCATCTGCTTTTCAATCTGTCTGTTGAGTTTCAAAATCCAAGCATTCTGTCTCATCTCTGCAAGTTTTCTTTGGTTCTTTTTCCAAATCTGGCTGTTCATTACAGTCTCTTATTCCCAGCTCATATTTTCAAACTTCTCTTTTATTTCTTTAAGAACACAAAAATAATGCTTTTAAATTTGTTTGCAGTTTGCACATGATAATTTCAAATCTAAAGCCTTTACGGCTCTGTTTCTACTGTCTCTCGTTTCTGCTGGATTTTTCATCACCTTGGGGAGTCTCCTGTTTTTTCACTGTGAGCTGTTCGTTTTCTTTGGAGCTTTATCTGTGGCTATTCTCTAAGGCTAACTTGTAGTTGAATCCCTCAAGAGAGTTTTAGGCCCCGTCCTTGCCCGTTGACGGGAGGCAACACCACGCGGGGTCACCCTAAATGAAATTCTCTGCTTGGGTTTGTTTGAACCACACAAGTTGCATAAATTCAAGCTGAAAATCACGGGAGGCCAGTTTGTGATTACAAATTCTCAAGAGAGCTATTTTTTTCTCTCCACCCAGGGTCGAGGTCAGAAGAGGTAGTTTTCCTTTCTGTTCTGTCTGCAGGATGAAGTTTAGTTGTACATTCTTTCCTGCGCTCTGGACGTGGCCCTTCTGGACTCCAGCTCCGAGGGGTCTCCTAGTGGGTCCTCCTCTTGGGTGGCGCCCAGTGTTTACCTCCTGTTCCTTGCATCTCATGCGGCCACCGAGGAAGGAGGTAAAAGCTCCCAGCCTCACTTCATTTTGGAGATTTATCATTTACTTTCCTATCAATTCATCAGTGTTTAAAAAAGAAAAAGAAAAAGGAAAAAAAAGAGTTAAAAATATTTTGGGTGACTCAGTCAGTTAGGTGTTTGCCTTCAGCTCAGGTCATGACCTCAGGGTCCTGGGATCGAGCCCCGCGTTGGGCTCCCTGCTCGTGGGGAGCCTGCTTCTCCCTCTCCCTCTGCCCCCCGAACCCCCCCTTGTGCATTCTCTCTCTCTCTCTCTCAAATAAATAAATAAAATATTTTAAGAAGTATTTTATCCAGCATGTTAATTGTCATCGGGGGAGTTATAAAAGATATCTACCCTGGCAGAGGGCCAGAAACAGATGTTCTTTCTCAGAACTTTCCAGAACTCGCCTTTAGTCTGTTCTTCCCTTTCAAAGCATTGGACGGCCCACTGTCATTATCGGTGGGTTGGTGGTTGTTCCATTGCGCAGAAGCACGTGGCCTCCTCAAGGGCCAGGAGGAAAGGGAAGCTCAGAGTTCTCCATCCTGATGTGGACACGAACCCATGAAGCCTCCTGAGAAATGTGTGCAGATACTTGGACAAGGAATGAGCGCACCCTCGTTATGACATCTAACCCGACTCGGCCACACAAGTACAACCAGAGCCCTCGGCCTGTCTTACGACTCCTGGCGTGCAGGGACACAGGCTGGCATTTGTGCGGCACGTCCGCACGTGACCCACCACTCATCACAGCCCCGCCTCGGTCCCAAGGCCCACAGTTCAAGCAGGATATGGTCACGGAGAGCTTCGAAACTGACCAGTAAAATAACAAGTTTTAATGCCACAAAATGAAAATTCTTCTTGCCAGTTGGAATCACACCAACCAAATCTGGGGCCTGTGGACTGCAACAGTCCTAACCAGAAGGTTCGGCTACCGGGCGTCAAGAGCCTGCCAGGGATTGAGCTGGACTGTCTGACGGTGCTCATCTTTCTTAAAACAGAATGAGTTCTGGTACCTAAATATACACAGGTCTTTCAAAACCTTGCTCCTTCCCCCACCTACCTTCACACTTCTGACTCAAGGGGGAAAAATAACCCACCAGCAATTCATCTTCTTCAGGGGCTGCTGGCAAGCTTTTATTTTTTTTTCACAGTTGAGTTATTTCTGATCTTGGTCCCGGCAAAAAGAAATATGGAGCAACAGTGGCTGGGAGACGTTTGGAAGCCGTGCCAAGTCAAACAGTGTCTAAAAGTCTGCCTCGGATCCGCCAACCTCGTGAAAGTGTATTTTAACTTTACAAAAAAACACCTTCAGACGCTGTGAGCTAAAACCAGTGAAAATGAGGGTCAGAAAGGAAACTCTCCCAAGTTATAATCCAAGGTGATCTCTCGGTCCCTGAACGTGTGACCTCAGAGCTCATGAAGAGTCACAAGACCCTGGAGCTAAGCATGGCCCAAAGCCCCCAGCTCCCTGACCTGGGCCACTCGCTCATCCAGAGTCTCCACCTTCTGAACATAAAACAGAAGTGATGCTAATAAACCTCCCCCATAAGTTTGTTCTAACAATCAAATAAAATTAGACGTGTCATTATATATAATCATAGTGTTTAGCAAGGTCCTAGAGCATAGTAAGTGCTTCTTAGATGATAGAACCTGCCTTTTTTTTTTAAAGATTTCATTTTTAAGTAATCTCCCCCTGCCCACCACATGGGGCTAGAACTTACCTGAGGTCAAGAGTTGCATGCTCCGCCAACTGAGCTGGCCGCGCCCCTCAGAACTTTCATCCTGTCATAAAGATTTCATGTTTAAGTAATCTCCCCCTGCCCACCACATGGGGCTAGAACTTACCTGAGGTCAAGAGTTGCATGCTCCGCCAACTGAGCCGGCCGCGCCCCTCAGAACTTTCATCCTGTCATAAAGATTTCATGTTTAAGTAATCTCCCCCTGCCCACCACATGGGGCTAGAACTTACCTGAGGTCAAGAGTTGCATGCTCCGCCAACTGAGCCGGCCGCGCCCCTCAGAACTTTCATCCTGTCATAAAGATTTCATGTTTAAGTAATCTCCCCCTGCCCACCACATGGGGCTAGAACTTACCTGAGGTCAAGAGTTGCATGCTCCGCCAACTGAGCCGGCCGCGCCCCTCAGAACTTTCATCCTGTCATAAAGATTTCATGTTTAAGTAATCTCCCCCTGCCCACCACATGGGGCTAGAACTTACCTGAGGTCAAGAGTTGCATGCTCCGCCAACTGAGCCGGCCGCGCCCCTCAGAACTTTCATCCTGTCATAAAGATTTCATGTTTAAGTAATCTCCCCCTGCCCACCACATGGGGCTAGAACTTACCTGAGGTCAAGAGTTGCATGCTCCGCCAACTGAGCCGGCCGCGCCCCTCAGAACTTTCATCCTGTCATAAAGATTTCATGTTTAAGTAATCTCCCCCTGCCCACCACATGGGGCTAGAACTTACCTGAGGTCAAGAGTTGCATGCTCCGCCAACTGAGCCGGCCGCGCCCCTCAGAACTTTCATCCTGTCATAAAGATTTCATGTTTAAGTAATCTCCCCCTGCCCACCACATGGGGCTAGAACTTACCTGAGGTCAAGAGTTGCATGCTCCGCCAACTGAGCCATCCAGGCGCCCCTCAGAACTTTCATCCTGTCATTGTTGTTGCATCGATACCTACGAGATGATAATGATGATGGAGGAGAAGAAACTGAATGTGAGAAAGAGACATGATTAAAGTCATTGAAAAAAAAAAAAATGAAGCAGCAGCCGAAGCAGAATTTCAGCCCAGCTCTCCTGACCTCCAGTCCTGGATTCCCTCACTGTTGCTCATTTCTGTTGCTGTGGTCCTACCATTAACTAAACCTCCAAAGTGGTCTAATGCTCACTCAGTGCTCACATGCATACCTTCTTGCTTCTCCTTCATATCAACTTCATGAGGTAGTCTAGGTATACCCATTTTGCTGATGGAAAAACTGAGGCACAGAGAAATAAGATGACTTGTCCGATTCCAGCAAGTCAGTAGCAGAACTGGGATTTGAACTCAGATCTTCTGACTTGAGATCTCATGGGGAGGCCAGCCCTATATTTCTCTTCTAAAACATCAAACTGTTAGGTACTGAGGCTAGGTCCTGTGCTCACTCAGGGCACCTGGAAGCAAACTGGACCCACTCCTTATCCTGAGGACACTCATAGGTGAATGGGCCAGACAGACATTTAAAGAAATAAACAGGGGCTTTCAGTAGAGGTGGCAAGTCCAACAATTCCTTCATCTACTTTTTCTCTCCCAAACCCCAATGAAAAGAATGGTAAGGGGACTTCTCCAAACAATGGTGAGGAAAATTAAGGCCAACTGGACTTAATCACAATCCTCCAAAAGGACAGGCTGTACCAGGAAGTAAATGGGGCTTGCCTAAAATGAGGAGGAAGATGGACTGGTCATCCACCCAAGTAATAATTAAAAACCCAGCACCATCTCCCCAGCCCCAGGTGGCCAAGCCTGGAGGGTACGACAGAGCCCTCTGGAAGGTGTCTTTGGGGTATTGAGAATCCTAGGATTCTTTCACCATGGCCTAGAACACTGGCAGCCTGGCCTTCAGCCGCAGACAAGAGATTAGAAGAGTCTTCTCTGAGGAATGTGCCCAGCCCTAGGGGAAAGAGCATCAGATAGCGATGTATTAACATTTTCCAAACTAAACACCCCAGCCAAATGACCTAGAGAAGCTCCCATCAGCGGGCCCCACGCACACACTGCGGAAGACCAATCAGCTCTCCGTTCCTGTGAGCACACAACCAACGACGAACAGACGCGGGAGGGGACAAGGCACAGGAGCCCTAAAGACCAAACGCACAATAATCAGAGACAAGCAACTCGGGAGACATAGAGACTCTCCGGAGGGAGGAAAACCTGAAGAACAAAAACAAAAAACAAGTTATCAGTGACGTTCTCAGAGAAAGAAGAGAAGACACGACAGCCATGAACAAGAACGGGGCACTGCCAAAAAGTGAACGTCCTGAGAATTTAAACAGAGCTCTTGGCGACTTGCGGGGAGCCTAACGTGAGGTACAGACTTGTCGAATCACCGTGTCCTACACCTGACACTTGCGTAACACCGAACATGGTACTTCAAGAAAAGATACCAAAAAAGAGCCCCTAGATTTAAACATAGTAGAGATAGAAGCACTCGATGGGAGAGTTGGATTAGAAATTCGAAGACGTCTTCCAGAAAATCGGGCAAAAAGACAAGAATGGAATATAGGAGGTGTGAGGGGTTAATTTGATGTCTACTTGCCGGGATCGCAGTGTGTCCTGTATCTGGCTACACATGATGCCTGCGTCTGTGAGGGTGTTTCTGTGAGGGGATGAGCATGGGAATCCGTAGCCTGACGAGAGCAGATCTCCTCCCCAGTGTGGGTGAGTCTCCTCACTCTGCTGAGGGTCTGAATGGAGCAGAGAGGTGGAGGGAGGGGAAGGCGCTCTCTGGCTGGCTGTCTGCACTGAGACATGGACCTCCTGCCCTCAGACTAGGACTCACCACATCAGCCCCTGGAACCACAGTATTGACTTCCCTGGATCTGCAACAGGAGGACCGCAGGCGGTGGGTGGAGGAGTGACTGATCATCCCCCCAGGGAATAGTTAAAGACCTCGCACCTTCTCCAAAGTCGGATTAGAAATCCGACTAGTCCAAAAAGTCCAGTTCCAAAAAGGAAGTTCAAGACTGAACCCCAGGGAGCCAAGGGGCAAGGCCCCCATAACTGTGTGAGTAAAGATCAATTAGATAGATAGGGAACCAATACGATACAAATAGATTGGCTCTCTTTCTCGGGAGAATCCTAACTAATAACACAGGAGGGGAAAAAAATGGAGCAAGAGGTATGACGTCCAATTAAAATAAGTTCCAGAAAGACAGACCAGAGAAGACAGAGGCAAGGAATTCATCAACGATTTGGGAAACTTTTCAAAACAAAAGAACCTAAATGTATAGATTGCAAGGACCCACGCAGGTCTCCTCTGCGCAAAGCATGAAAAGAAACCCATGCCAAGGCACGTCGTCGTGAAAACTTGAGACGCTGGCGCAAAGACCCTTTTCCTGTCCTACGGCTTCCAGGGAGAGGGAAAGGGCCACCCGTGAGGGCCAGGACTAACCATGGACAAGGGCCACCCGTGAGGGCCAGGACTAACCATGGACAAGGGCCACCCGTGAGGGCCAGGACTAACCATGGAAAAGGGCCACCCGTGAGGGCCAGGACTAACCATGGACTTCCTGACAGCCCAGGCTTCCAGCAGACACAGGAGCACTGCCTGAAAAGTGCTGAATGATAAGGATTTCCAAGCTAGATTTCCTTTCCCAGACAAGCTATCAAGCCCATGTGAGGATAGAATGAAGATATTTTCAGTATGGGGGGGGTCTTGAGACATTTACAGTTGATCCCCATTATTCACAGACGCCTCATTTGCAAATTCACCTACTCACTAAAAATTATTTGTAACCTCGAAATCGATCCTCACGGTACATCCATGGTCATTTGCAGACGTGTACAGAGTGGCAAAACAAAACAAAACAAAACAACCCGTGAGTGGCCTCCAGTGACTCTCTGCCCCAGCCTCGGATCGTAGGCAGTCTGTTTAATGCTGCGTGTTTCAACTGGGGGCTTTTTGTTGGTGCTCTTGCTACTTAAAATGACCCCAAGCATAGTGCTAGAAAGCTGTCCAGTGTTTCCAAGCACAGGAAGGCAGCAACACGCCCGTGGAGAAACAGGTGGGGTCAACATGTTTCATTCTGACATGGCTTGTAGCGCTGTTGGCCATGAGTTCAAGGTTAATGAATTACAACATCCATTGGTTAAGTGGTCTTCAAATAGAAAGTACGCATAAGGGCGCCTGAGTGGCTCAGTGGGTTAAAAGCCTCTGCTTTTGGCTCAGGTCATGATCTCAGGGTCCTGCGATCGAGGCCCGCATCGGGCTCTCTGCTCAGCAGGGAGCCTGCTTCCTCCTCTCTCTCTGCCTGCCTCTCTGCTTCCTTGTGATCTCTCTCCCTCTGTGAAAAAAATAAATAAAATCTTAAAAAAAAAATAAAAAAAGAAAGTACACATAAAACTTTGCATAAACATGCATAAATATAAGGTTATATTTACGCATAAAGTAAGTTAGCCATGGATCAGTGGGTGAAAATGCCGTGATCACGGACACGGAGGGCCCTGACCCTGTCATTGCCCCAGGAGAGATGACTCCCTATTGGCTGAGTCAATCGGCTGGTGACTTTATAGAACGTAACTACTCCGAGAAAGGAGAATCAACCCTGCTTTCCTTCTACTCTTCCTCAGGAGATTCCTAGGGGAGAGACTACACCAGAATGAGGGGGTAAATCAGAGAAAAGTTTGAGATATGGGAAATAGTTCAAGGCAAGGGGATGACCCTGCTGCGAGGGGAGAGAGACCCCAGGACAGGAGCCGGGCCCAGGCCTGGGAGCCCGAGGACAGCAAAGGCCTGGAGCATCCAAAAAGTCCTGCAAGGGAAGTTCAAGACTGAATGAACAACACTGAAAACCAAGCAAAGGAGAAACAAGGTCATTATTAGCTGGGGCCGGGGGACCACTGTGCAGGGAAGGCTGGCACAGAGGCAGCCCTTTCCTCTCAACACTGTGCAGCGCCTTGTCTATCAGACCCTATCCCAGTGAGGCAAGCCTTTCACGTGGATTAACTCCTGGAAAGCTCCTACCCAGCAAGGCGGGGTGCAAGACGGTCAGCCCACAGGCTGAGTAACTTGTTCGGGATCCCACAGCTCGTAAGTGGCCGGAGGAGGACTGGATCCCAGGAAGGAGGCTCAGGACCACACACCGTTAATGACGGGACACAGGCGAGCAGGACTAAGACTCTGCGGACAGGTGCGAGGGAAGATGTGTGCGATGAGGGTGAGGCAGGGAACAGCAAAATCCTTGCCTTCCGGAGGGAGAAGCCAGCCGCCAAGGCCGACAGCTACGAAATTCCACCTGCAGCCCCAGAGGTCCGGAGGTGAGACAGTTGCCTCGGCGACGGCGTATGGGAGAGTGGGGGCACCGAGACAGGAGACCGCTGTTTTTCTTAGCAAACCTTGTAGAATTACTCGCCTATATAAGTGTGATCAAAATAAAAGCTAAAAATAAAGAAGAGAAATAAACAACCTCTCCCTGATCCTAGATGGAGTGGCCCTCCGGGGCGGGGCTTGGGGCGGGACTTGTCCTTTTATTTCTCGTTTCCCCTGTGACTCTGTGTGTGACTGTGTGACTGGGTAGCAGCCCCTCTAGCCCTCTAGCATCCTCAGGCCATTTCCCCCCGTGAGTTAATGGCCCCAGATTGGATGAAGGTCCTGGCGGGGAATAGCCTGCGGAGGCCCCATCTGCATCGACCTTCCAGCTCGTTCAGGGGCTGCTGGTCAATTGCTAATAGATCGATGTCAATTACTAATGAGGGATCCTCCCAGGGAGGCTAGGCCTGGCCCCTGATCTTAAAACCCAGCTCCCTAAACCCTGCTGCCCAAGGCTGTCACCGTACACGCTAGTGACGTGGGCACAGTCTGATATCAGCTCCGGGCCCTCAAGAGACCCTCCAGCCCCTGAGGTCACAGAGACAAAGTCGAATCCGTCCGAGGACTGCCCCAGGCATGCGGGGACCTCATCACATCTCGCGCCCCCACTCCAGCCCAGATGGGGCTCCCTGCCCCGCTTCTAGGACACCCCACACTGACTCACAGTTGTGGGCGGCATCTTTCACTGAAGAGTCCCAGGTGACAGGCCCCTGATGATTTGAGGCTGAGGATCGGATGCGGGCTACACGCACGTCCCCAGTCTCTTCCTGTTTGTGTCAAACTCAACATCCAAAGTTGCTGCTGACCAGACAAGTCCTTTCCTGGGGGGAGATCTTCAGATCCTAAAGGAACGCTTTTGTTCCCTCGGAGCTATGACGGCCATGTGTCATCTGGTCTGTCGCTTAGCCCCGCAGCCCAGGCAGACACGCGGCTGGCGGAATTAATGGTTCTTGCTTATTTCACAGGGTTCTCGTGGGGCCAAATGAATCACGCCGGCCGGGGTATTTTGGGAAAAAGAAGGGTGAGAAATCCAAAGAGTATTTTGAGAAACACACGCAATCAGGCCTCTCGGTTGCTAGAATTGATGATTAAGCCCTGGATTAAACTGAAGAGCAGGCACGGATAGGACAGAATAGAGAGCCGAGAAGACTTCTCACGTAGAAGAATTTAATATTCAATAACGTCGTCTTCGGGAGACAAGGAACCATGAAGGAGCAGCCCAGAAAAAAACTAGCTTAGACTCATGCGTCCCATCTTTCACACATGCTGAAAATAGAAATGGCTTACAAAGCAAATCAAATCTTAGGAAGACTGGCCAAAAATATAAGTGAATATTGACCACATCGCTGGAGGAACGGGATGTTTCCAAGCTTTAAAATTTGTAAGATTTTTTTAAAAGGAAAAGGAGAACAGGGTTGATTATATTTAAAAAATTGGTGGGGGGGAATTAATGGGAGAAAAAGAGACTGACCACCAAGCAAATGGCAAAAGGTTAATAAAAATAATCTATAATAAAACTATGCTCATTAATAAGAAAACCCTTAAACCAACGGGGTTTTATTTTCTTTTATTTTGTGGAACTTGACAAAACAATACCAAATTTTACCTGGAAAAATAAACATGTGAGACTAGCCAGGGAAATTCGAAGGAAAAACAGAAGTAATGAAGCAGGGCTGGCTTTACCAGATGTTAAAACATATTATGAAAGTACAATAATTTTTAAAGTTTAGTACAGGAAAAGAACGAGATGCCCAACCCAGCCCGGAGAACTGGAATCTGTGGAAACATATGTGGGTAGTCAGCACGTGGGGGGGAAGGAGGGATTCATACCGGAGAGAAGAGGTGCACTAGTCAAAGCAGGTGTTCAGGTACCTGGGAGTCAGCCATCTGGAAAAGATTAAGTTGAATCCCTACCTCACCCCTTATATCAAAATAAATTCCAGACGGATCCAAGATTTAAGCCACACACACAAAATAAAAAAATTTGAAAAAAAATCAAACCATAAAAGTTCTAAAAGAAAACATAGGAGAAGTTATTTATAACCTTAGGGGGAAAGATCTTTCTGAGCAGGATACGCAGAGGCCATAATAACATTCGTTGGCGGAAACAAATGAGTGAGAAATCCAAAGATTACTTTCGAAAAGTCAAGGAGAAGCCGTCTCCAATATTAAAATACTTGATTAATGGAGTACAGAAACGTCTTTCCTACATGAAACTAGCCCAAACCATGCTAACACTGTCTTCTCCAGGTCATGACCAACGCAAGGAATATTGAGTCAAAACAGTTGGGACACCATGTGAGGGAAAATATAAGTTTAAACTCATTTTCAAATATGCTGATGAATAAATGATCTATAAAGCAAATCAGGGGCGCCTGGGTGGCTCAGTGGGTTAAGCCTCTGCCTTCGGCTCAGGTCATGATCTCAGGGTCCTGGGATCGAGCCCCATCGGGCTCTCTGCTCAGCGGGGAGCCTGCTTCCCCCTCTCTCTCTGCCTGCCTCTCTGCCTACTTGTGATCTCTCTCTCTGTGTCAAATAAATAAATAAAATATTTTTTAAAAAATTAAAAAAAATCAAATCCTCAAAAGATGGGCCAAAAATATAAGTGAATATTGACCAGATTTCTGGAGGGATGAGAACCCCTCAGGCTTCAAAATGACTGAGGAAATCAAAAAAGTAGAAGGAGAACTAATACAACTGTTTTTCAAAAATATCTTCTGAATGCACTGGAAGTCTCTCCTAATGATAACAGGGAGAGTGGTGATGATGATGGCGGCTCACATTTACGATTGATGTGTTTGCCTTTCAAAGTTAAAAGAGTAAGACCACATAAAAAAATTTAAGTTTTTGAATGAAGAAAAAAAGTATAAATAAAATCATGACGAAAGCTACACAGGGAGTGACAATCCATGAGATTAATTAATTGCTTTAATTTAGAAAACCAGTGAGGAAAAGGCTCAAAACCTAACAGGAGAAGGGGCGAAGGCTGTACATGAAAAGGAAATCCCCAGAAAAAAAGGATTTAAAATGAGCAACAGCTGGGCGCCTGGGTGGCTCAGTTGTTACGTGTCTGCCTTCGGCTCAGGTCATGATCCCGGGGTCCTGGGATCGAGTCCTGCATCGGTATCCCTGCTCCGCAGGAAGCCTGCTTCTCCCTCTCCCTCACTTGTATTCCCTCTCTCTCTGTCTATCTCTCTGTCAAATAAATAAATAAAATCTTTGAAAAAAAATGAGCAACAGCTATATGGAAAATATTCAATCTCACTCATCATTTTCTTTTAACGTGTCAAATGAGCTAAGACTTTAAAGTTTGAAAATATCCAAGCTTCTGGAGAAATACGCATTCTCAAACACTGTTAGTGGAGATAACAATTGGTCTAGTCCGCTCCTTTTGATGGCTGTATAATACTTCACGATTGGCCATAGCGAAATATATTTACCCAGTCCCATTTATAGACATTTAGAGTTGCTGGCTTTTCCCCCCCCCAAGTTTTAGGTATGCAAAGCAGTACTGTGAAGAGCATCCTTGCACATACATCTTTGCATACATATGTGGATCTATTTGTGGGAACAATTCTCAGCAACGGAATTGGTGGGTCAATGGACCGTTGCGTTAAAACGTTGATGTACATTACCAGATTGCCTTCCCATAGGGTTACCGCAGTTTATGCTCAGCCCAATTGTGTCTGTGAATGCCTGCGTCCATGTATCTTCTCCAACACCAAGAATTATAACATTTCCATCATTTTGTTAAGTGTGTTACTAAAAAAAAAAAAAAAAGACACGAGGAGCAGGATGGGAATGGGTGGGTATTACAAACCGTGGTACAAATTTAAGGAGTTTTTCTCAATTCTGCCTTTGCCACTTACCCACCATGATATTCTTGGCATGCCCCCTCCCCATTCTGGGCCTCAGTTTCCCCCTCTGGAAAATAAGAGGACTAAAAGAGAGCGCCCCTTTTTAAACCTACTCATCAAATGACAAGGAAGCGATCTTACCTGTGAGAGTCTTCAGGGACAGGGCACATGTTCTCTCCCATACAGCAGAGACACAGTCACACCAGGGGCTCCAGCATGACCCAGCCTAGGGAAGACTGGGCTGGGTCACATTTCCCAGCTGTGCCCAAGGAAGTTCAGGAAGCCAACTTCTGCTCTGTTAGAGAAGTGGATTTTCTGCCAGGAGGCAGGCTGGACCCCAGGGCTGTCTTTCTTGGTGTCTCAGTTGTGGGCCATCCAGCACCGATCTGGTCACAGCCCTTGCTCAGAAACCATCCATGGCTCCCCAGCACCTGCAGGAGTAAAGCTAAACCCCCTTGGACTGATTCTAGCCTTGAGGTTCTACGTTCCTGCCCCACCTCCTTCCCTGGTCTGGCCAGATACACAGTCTCCACTCCCAAAAAACCATGTCTTGAACAGACACCTTATCTGGCACCTTTTCCTCTGCAGCATTTTGTTCACCTGCAAAGTTCTCCCATCTATCTCTGAAGACTTTCTTCGCACGATTATAAAGCCCTTGCATGTAATCTACAGTGTGTAATCTGGTGTAAGAATCGAAGGGCATAGGGTCGACAGGGAAAATCAACAAGCCTTCATCAAAGCTTTCTGGCTTGGTGAATCTTCAAGAAAAAAAAAAACAAAACATACCCATCCAAAGTAGGGCATGGTGTAATTACAATCACTATGAGTATGTAGATACGTGTGAAAAATAAAACGAAAGGAAATACAGCAGGAGCAAGCGCTCTTGTCTGGAAGTCTCTCCTAATGATAACAGGGAGAGTGGTGATGATGATGGCGGCTCACATTTACGATTGATGTGTTTGCCTTTCATGACGGGCAAGCAATGGCTGTTTTTAGCACCTTCAAGTCAAATTGTGGTAGATGGAGAATCGGTTTCACGCAATCGAAGGCAGGTTCTGGACACGGGCACTTGAGGTCGGGCCCCTCCCCCCACCCTGCGATGGTCCCTTCCCCTCCTGCCACTCCCCAACCCCTCCCACTCCCAGCCTTCCTGGAAACCAGGCCCCACAGCTGCCTCTAAGAGCCCATGGTCAGACTGGACCCCCACACCCCAGAAGCCCCCGCCCCTGCCCAGTCCAAGCTTCCACCGCTAACTGGCAGCAGGGTGGTGGTTAGGAGTCTGGACCCTGGAAATCAGACCAGCCTGACCTTTGCTGTACGCCCCTACGCGATGCCTTCCTCTGTGCCTCAGTTTCCCCATGCATCAGATGCCCATCACAGCAGAGCGCCCACCTCCTCCGCAGGCAAGTTTGAGAATGAAAAGGGGTGCAGGAAGCAAAATGTTGAACCAAGGTCTGGCACATAGTAGGTCCTCACTAAGCAGGCGCTCTGGCCCTCATCGTGATTCTCAGGATTTGTTAGAAATGTGTCGGGGACGCTCCAGCGCCGCAGACAGGCAGTCCCCTCACATCAGTACTTATTTAGAAGTCCTCTGGACCGGGGCCCAGAAAAGCAGCGTGTTAAGAGGATAAATAGTCTCGCAGCGCCGGACAAAGTCTGGGACCAGGGGGAGGGACCGGGCACCGGGAAGGGTTAAGCCTCAGACAATGGGCGCCGTCTGAACTGACCAGGGCCGCTCCTTTGAGTCGTGAGAAGAGCTATTTTCTTGTTTAAAGCCTTAAAGAGCTATTAAGTTGGGCAAATCACTGGTAAAACAGCTGGAAACCTAAGTAGCAATTTAAACAGCCCGCCGGCCCTTCCATCCCGAGGTCGAATCCGCGGGCCCGGGCCCTACATTGTCTGGACTAAGAGGATTGAGCGGACCTCTCTCTCCGCCGGCCCTTTATTGAGCAAATCCACCATTTCTACCCTCCTCCTCCTCCCCTCTCCCCCTTTATGTTCCAGGGAGCAGACGGAAGTCTGGTTTTCCCTCCTTTCTCCCCCAGCCCCGAGTCCGCCCCCTCTTCCTTTATGCGGCCGAGCGCTGAAGGCCTCGCGCACCAGCGGCCCGTAAATAGAACATGTTTCATTGATCAACTTCAAAAAGTCCTCGGCGGGGCGGGGGCGGGTGGTCTCTGGGCGGCCGGGAGGGGAGGGCGCGGGCACCGGGTCCGCCTCTGTCCCCTCGGCTGCACGGAAAGGATGGATGCGTTGCTTTCAGTGTTTTATTTTATATTCCCTTCATCTCCCCACAGATAAAAATTGGGGCCAACCAAACAGAGCTCTGGCCTTAAAGCAAGTCCCCCACCCGGGAGATGTGGCCGCCCGCTTCCAGCTTCCCTGGCGTCCATTCCAACAACATCCGAGCCCCTAAGGTCCCTCCGGGGCGGGGATGGGGGACCCAGGCAGAATCGCGGGTGGCCGGCCCACGCAGACCCCGACTGAGGGACAAGGCACTGGAGCCCGCAGACAGTGGAACCCTTGTCTTCAGCAAAAACTCCGTGAGCACCTACTATGTGCCGAGCATCTCTACTGGTTCATTTTATTGTCATGGATTTGCTGATGTTGTTAATTGCAAAAGCAGGGAATGCCGATTGCAAAACTAGCCCATGATACAGGATGGGTACCCGTAGAAAGTAAAAGTTCCCAGCGGGGCCCTCCTAATCCCACTCCAGGGAGGAAACTGATGTTTAACGTTCAGATGTCGCTTTTTGAGACTTCTTTATCCAAACACAGGCGCGCACACGCAGAGATCGATTTTTGGTGGTGCTTTTGCAAACACAGCTTCACAGACCGATCCTGTTTTTAAACTTGCTCTTGTCACAATGTAGCAAGAACGTTTTTTCCAGACTCTTCAGTGGTTGCATATTAAGATTCTGTTGTGTCCGTGTCATGATTGACTCAGCCATGTCCCTACTGCAAGCAGTTTGGATGGTTCTCCAGTTTTCCTTGTCTACAGCAAGTACCTCTGTAGATCCCTGGATGGGCAACTGTTGTCTCGATGGTTGTTGCATTTTATTTTAGGTTTCCTTTTTTATAGGACACGTGGATAGAGTTGCATTGTATAGGCTAATCTTCACTATTCCGCTCCATACACAAGGATGGAGCTGCATAATCCCACCCAGACCAAGACACAGAACACTTCGGGCACCCCCAGAAGTCTCCTTTGCACGCCCTCCCAGTCTATCCCCCTCCCGAGAGGTGAGGAAGGAGACTTTCAGGTTTTGACAGATAAGCCCTCCGTAAGTCCTGCTCCAATTTACCCCCTGCAACAGTGTCCCGGACTGCCTGTCTCCCAAAAACCTCTTCAGCACTGGGTGTTATTGACCTTTGTCTTTTTACCAATCCCCTTGACCTAGGTGACCCCTTTGATGGGAGTGGAGCCAGACTTCTTTTTCTCCAGCAGTGCCCTCTGCTTTAGAAATTCCTCCCCCCACCCCGTCAATTGCCAATTCAAATCCTTTGTCCATTTACTCCCACCCCTCAAGAATTCATTCTGCTGGCCACCTGGAAACTTGGGATGGGTCTGAGCTCCTTCCGCCTCCCCAGACCCGGCTTCACATTTCCAAACTCTTTACCCTGTTAGTTAAAGGAGAATTTAAGTGTCCTCCTATGTTCGCTTCTGGGTACCCACTTTGCAGTATTTTTACCCTGAAACACCTTGGACATGTCACTTAGCGTCTCTGGGCCTCAGTTTCACCACCTGTGATATGGGGATAGTCACACCTCGTGGCAGGGGTGTTTTGGGAATGAAGTGAGGCTGTGACCAGCTGGGGGTATTGAGAATTGGGTGACCGATAGCAGCAGGAAAGGTGACCAGCCCCAGTCTTTACCACATTCTTCCAGTCCTTTCTCTGGTTTCAAAATGGAGCCCCCCAAATTGGATTCCTGCTGCCGAAAGGCAAGGAATGACTGGGGATCTAGAGGCTCCTGGGTCCACCGTGGTGAGGACCCCAGTTTTTTCAAGCCCTTGTGGTCAAAAAGGGCTGTTCTTCAAAGAATGTCGCAAAGACGCTTAATAGGTATATCATGATTAAAATAAAGGAGGTGAGGGCAAGTGTTCAAACCAAGAGGAAGCACACGGGGCCAAGCAAAGACAGGACGTCTCTGCGGCAGGATCTCCTAGAGCCCTCAATAAAGGCCGATAGCTAGGAAGATTCTCCAAGAGAACGAGGTGTGTATAAAGTGAGGTTGTTCCCAGGTAGATTTGACCTTGGACTTCCCAGAGTAGCAGGTTTTTGCTTTCAGAGAGAATCACCTGCAAAGAAGACTCAGGGTAGGGCTAAACAAATGCCTTGACCCTATTCACCGCATCCCAGCCAGGCCAGAGGGATCCTTCTAGAACACAGATCTGCCAGGTCACTCCCTTGCCCAGAGTCCTCCCATGGCTCCCCACCGCCTTCGGGATAACGCTGGAGCTCCTGGGGAGCCACACTGGCCTCCGTTGTCCATGCCTTTGCCTCTGGGCCTGAGGAACCTATGTGTAGTTGTCTCTGTTTCTCAGGATGATTTGCACCTGTTCCTCCACTTGGAATGTCCTTCAGCTACCAGCCACCTGTTGGACTCCTATTCATCCGACAAAACCTGCCTTACCTCTTCTGTGAAGTTTTACCCTCACACACGCCCTCCTCCCCGACCCACCAAGCCTGCTGCTTTGATGCCTCCTTCCTTTACCTTAAACTGCACCTTGTACAGGCCGCAAATATCTCTCTCAGAAGTAACTAATTCTTTCCATTCCTGACTAGACTCTAAACTCCTGCAGGACAGAAACCACGCGAAGGACAGTGCTAAGCTCCGCTCCGCTAGTGAGAGCAGTGGGTGCTTGCTAAATGTTTGTTGAATGGCTCATTGCATGTCACTCTACCAGAATGTCACCCAAACAAAAGCACAGTGGTCTCATAGGAATGTTTTGACTCTGTGACTTTCTTCTCACTGAGCTCTGTGGACTGATTATCCAGTTCCAAAAACCCAAAAAGGAAGTTAAAGCCAGGTCACTGCTTTGGCAGGAAAGGGATTGCCAAAAATGCCACTGTCCCTGAGGCTCCAGGGAGGTGACATCTTTCAGTAAGTCCTTTCTGCGTATGGTGACAGAGGATAGCATCCTTTCCCCTCTCCCCGACACCCTTGGAGGGCGGTATTCTCCCTGTTCTTCAAGGCCTAGGGTCAGTGCCACCTCCTCCCAAAAGCCCTCCAGGAAGCACAGAGCAGGTTCTCAGCAGAGGTTTGTGGGGTTTTTTTTTTTCTTCTTACTCCTCTCCTGGAGCAGAGATCTGCTGTGTCCCCTCTGGCTCTGGCACCTGCTTTGGAAACTCCCCAGCCTCCTCTAGGCTGCATTCTGGTGGGTTCATCAGGCAAGGCGTCCAATCCACCCTGACCAAGATGGGCACGGGACCCTCGCTGGTCCCATGAGACTCCTGGGAACTTGAATCTTGACTCAAGGACCGATTCATCCTGGGCCTTGAGAGTACTGCCCTTGTTCCTGCTGCCTGAACTCTGAAGCTGCCTTGTTCTGTTCTTCTGAGGCCTGTGTTTTAGGTTGTCCCCCTTCCCCCCCCCAAAGATACCCACCCCCTTGCAATAGGTCTTGTGTACTTGAAGTTATCGAGACACTTTCTGTCACTTGCACCTGTGCTCCTCGCCGGCAAGCCGTGCTCATGTCACCCAGGTTGGCACCCCCGCTCTTCTTTACATCTGTTTCTTGGCACTCCAGCCTGTCTAAAATTTGTATCAGTATTGATTGAGTGCCATCTGTATGCCAACAACTATGCCAGGGACTTTATATGTGTCGTCTGGTCTCTCCCTCCCTGAGCCCCTGTGATGAGAGCTTTTCATTCTCATTTCACATACGGCAAAGCCGAAGTTTAGGATTTGGGGAAACGGGACCCTCTGGCTGGAGTCTTGGCTGCTTCCTGCCAAACCCACGTGCCAGAGTCTCCTTCTCCAGCCTGAGCTCATCATGAGCAGGGACCACGTCTCTTCCTGTGTCCCTAGTGTCCGGCCTCCTTTCTTTCCAAATGAAAGGCAACTTCCTCCATCTCCGTTGGACACTAGCATAACTGAGGACCTCTTTTTTTTCTCTCTGACAATTTAGGTGGGACCAGCACAGCCTGGGGGCAGTGAGGGCAGGGGATGAGAGGGGTACTTAATTTTCCTGGACTCGGTTTCTCCATCTGCAAAATGGAGGCTATGAAACGCCTGATGTCAGCCTGTGACTATGAGGATCCAACAAGATGATGGGTGTGAATGAGTCTGGTAAGCTGGAAAGTCCCGCACAAACGCCCATTGTCACGATCAGCCTGCCCTGCCCTGTGAGACTAGTTACCAAAGAGCTCAGCTGGCCTTGGGGGCAGAGCCGGAGAGCCCAGGTCCACTGGTCACGCCCTCGCAGGCCAGTTTTCTTCACTCCCCCGACATTCCTGAGAGATAAGGCTGCCAAGCAAGAGTGCCATAATGGCTCATTGTACACGGGGAGGCCCGTGCGTCTGCAGCCTGGCGTGGGCAGCTGTGGGAGACCTTTATCCTGGTCACACAACCCCCTCCTCTTTTGTGTTAGGGACATTCTTGAGCTGAACCAGACCAGCCCCAGGACCTGAGAAGGGCTGGCACCTGCCATTAAATAGCCACCTAGGGCAAGGGCCCCGAGGGTGGGAAAACAGTGGGTCTCTGGGCTGAGAGCCCTTGACTTCTTTTTGGATCCTAGGAGACCCACCCTGGATGTCGCTGACCAGCACCAAGTGCCTCCTGCTTGTTAACACCGTGGCCACCAATCAGCCCAAAGAACAGGTTTGAGCGGGTTCCAGAGCCACACCTATATTCTCTGTGCCTCCTCTGCTAGACCACGTGCTGGGCACTGGCATCAGAAGCAGGGAAAGGGACTAGCGACCCCTAATTCACTCATGGGGTCCTCGCTCTGGACTGAGTACCAAGGCTCTGCTCCACCAAGGGCTTCTGCAGCCCTGAGGCTCTCGCCTGGCTTCCTGATGTTTCCGTGTCCTTGGAGGACTGTGTGGTCTCGGATTTTGAGGGTGGCTTGCAACTCAGGCAGGTAGCATCTTGGGCAATAGCCCAGGGGAGAGTGCCAGGCAGTGACCCCCAAGGGCAGAGGACATTGAGGCTGTGGGTCTACAGGTTCAAGAAACACTGAGGAGGTGACATTGACAGGTCGTGGTAACACCTTTCTGAGAAGCAATTTGGCAAAAGATGCAAGGAGACCAAAGCTGTTGATCCCCTTACACCCAGTTATTTCACCTCCAAGTTTATCTCGAAGCCATGATCAGAGACACAGGCAAGGATTTAGGTACAAGGATGCTCCACTCAGTGTTGTTTATAAGAGAAAAAATTAGAGTCAGCTCAGACTGGTTAGGTAAGTTATGGTGCATCCTTGCAACAGAATACTCCATAGCCAGTTTTTTAAATTCCATTTTAAAATAAGATTTAAGGGCGCCTGGGTGGCTCAGTGGGTTAAAGCCTCTGCCTTCGGCTCAGGCCATGATCTCAGGGTCCTGGGATCCTCAGCAGGGAGCCTGCTTCCTCCTCTCCCTCTGCCAGCCTCTCTGCCTACTTGTAATCTCTCTCTGTCAAATAAATAAATAAATAATCTTTAAAAAAATTAAAAAATAAAATAAGATTTAATGCTCACGGTTCTGAACAAAATGAGAGAAAGCAGGTGGTTAAAGCTGTATGTGTGGAAAGAAACTCGAAAAGCATGCAGAGAAAAAGAAGTCAGATGAGAAGAGTAGCTCACTGGGCCTGATGCCATTTTTGCAAAGTTCTAGAACAGGCAAATCTAATCCGTAGTCCAAGACATCAGACCCATGGTTGCCTGAGTCAGGGGGTTAGGGCAATTGCTGGGAAGGGCAAGCAGAGATTTGGGGAGTGTGGTAAGTGTTCTGTATTTTGGCTGGGGTGGAAATTACACAGGTGTGTAGATTCGTCAAAACTCACTGAATGTGCAGCATCTGCGAACATTAGGGCAGTTTCTCAAAAATTAAACATAGTATCCCGTATAATCCGGCCATCCCACTTTTAGTTATACATCCCCCAAAAGGACTGAAAAGAGACACTTTAGCCAATATTTGCACACCGATATTCGTAGCAGCATCATTCACCACAGTCAAACATGGAAACATCCCGAACGCCCATCCACAGGTGAACAGATAAAGAAAATGTGCTCTATATGTGGGAAAAAATATAATTTTGGTCCTTGAAAGGGGTAAAATTGGGCATCTGGGTGGCTCAGTGGGTTAAAGCCTCTGCCTTCGGCTCAGGTCATGATCTCAGGGTCCTGGGATCGAGCCCCGCATCGGGCTCCCTGCTCAGTGGGGAGCCTGCTTCCTCCTCTCTCTCTGCCTGCCTCTCTGCCTCCTTGTGATCTGATCTATCTCTCTGTGTCAAATAAATAAATAAAATCTTTTAAAAAGGGGGGGAGGGTAAAACTCTGAAGATAATACAACACGGATGAATCTTGAAAAATTATGCTAAGTAAAACCACCCAGACACCAAAGGACCAATATTGTATGATTCCATTTATACGAGGCACCAAGATCATAGAGACAGAAACTAGAATGGTGGGTGCCAGCATCCGGGGAGAGGGGAGAACGGGGAGTCAGTGTTTAATGGGGACAGGGTTTGGGAGGATGAAAAAGTTCTGGAGATGGATGGTGGTGAGGGTCGCCAACAGCATAAATGTACTTCCTGCCACTGAACTGTATGCTTAAAAATGGTTGAAATGGTACATTTTGTTATACATATTTTACTACAAAAAATTTTTTTTTAATTTTTTTAAAGATTTTATTTATTTATTTGACAGAGGGAGAGAGAGAGATAGATCACAAGCAGGCAGAGAGGCAGGCAGAGGGAGAGGAGGAAGCAGGTTCCCTGCTGATCAGGAAGCCGGATTCGGGCTCGGTCCCAGGACCCTGAGATCATGACCTGAGCTGAAAGCAGAGGCTTTAACCCCCTGAGCCACTCAGGCGCCCCCTACAAAAAAATTTTAACTCAACAAACCATGCTATTAAACTGGTGCATTTTCTTTTATGTAAAGTATGTCTGTATAAAAATAATTTGACTACAAATTTAAAACAAACACAGAGGTCAGAAAAATACACTGTGTGTGTAACATGACCTTAGTTTTATTTTTTAAATGTACATGCTCACAGTAAAAAGACTGGAAGGAATCTAGGAAAAGGTTCATTGTCATCCTCTCTGCGTCTTTCCTGTGTTGAGCAGATAGAACTTTCAGTATGGAAAAAGTGTGATTTTGGGTAGAAGGTGTTCTTGCACAAATCAGCATTTGCTGGGCATGGGTTGAGAACACACTCGTGCCCTTGTTTGAAGCACACCCAAGCCCACGGCTCTCCTGCACTGCTGTTTAAATACTGTTGGCAGCACGGGTCATCCTAGCAGGGAATGAAAAACAGGGCCCACTGTACTTTACAAAAAAAAAAAGGATTCTAAGGGAATTTAAAGGTCAAGTCCACTTCGTGACTCTCTGAGACAGACTTCGCACCTTGGCATGGGGGCTGCGTTTGAGATCGAGGTCCAGGTACATGTATCAGCTCCTGGGAAAGCGCTCCGCTGACCATCCCCCACCCACAGTCCCCCCCACCCCACCGTCCGTGTCTCCCACCACCCAGTCTCAGCCCTCCACATAGCCCTTGTCTTTATCTTGGGTTTCTCCTGTTTCTGGTTTCTTGTTGT
Source organism: Ailurus styani (assembly GCA_002007465.1). Taxonomy (NCBI): domain Eukaryota; kingdom Metazoa; phylum Chordata; class Mammalia; order Carnivora; family Ailuridae; genus Ailurus; species Ailurus styani. Next base: position 2,429,446 of record LNAC01000097.1, on the reverse strand, counting down.
CTGCCTCCCTCAAATGGAGCACGAGCTCCATGAGGGCAGGAACCCAGCCTGGCCTGCTCACTAGGAAAAGGTTCTATCCCCAAGACCTAGAACAGTGTCTGGCACAAAGCAGGTGCTCAATAAACATCCTCTGAATGACTGGACTACTTGGCCACTGTGCGTTCAATGCTGACTCTGTACCTGGGGCTTTACAAGTGTGATCTTAGGAGATTCTCAAACATTTTTGGTTTCACCAATGAGGATCCTGAGTCACAGAGAGCTGCTGCGGCTTGCCCAAGGCCAAGTAAGTAAGGGACGTGCGTGGGTTCGGGTCCCGATCTGTCAACTCTCCGCTCTTTTCCTCTACTCCACCGCAGATCATCTAAGACAACAGGTCAGAGGGAGGGTCAAGGGACCCTGGACAGGGAATCAGGAGCCCACATTTTCCTCTCATCTTGACTCTGATTGGCTGGGTGACCAAGGGCAATATTTCTCATTCATTCATTCATTCATTCATTCATTACTGAGTGGCCTTGGACAAGTCACTGACCCTCCCTGGGCTACACTCCTCACCTGTAAATGAGGATAATAACACCAACCTCCTCTGGTGACTGTGGAATTTCATGAATTAATACATGTCAAGTGTTTAGAACAAGGCTTGGACGTGTCATTCCTCAGTGGTGTCAGTTCATGGAAACACCCCCAACCCCATGGATTTCAGCAGGACTCTTTTGGCTTCAAGAGACAGAAACCAACATCATTATCTGAAGAGCAGAAGGGATGACTCAACACCGTGAGGTCCCTCCTTTCCCCTCCCCTCTCTTTCTCTGCGCTCTCTCTTCCCTTTCCCTCCTCATCTCTCTCCTCTGCTGGATTCATTCTCTCAGGTCAGCTGTCTGTGGCAGAACCACAGTGACCAGCAGCTCTGGACACACCCACGCTTGCTCTTTCCATGCCTGCATAGGAAGTAGTCACGCCCACCGGCCCATTTAGAGACTCCCAGGGAAGGCAGCTGATTGGCTTGGCTTAGTCACAAATCCTTGCCCAGGCCAATTATGTGCCTGGGGGTGGGACACAAGGAATGGCCCATCCTGAGCCACCTGTTCTCTACTGGGCCTTGGGGTCTAGAAAGGATACTAGAGGACCAGGAAGTCTAACTAGCCTGCTCATCTTGACCTAAAGAGGAGACAGATTTATTAACCAGTGCGTGCCAGGTTTCAAAGCTGAACCAGTACCCATGGTGGGGATTCACAGAGGGCCAAAGGGCCCCAGATCACCCACACTGAGCCCCTGAGGACAATGGTCTGACTGGCCAGGCCAGCTTTCCTACGGGGCACAGACGATGGAGATGGCTAGGAGAAAGCGAGCAGCAGGATTCACTCCCCAAAGCCCCGAGCCAAACAGGGCAGCTCTGAAGACAGGGCATCTGAGCCAAGCACTGAGTCTGCGTCTGCCAATCCCGTGAGTGGGAAGGGCATTGGGAGAAGAGGGAAGGGAGCAGGCTGTGGCTCAGAGGTGTGAGGGAGCACGGAGTGGAGAGGAAGCATGGGAGTCCGCCAGGCAGAAGGTTGAGGATGAACAGATGTGCAGGGCCCCGTCTCCCGGGTCTTGGGTGAACTTTGTCCTGTAGGCAGCAAGGAGCGGAGAGGTCAGATAGGCCTTTGGAGAGCTGATTCCAGCTAGCCTGGAGTGATGAGTTTGAGTCTCTGCAGAGTCACTCGTGCGGGAGCTGGTGTTGTCTCAACAAAGCCAGTGGCTGAAGGGATGGAGAGGAGAGGTCACGAATACAGAGCTGACAGGACTTGAGGTGGGTGGTGAGGAGAGAAGCTAGAGGTGACACTCCAGAGTGACATGGGCAGTGGGGTTAGAGGTGCCTGAGGGGATGGCGGATCTGTGAGGCTGGGCCTCAGTTTCCCCATCTGTAAAATGAGGAGTGTGGGCTGGACCACCTCTAGGGTTCATTTGCATGGGATGTGGGGTGCACAGGTGAGTCGTATGACCCCTCGCTTTCCACTTCTACTCAATCCCTTCCCAAAAGGGAGATACCGCTATCCTCCATGGGGAAAAATTTTTTTGCACCTGTTCGAAAGATGAGAGAGCTTAAAATTGGATGGTACTTAAAATCAGCCCTCTGAATTTGGAACTGTTAGGAGAAACCCGACTTGTGGGACCCACGGTCATGGAAGGATTGCAAAAAAGATTCCCCTCGAAGGTCTAAAGAAGTGTGCGACATGGGGGCGCCTGGGTGGTTCAGGGTTGAAGCTTTCGACTCTCGATTGCAGCTCAGGTCATGACCTCAGGGTTGTGAGATTGAGCCCTGCATCAGGCTCCGTGCTGGGCTGGAGCCTGCTTAAGAGTCTCTCTCTCCCTCTCCTGCTGTCCCTTCCCCCTTTCCCTGTATTAAAAAAATTTGCAGCATGAAGGGGGATTAATATGAAACCTCATTTTTAATAAGAAAAGACAACAAAGCCTCAAGTCTGGGAATGACATTTTATGCTTGCAGCGAACTTTATTTCCTCAAAAAGCTTTCAGAACTGTTATTAATCAAGAGACTTCTTCTTGAGGAAATTTTCTTTTTAAAGTAAGGTATCCTTTCACCGAGGACTGGGGTCCGGGGGAACTCGGGGGTGGCAGAGACCGTGTGTGCGCTGGAAGGAAGCCTCTTCTGCCTTCCCCCTTATCCTGGGACTTCCGCAAGGTGCCACCAGGGGGAGCCAAAGGGCCCCGGAGGACCGCGGTCCTCCCAGACCGCCCAGCTTCCCCACAGGGCAGAGAGGATGGGGGTGGCAGGGAGGACGTGGGCAGCTGCATTCACTCCCCCCAGACCCCATCACATAGCCAAAGAATCTTTATCCACTCCCTGGAGCGATGTGAATTCTTGGTTAAGTGATGTCTGTTTTGTTTCTTTGTTCATTCGTTCAACAATCATTTCTTAGGCCCCAGCAGCAGATGGGGTGTGAGACCCGCCTTCAGGAACCCCCAGTTTGGGAAGAGGCAGACGTGAGCCCGACTCTGAGGGGGCAGCCCCCAGGTGAGTGGGAGCCCAGGGGAGGCCCTACACCTGGCTACGGGACAGGATGAGGGTGTGAGCAGAGAAGGGGTGAGCTTTGTGAAGAAGAACGTGGAGGGTGCTCCCGGCAGAGGCAAAGGTTCAGGGGAGCGAGAGCAGGATGTCTGTGGGGCCCTCCTCCCCTGTGGTTGCACGCGGCTGGGACGCCTGCCTTGTTAGCTGCACAGACCATTCAGGGCTTGCTTGGAAGGTGATGGGGAGCTATGGAGTGCTCCCTCCCAAAGTGACTGTCAGACTCCTCCCCGGGCCTCCACTCTCCTAGTTCAGTTTCTAGAGGCTTCGAGGTGCCCCTGGCCGGAGTCCCGGCATACACCTTGTGCCCACCAGCCGGGCCCCCCCCATGGTCGCCGCCGTCTCTGGGGGTAGCTCTCCCCCCGGTCGCCATCACTCACGCGCAACGCTTTACAGCTGGCAAGGGACTTCGAGAACACTCACTTCTCGGTGCCCACCTTCTTCGGTCGATCTTAGCACATTCTCTTGACCATCAGGGAAATCTTCTCATACTTGGTAGCCAACTGGAGGCTCTAGGTCACCTCCCTAACCACCCCAGGAGCAGAAGTAAGCATCTGCCGCTCTCTGCCACTGTCTTTAGCGCGTTCGTGCGCACTTATATGTGTATCTCTTCTCCATGCCCATCCCCTGCTCCCGGGACCCTCTGCACAGACCACAATCTCCTCCTGGAAGGAGCCACGTATTGTCCATCTGCCCATGTTACGGAGGGCAGGCTGGAGACAAGAACTCGGTATGAGTGAGAGCTGCCCCCTGATTGGGGGGGGGGTCACAGCCTAAAAAGGCTATCATCCTACATCCATTCCCTCCTTGATTTAGGGGGACAGAGCCTGCTGCTGTCAAGCTTGGAAGGCACCTAGCCAGGAGCCAGGTGCCTCTGAGGAACAGACATTTAAAAGTCATTGTTTATGGTCAGTTAGAGCCCCCCGAAAGGACCTCGCCCTCAAACTCACATTGCTTGTCCATGTCACTGATGCACAAGACAATGTGAGTTTCTAAGCGCGATTTCTCCCTCCAGAAACCCCAAACCACACAATCGGGATGAGGACAAAATAAAGCCTAGAAAGATAAGGGGGTCTCCCCAATTAAACTCCCTGCTAGGAGTGACCATGAAGAAGAAAGGGCTTAGACGAGGCAGAGAGAAGCACCTCCCTCCTCTCTTATTCCTGGACAGCCATAGCTGCCCCTTTCTGGTCTCCCGTGTCGGGGACCCTCTGCCTCAGCCACCAGGCCAGTGCCAAACGAGCTACTTGTGATAGGAAGTCAGGTTGGGAGTAAGGGTGGCTGACACAGATTTAACTTTCCAGAACTGCAGCGGTTGTCTACAGAAGGCCATGTAAGTGTGTGAGCAGGAATGTGTGTCTGTGAGGATGTGTATGAGTGTGTGTGTGTGCATGTGTGTGTGTATGTGTGTGTGTGAGAGAGAGAGAGCGCGAGAGCATGGGTCTGTATGCCTGAGGATGTGTATTGGGAGGGGGTGTGTGTGTGTGTGTTGGGGGCAGGGAAGGGAGCTGGTACGGAAAGGAAAGCTAGGCGCAGACCCAGGCGGGCAGAGTGGACAAAAAGAGGAAAGTCTTGTCTTTGAGTCGGGCCTGGAGAGCAGGAGAAGAAAAAAGGAGCTCTTATTGGTGGTTGTCAAGGAGATGGGCCTTGGGGTTTGCTGAACTTTCTTCCCTTAAAGCGTCCTGCCTGGCTGGGGCTGAGAGGGGCCATTTATTTCCAGCTGCGCCTCCTGGGCGGGGGTCTGGGTCCAGGCCCAAAGGCCGGCAAGGGTCAGGTGTAGATCCCAGAACAGCCCAAAGCAGGGCTTGGGTGGAAGGACAGAGCCGTTCCTCCAGCCCCCAGCCCATCACCTGCCTGCTGGGGCTGTCACTTCAGAGACCCCAGGCCCTGAATACTCAGGGCATCCAACTTGGCTGGCTAAGGGGTCAGCCGGCAGATGGGGTGCGCCACGGGCCGGGGCTGCCTGCAAAGTGGCATTGTCCGTCGGGCAACTTTCTGGATGCGGATCCTGCGGATCCCCTATGACAAGCACACTCGTGAGCCATTGTCCTTGGGGAAGTGGTAAAAAGTTCATTTTTCTTGAAAGTCGATTTTTAATCGACCCTCCTGATTTTTCCCCCCCCCTCTGGCTCATTCACCGCAGCATCGCCCCCGCCGGGCACACAGTAGGTTCTCAATAAACATCTCCCGGCGGGAGGAGTGCCCAATTCTGCTTTGAGCGGTCCCATTTCTTTCACTACCAACGGATGTCTCGGGCCTTTCTCCACCTCCGAGGGCCGCTTGGCAGGCTCCCTCCTCTCCCGGGAGTGTGCGCGCTGGGGAGGTGGGGGTGCTGCCCCCCGAGCGGCCGTCACCCGCGACGACCCGGGCCTGGGGGTGGGGAAGGGGGCAGCCTCCGAGCGAGCCCGAGCCCCGCGGAGACCGCGCACCCAGCGGCCGCGGGAGCGGGCCCCGGCCCCCACCCCACAACCTGCCGCCCGCCCCGAGGGGAGGGGGCGCCCCCGCCGCCC